>CM046833.1:25086416-25241416 GCA_025618425.1 Heliocidaris tuberculata
ACACAGTGTATAGTGAATAGGCAATGCCCTCCACACGCACACCGTTGACACACACTCGCACTCCTAATGTATGATGTAAAATAGCATATCCACGGGATATATTGATATACTTCATTTCGCTGGGCTGGCCCTAGCGAAAACTGTGCATTTCGCTTTGTATCTGTAACTTTTTATCTTTAAGCTTGTTTTTCTTCAGTACATTGGTGTAAGAATAGAATTTCAAAGTTGAAGGATCTTCCTCTTTTGGAGAAGGTACATTTAGAATACAAAGAACGTGAATATATTTCTGTAGTATTAATTGGATGCACCGCTTAGCCTCAGTGAATGATTGCTGTACGTTACTTGGACACCAATAGCATGGAATTAGAAATCTTATTCCTCCAGAGCAACTTGTGAATAGATCCAAATGGTCCAATATAAAGTTTAATTTGAACATTGTTTTATCCGTAAGCAACGAAAATGAGCTAGAAATCAAGATAGCAAACAGCCTTTTCGGTCTCTGCAACAAGAAACGTACGCGTTTTGACATCAATGAAATTTTGTGCAACGAAGTGAATCTCAGCAACAAAGCTCCGGGAATCGAGAAAATCACACAAAACCATTTGTCTCCTTTGATCAGCAAGGACGATTTATTCTTCTCTGGAGTTTATGTGGTGCATGATGATCATATACCTTTCATGTCTATCTAGGAATATACGTGTTGAGCAACATTTGGGAGCGCTTTCCAGCCCGGATTTTGCCTGCCGTTTTGAGCGTCTCAGGGTTTGAAAATGGTAGTTATGGAGGAGGCGGCGGACCCCCCTACTCAGTCGAAGCCTCGCCGCGGCCACATACGCGTAGGGTTCTACGATATAGACCGCACCATTGGCAAGGGCAACTTTGCCGTGGTGAAGTTGGCAAAACATCGCATTACTAAATCTCAGGTGAGGATTATAAAAAGGTACCTGAATGTCTATGTTCTGTAGCAAAGGTCAAAGGGGTCAGAGGTGATATGAATCAGATAAGAAATTAATGCTTTCAGAGTCATACATATTTTAATGTAATGTTTTGAAATCAATCATGAATATAAGATATCAGCATGATCAGTCACATAAATACCAGTACATGTATGCACTCGATACATTTGGAATGCAATACGAATACTAGGACATATGCTGTGAAATTTGTGAATATATCGTGTAAAAATCTTCCCATTATTGTTTTGTAGTGATTCAATACACTACATATATGTTTATGTTCTGTATGTGGATTAAGTATTGGGTAATCATGGTAATAGATCTACATTACACTACAACTACACAACTTAAGCAGACAAGGACAGGTTATTCGAAATTATAGGGGCAATAAGCATGGAAAGTAATTCAGATGATCATAATTATCATCATGGACCTACGTAGTAGGTCCATGATATCATCAAGTGTGTACCAGGGAGATGGGAGGTTCCCTGGTGATACAGTGCAGATTATTATTTTACATTACATTTGACAGTCATGCTAAATATCACTCATAGGCCCTTGCCTATGTGGGACTGTCCTGACATTCACTGTTGCAGCAGTCAAAAACAACCAACAAAATTGCTCTAAGCAAGATTTAACTTACTTGAATTTGCTAGATTACCTGATTCAGGGACTCTTCAACTCTTACTGTGCCACAAATTTGGGGATTCAGAATTGAAAGTGAAATTTTGAATATTTTCCTCTCATGTATGAATGATCTAGACTGGAAAAAGGCCCACTGATACACACAAAAGCTATTGAAGCCTAGCTATTCACCCATAAAAGCTAGTCTGGAGTACAAGGTTATCTTCAGATAAGCTTGTACATGTATAATTGGCTATAGCCACTAATTATTTCCATACATATAGTCTACATGCAGATATAGACTTTGTTGAGGCACATGTTTTTTTCATCTCTTCCAGATGGATGAATGAATGAAGTGTATCCAGTAGTGCACCCAATAAGCATCTGTAATAACAGCTAGCTCCTTGATAAAAATAAAAAAATGACTTAAATGGTCATGTATACTATAGATCTGCAAGGAGATGAGCCTTTTCTGGTTGCTTCCACTTATAGGCCTTTGTACATGTTTAATAACACAGTAAGCCTATGAATCCCCCATTTTATGATAAGGCTACACAAACTCTCCCACCTTACATATATGTACATGTGCTGTACATGAACTTGTAATTATAGTGATATCCTGTTCAAATGCCAGGTATATACTACAAATAGTAGTTCTTGCAGTATTCCCCCACAGTTTTATGAATGGAATTCATAAAATTCATTAAGGGACTTTCCTTGAAGTTCATACAACAATGTGAAATATACTGCTGTTGCAATAATATTGCGTGCAATATATTGTGTGGAATATACGGTTGATCATTATTTTGTAATAATACAGTAGTATATTCTTGTACTTTAGGCTATACACTGAAGTCTAAGCATGCTGCCACTACTGGTAGATTCATTTCTGTCCATGCTAATGCACACCTATAGTATTGCAGTAGGGAAATCCCCCTTTGACTGAATTTTAGGAATATGTCATCCTACACGTACACATAATGTATCTACACCTACATGAATGTACATTGTATGTATTCATTGCATGCACATGTGCACACACATGCAGGGCCTACTTCTGTTCATGTATATTCACAAATATTTGTTTATTGAGTACAAAAAGGTTACTAGCCACACACAGAATATATTGAAAGAGAAGAAGTGATGGAGAAATAAGTAGAAGAAATAAAATGAAAATAAATGAAAATAGATGTATACATAGTTAATCAATATGTTTGGGTCAATAAATATTTGTCGAAGTCAAAAAGTGAAGGAGAGTTCGGGAGACTATTTTGTTGACCGATTCTGTAACTTCACTTGTAAGTTGTAATCAATGAAGCTTCTCAGGGTTTGGTGTGTTTTTATCCGGCCAAGAAGCTAAGTAATCTTCCTTTCATGGGCATCTCCCCAGCTGAGCTTTTCATGCCTCATTTAGACCGGCAATCCCACGTCATACCCCACAATAGATGACCATTGGCTGACCCTCCCAACTGACCCCCTAGATTGCGGCTGAAATGATTCACTGGACATTGATCTATTGTCCAGTTACAAGGAACTTGCTGGACTGTGACACCATCCTCTATTGTCCAGTATTGATCAAGGATGGCCAGCTTGGCGTAGCCTTTTTGAGATAAATATTTTGATAAGTCGATGGACATACCTGGAAAATTGGGAGTGGGAGTTGTTGATGCAGTCGTGAAAGCACATCATCCTTGTCCAGACTGACAGAGGATATAAATTGGGTTGTGTTAGACAAGAAAACCTTAATGAAGAAAGAGAGGAGAAAAGCCTAAAATGACCTACAATGTATAGGGCTATTAACAAAGCTGTTTACAGTTATGATGATGTATAGGGTACATTATTTGTTAAGTGGAAGATGTTGTTTGTGATCCGTTATTTACTTGAATATAATTATTCAAAAAAGAAAAAACACGATATATTCCTATAGCCTAGGCTCTTCATTCATCTCTCTAGACTAGGACACAACAATTTAATCTAGTTTTCACACAAAAATAACTTAGGTGTCAATGGCTGGGCATGGGTTCACCAAATATTCAACAACAACAAAAAAAAAGATAGCAAATGATCATGTAATTCCTTTGAGAATGCAGTGAGTTTATGGAATGTATTTGTCCATCTGTTTTTCAACGCTTTTGATATTCACATAATGCAGGGTCTCCTCTTTTACCAAGGGGAAGGAAGGGGGGGGGGGCGGGAATAAACATAGTACATACATATGTAATCATTAAAGCGTGTGTGATAATCTTGATGTAGGTCGGTTCAAAATCAAACCATTAAGTTGTTTCTGAACGTTTCACCATTCACATTCTATAGTGTCTATTTACCTATATTCACATTTAATGTACCACCCTGTGCCTGTGTGGTCTTCAGTATTACTTTTCAAGCCAGACAGGTTTGAATTTGTGGTTTAATTGCATTATTTCTTCGCTATGTGAATGCATTTAGAATGGTAATGTTTGTATTGTTACCATCTGCAAAATCATACATCTGAAAAAGTTTGATGCCTTTTATATTATAATACCAAGCAAATGATTGAAGTATTAACATATTGGGGGTCGTTGCTATTGCTGTTTTTGATGGTTTTTTTTTTTAGTGAAGTTAATATTTCTGGCAAAACACTTGTTTGAGAAAGATGGATGCCTGTTGTATTATTTTTTTTAAAGCAAATGATTGGAATATAAACGTAGTGGGGTCATTGTTGAAAAGTTCATCAGGATGGTTTAAATCATATGAATTAGCCTACATGTCGTTCTGTGACCATATGAACATAGTGGGGCCATTGTTGAAAAGTTCATCAGGATGGTTTATTATGAATTAGCCTACATGTAGTTCTGTGACCATATGAACATAGTGGGGTCATTATTGAAAAGTTCATCAGGATGGTTTAAGTCATATGAATTAGCCTACATATAGTTCTGTGACCATATAAACATACATGTAGTGGGGTCATTGTTGAAAAGTTCATCATGATGGTTCTAATTAGCCTATATGTTCTGTGGCCATAGGGCCATTACTGTTGGTGTATTTCGCACATGTGATGAAGATTTTGAATGTACCTTGAAAACCACTGTACTGTACATGTATATGCATCTATAAACACTTGGGAACTTTTCATACTTTTCCAGGCAATGAATTGAATGATAGTTTGGAAATGTACATGTACTGTCTTTGCTGACAGTTTCCAGTGTTAATATGTACAAGTACATGTAGGTCCATGTCAGGGCTAGAATGTACAGTAATAACTTAAAAGCACAAACACATATCATTAAATCGTTACCAACTTACCTGGGTCTGTTTTATAAAACTTGTTATCGGTAGCAACTGCCACATTCTCCAAAACAAATTTGCTCTCAGCCAATCAGATGCAAGGATTTCAGTAGCTTATAACAGTCATTGAAACTTGTTATTGATAACAAGGTGGGCTCATATCCCCTGTGCAGCATCCTGTAAGTCATGTCTATCCAATTTTTGTGGTCATTTGCACATGTGCGATAGGATGTTCATGTAAGACTGTAGCCTGAATGTTGTGCTTTCAAGATAAATGCAGGCCTTCCTGTATCTTACCGTAGAATATTTACAGGATAACAATGTAGGCGTATACAGTCACATACAATAGCCACCGCATGTACCTGTGTCCTGTGGGCTGCATTAATCAAATGGCCGTAAATTTGACGTATCTCCTGTACTGAAGCCTATGCGCGTATGTCGGTTTTCGAAACCAGTGACGAATTATGGACGGATTTTGAAATTTAGGTAGAACTGTTGTATTATATTTTATGGAAGTTTTGATTTTTTTTTGGTGATTTGGGTATATTTCTGTAGCTCTAGTTGGTCATTTCAGCAGGTGTCACTAGACTTGTAGGCTACATGTACAGATGTATGTCACATTTCTTGAAAGAGTTGGAATGTTGACATGCAGTGCTTCGAACGGCTGGATTACAGACTAGGCCTACAAAATTATGTCGTGTGTGACAGTAAAACATGTACTACATGTACATGTAATGTTTGGAGGAGAAATCAATTGGCATCACTTTTGAATGTGATAGGTGAAACAGCGTTTAGCTGATCGACCCTGTGAGAATGGCTGACATTTAGACTGCAGTTTCTCACCCAGCTTCCTGAATGATAATGACAGGCATTCGCGTGTAACATTCTAAACTTGACCGAGAATGTTTGTTCAATGGCCCTGCGAGTGTGAAAGTCCATCTCCCTCATGAGTCATGAGGGTCTGGTGGTATGTAGACTAGCCGTGATACACCCCTACCATTGCTTGGCTCTCTGGTTGGTGACCTTTGCTTGAAAAGGATCCTGGTAGGTCACGCTCAGAATGACGTCAAACAGGAGAATGTGCTGTCTCCTAGGATTTTATTTGGTCATGGGGGAACCAGGCCGCCCCTATAAGGTCACCAAAGTGCTTGGGACCAGCAAATCAACTAAGTGCATTTTTTTTTTTTTGCTAGATGCACAATGTTTCATGAAGCTGAGATCCCAGTTTTACTCAATATATGTTGTACATGTAGGCCTTCACATATACAAGGGCTATTATTGCAGCTGTGATTTACATGCATGCATTGAGCCTATACTTGTACATGAGTCCATCACTTTTGGTAGGCCTATACTAGGCCTAAAGTGTAAGAAATGTGTCATCTGTCTACTGCAGTTACTGCAGGCCAACCTGAGAGAGTGAGGACAACTATTAGATACATGTGTAGCTTAGAATGTACATGGATGATAATATTTTTTGGAGTCTTGATAGAGTCATATTGAAAATTTTAATAATTCATAAAGTAAACAAACCAAGATGAATGAATCCAGTCATTTTGTGCTTGCATTACAGGTGTCTAAAATATAATTTCTATAATTCCACATTGTGTTCCAGGTCCCCATCCCCCAAAGAGAATGTTAGTGGAAGCCTTGTACATGTATGTATTTATAGAGAGAAAAGAATGAATGGAGATTGTAATGTAATTTATGGGGATGTTTGTGTGACATTTATATGATTTAACCTTTTATTGCAAGCCCAGATGTGTTCAAACATTTAACTGTTTCACCCCTTTCTTTCAAATTCAAGGAATGTTGCTCTACCACAGAGCAAGCTCCTCATTGTAAGCACTCCATTGATTGAGGTGTTTTGATTGGAGCTGAAAAGGATTAAGCAAGGGGTTTCAGTTTGGTTAAGGGATTAACAAGGTATTGATAGAGGGAAGTCAATGAGATTAGTCTTATGTGAAGATGGCTGTAAGAGATAATGACTGACTGCACTGTGATTGAATTCATTTTATTTGTAGGCAAAAATTAAGTTACTCAGGGCCCTGTTTCATAAAACTTGTCATCAATGACAAGTTGCAATGACTGTTATAAGCTACTGAAACCCTTGCATCTAATTGGCTGAGAGCAAATTTGTTGGTAAAAATCACTGACAAGACACTTCATGAAACGCCCCCCTGGTGTCTGGACAGATTCTGGGCTGTGTGAAACCTATCTGTTGGCACGCAACTTAGGAGAAAATGACCACCGTATTTATGAAACAGGTGGCTTTTATGTATGTTTGACAATACATATAATGTATTTCCATTTATCGAGACTATTGTGGACTTGTGGATACCGGAATAAAGCACTTGCAAAGTTGCACGATGGCCACTTACATTATATGTACATACATGTACATGTACATGAAGTGTATATATGAACAAACTCTTATTTATCTGTCCATTAGGGGTGCGTTTCATCAAGTGTCTAATTGGTGATTTTTACCGTCAAATTTGCTCTCAGCCAATCAGATGCAAGGATTTCAGTAGCTTATAACAGTTATTGCAACTTGTCATTGATGACAAGTTTTATGAAACAGGGCCCAGAACATTTAACCCATTGCCCATGTTGGTCCCTGTGCCAAACCTATGGGAATGAGAAAATTCAGTAGTCAACCGGTTAACATGGTGGCAGCGGTGGGATACCTGGGCCCCTGTTTCATAAAACTTGTTGTCAGTAACAACTGCCTCATTTCTATGACAAATTCGCTCTCAGCCTATCAGATTCAAGGATTTCAGTAACTTATAACAATTACTGCAACTTTTCATTGATGACAAGTCTTATGAAACAGGACCCGAGCACTTAGAAGACAACCACTTACACATGAACATTTTCAATTCTCTCATCCGCATGATTAGATCATTTCAACAGAGACAATTATAGAGAGGTGAACACTTTGATAGGTTGACTTTATTACACATTTTCAGAGTTACTAGGCCTACTCAATTAAAGTATATTCTAACATTGCATGTTTTCTTCAATCTAAGCCCTGTATTAGGGCTGTATTTGATAGCCTACATGATTGTATAAGGCCTACATATTTTGACTACCGGTATACATGTGATGTTATTCATTTCTAGTGAGGCTATATGAATAGGCCTATGAGGTAAATTTTGGCAATCGTGAAAGTCATTGGCAAGCTTTAAATTTCCTCATACATGTATAGTGAACATGTGCAGTTTTATGGGAATTGGCATCTAGCTACATGTGCATGTACAAACTTTGGAAGAGAGTGGCTTTCAGCCTTCCAGTTTATTACGTTAATAGATAAATATGAATTATCAATACATTTACAGCATTGAGGGACTAACCCAGTTTTCAGACAGAAATATTTTTTTCTCTCTCTCCATGAAAGTGGGTTCATTAAAGCTACACTGAAATTGTATCATAGACAGTCACCTTTCAGAATGTGAAAAGTATGTTCATTTACACTTAGAGATGAAAAAATAATGACAAACAAACAAACTAACATTATTTTTTTGCTCAGAAGCCATGCTAGGCTAACAGTATGTAGCATTCATTATTACCGTAGGAAATTCTTTTTATCCTCGGCTGTAACAAAAAGTAGTTTATGTCGTCCTTGACTAGATTATTTTGGTGATCTTGATCAAGGCTACTAACTGTGCCAAAGTTTGGCTTATTTGTGTTGTATTGCCTCCCAATGGTTTGACAATGAATTGGTTATGTTTGACGTGCCATCTCTTTCAGTTTGGAATGCTGGGGGGGGGGGGGGGGGGAATTTGGGCTTAAATCTTTGATGAGCATGATTATCCTTTTTGCAATCTACCTTGACATTCAGAAAAAAAAATCAACATTAATCTTTCAATTTCAATACTTCCATGTTCATTTTTTCATGTACATGTAGCTCTACTTCTATTGGTTCATACTGTTCTTACATGTACAGGTAAGCAGAACTTTCTTATTATTTCTTGTAAGATATCACACAATGCTGGTGACCCTGGGGAAAAGAAAAACGGACCCCCAAAATAAATAAATATCAGTGATTTAAATTATCATATATGTTTTTCATGTTTCTCCTTACTGACTTTAAAAGGTGAATATTACAGCGAAAACAAATATCACACATAAAACCCATTATTACAACTAAAAAATTGAAGGTAATATATTGCAGCTAAAACAGCAAAGAGAAAAAAAACAACTTTAAAAAACATCCAGAAATGCAGTTTGCTCGAAGCTATTGCATCAATTAGTTATTATAATAGTATTGACAAACAGGGTTCTTGAAAAGGAGTATGGAACAAGGATAAAAACAAATACAAACAAATATCACAGTTCTTTGGCAAAAAAGACAAACAAAAAAAATATATTACTGATGAAAAAAATTCCAGAAGTGCAGTTGTTTCAAAGCTATTAGACCATGTAGTATCAGTATTACATTGATAAATAGAGTTATTGATAGGGAGTATGAAAATAAAATGGAAAACAAAAAGCAGGGTTCTTTGGCAAAAAAAAATGTGAGTTGGATGAGGGAACCTGATTGTTTTCCATTATCAGGTTATCTGACCCGCAAAAAGTTGCCTGATCATTCGCATCGCTGATTGCATCTGTGTTGTGACGTCAAACGAGGGGGTCCTTTTGATAGCGGCGGGATAAGTGAACAACAAAACAAGAGCATGTGATTGTGGAATCTGTACGTGTGAGGATTATTTGGTTTTATACAAAGTCTAGCAATGAAAATAGTAGACAGGGACTGATGGGGAGAATTGCCCTTAAAACTCCTGTGAAAGCAATTTCTTTTGATGGGCTGTGAGGAGCTCTAAAAAAACAAATTATAACTCTAGAAAAGGGGGAAATTATGGGAATTTACTGTGTCCTTCTTTACCTATATAGAAATTTTGAAAAAGAATTCCTGTGAAAAAAAAAAAAAAATTGTGTTAAATTTAGTAGTGCATAAAATCACAGAACAGTTGTCATTCATGTCCACTTTAGCCAAAATGTAGTCCCAGAAAAATTGATTTTAGTTTTAACCTTGAAGTCTAGTTGAACTGATTAGGTGTGCTGGGGTAAAATAGGGTTAGTGAAAATGGTAATTGACTGTATTATGCCAAAAGGAAAAGGTATTCAGATTTATTTGCTTTTGAATTCAAAATATTCAAATCCAACTTACAAATCTTTCTTCAATTTGTCTGGCATTTGGTGTAATTAGAAGTAAACTTGTAACATGCATGCAGCTGTGTGTTGCAAATATTATATCATTGCCCTCTATGCGACGATGACCCAGATGAGTACGAGGGTCACATACAAGGTAGGCCTATTCTGCACTGTACTTTTAAATGAATGGCAGGGGTTTGCAAAGAAGATGAACATTGCTGCAATTACCCATCTTTTTCCCTAAATTTTTCATTCACAGGGTGCTGCTCCAACTTTTATATTCATCAGACAATTGTGGTGTAGATCTATGTACATTCTTACGCCGGGTTCCTTTCATTGCAAGAAGGTGCCTTTTGAAAGGCACTTGATGTAAACATCTATTCATGTCCAGATATTGGTATTATCAAGGGATTTCTATCATCATTATGGAGAAAAGAACAATACCATGTTTTTTTTCCTTCTTTTTTTGGAGGGCAAAGCCATCAAAATGGGAAAGGCTAAAAGCTCACAATAGATTTATGAATAGAAAGAATTTTGGCATTATCATAATCATAAAAATTCTTTGATCATTGTGTTTTTATTTGTGGGGGGGGGGGGAGTATTGGAGAATAGATAATGTGTTACTAGCTTTCATTCTTTTGGAAACCATCAGTAAATGAAGAAAAAAACAAGACCCATAATAGATTTACAAATAGAGAGGCAGTGAGTGGGAGATCTTTTCAACTGTATTGAGGGTTAGTGATTACGTCAAAAGATTGGATTTTCAAAAAAGCCTCGGAGGGTTACAAATGTGAAGTTGTTTTCTTCATATGGAGCTCATAAACAAGACACTCAGTGGGTGTTTAATTATGTCCATGAAGGCCTATGACCTGTCCATGAAGGCCTATGACCTGTCCATCATTAAAATGTAAGGCTCTTTCTTTCGAAGGATATAGAAAATTGGCATTATGATTGAAGGGTAAAAAAATTAATAGGCAAATACTTATTTGATGAAAACAAACACATATATGATTTCATGATGTGTGTGTAAGAAATGATAATCATCATAACAACAGTACAGTGATGATGATGATAGCAGTAATGATAGGAATTAACCCTTTCAGGACAGGAATTATTCAGGGGATAAATTGATCACATTTCGGTCTTCCAATTGGCAACAATAATATTTTTCTTTTAGTGCTAGATGGTTCTAATAGGTGTAATGTCTTTTAGAACAATAAACATGGTTAGTGATTTTATCGATACGTTGAAAAAATTGCCAATTTTGATGAAAAACAATGATTTTGAATCTCTCAATGTGTTACCAATTTAAGGATTTTGAAGCTTATTCTCATTTTTTAAAATTCCTGACATCAAACGCAATATGGTCATGTGTCAAAAATGGACATAGCATGTGAAGAAACTTTTGCTCTTTCTACTCATACATGTACATCTGGTATATTTTTTAGAGTTCTGAATCAAAACTTATTAAGCCAAACCACAAAATGCGGTCAATTGTCTTGAAAGGGTTAACAAAACTATTATTGGTGCCATTGTTTTGTAAATTGTCAAAAACAAAAAAAATGTAATAGTGTTATAGTTGGCTTTAATGAATTATTGGTAGTACATGTAGGTGTCTTATTCATGTAACTGCAAGTATCATATAAAGACTGCTTTGGACAGAAACAGAGAAATAGAAAATCAGAAATCAGCTCAACTGACATGCCAGACACCAGGAAGAAATGAAAAGGAAAAAACAAGAAAGCAATAATCAATGAAGTGCAATATTACTGGCTTCAATTGACGCACTTGCACTCTCTGCAAGAGGAAGGGGGAAAAAATACTCCAAAATAGATTATTTCCCAAATAACTCTGTCGCAAATATAGCAGGCTGTTAAAGTGTACAGAGATTTTCCCCCCTCTCCCTCTCTCTCTCTCCCTCTCTTCCCTCCTCCTTCTTCTTTTTCGATCGTGCGTGCTTAAAAAACTCTGGACGAAAACAACACGCCGGGACTGGAGATTACGCCGCAAATCCTGTCATGACAGAGCCCGATTCAGAGAAGGGGATCGGAATCGCTCACGCACATTGCGTCGCCCTCACGTCATCGAGGGCCATACTAATTGATCGTTTTCACGAGCAGATTCTGCAGCCCGGGGAGCCCGAGAAACCACGGCCAGCACATAGAACTTCCTATGACGTCAATATTCTACTGGCTGTACATCCTGGGTTGAATGCCTATGTGGCGCTTGGATACTGTGTGTGCGGATTGGAAGTGCCATTGTGTCGACTTCCACTCTCGATGAATACATAATGCATGCATACCAGCTGCTTATGTACAAGTAGCAGTATGACTAATATTGCCACAGCAATATTCAGTCGGTTATATCCAGCTAGCAATAGCAGAATTAATAATTTTTGTCTTATAGTTTAGCATACCCAGTGGAAAAAGTGGAATGGATCTGAATTGCTATTAGTATAGCATGGATTAGTGTTGAATTTATATGTTAAAGTGAGTTTTCCATTGTATTTTTTAAAGCTTTAAGATAAAAATATTTTGGGTTTATAGAGTGAATTTGCAGAATGTCATGTTTTCAACTTTTTGGTTCATGTATGTTTTCAAAAAGATACCGGGTATTCTGCCCGAATGTCAAACACATTTTTGGATCATGCCTGCCGTGTTAATGATATGTAGATTGTTTTCTGTCCCACTGTAAGGGGATTATATTCTACGTGAAAAGGCAGAAATGCTTAATTATTGTCATGAGTGTATTTAACCTATGTGTACATTGTAAATAATTAAAAGTTGAAGGGAAAGTTCAAGTACATACATGTATTGATACCGAATAATTAGATTCGGACATAATGGCATGCCACCACATACACAAAACATGGAATGTAGGAAAAACCACAATCAACGACATGCGTACCAGTGTGAATGTGTCAAAAGCCAATGACGTCTGTTTGTTCAAAGTACCAAGTGGAGGTCACACAGCACTGCAATCCCATTGTTTTTCTCCGCAGACACGTGTTAAATTGCAGATTTAAGATCAAACACTTTACTAATGTATTCTTTTCGCTTACATTTTCATGTAGAGGGCACTTGTAATCTTTATTTCAGTGTGTTTATAGATCTACATGTACATGTACATTATTTTTTTTCCTTTCTCCTCTCTTCCTTCTTGCTTTGCATTTACTTACAATATAAATATGCTCGTTTGTTTACATGTCAGAGCTTTGATATACATGTAGTTTTCAATCCTTTTAAATAAAAGAGAAATCATATTCAAGTTGAAATATTGAAACATTTTGTCATTGTATCACAATTTTGTCCTCTTCAACTGAGTTTTCATTGCTTTCAAATTATAAAGAAATTGTATTCAATTTGAATATTCAATTTTTTTTATTGTATCATAATTTTGTCCTCATTAACTTAGTTTTCAGTGCTTTCAAATTATAAAGAATTCGTATTCAAATTGATATATTCATTTTTTTTTTATTGTATCATAATTTTGTCCTCATCAACTTAATATCTACATCAGAAGTGTCGCATACATGGATGTGAGCGTGGATGTATACAGTTCATTACATGTACAGCAATTTATTTAGTTAAATTGATAAAGTAGTCCCTCATTACAAGAGTTTGTTACATCAAATAGAAATCACCTAAATGTGTTATTGAAAAGTTTTTAGAATGTTATGGCCTCTGGAGGATGTTTCTGTGTATTTGCCTGGGCCAAGATACACATCTACAGGTCTCAAATTACCAACAAACATGTTTTTGTCAAATACATTTAGATACATTATACATAGCACAAGATGCTTAGAAATCAACCTCATTCTTACCAAACATTCTATATTATATTGTGAATTCTGAATACAGATTTGTCACTTATGAAGAAAATGTTTGTATATATACCTATTGCCTTCAGGTTGTATGGAAGGAGAGGGAAGAAGAAAAAAAAAATCAGATATGGGGTGATTTCCAGGAGTATATATAGAAGTGGCATCTTCTACAAATAGCCTGGCCTAGAATACATGCAAACATGGGGAGGGAGCTATTTATAGCGTCCATTTACGCAAGGTGCTTAACGGAGGGGGGAACATATTTAGGGACATCTGTGCAGTACGACTACGTCGTCTCCAACAATGTCCCCATATGACTGCTGTCTGCTGTAGATGTGATGGGTTGTGGGCTTCCAATAATATTGCCCCCTGAGATATTTTGGGACTCTAATGGGGCTATAAAATGCAATTAGAATGTACGTCTCTGTCATTGCAAAGTTGATAGAATGGGGTGTGATAATCTGTTGGGTAAGCCGACATGATTAAAAAGGATGTTGGCGAAGTAACTGCATGGAATGTATATGTACAAGTAATTACAGATGTGATGCATACAGTATCATTAGAATGAGTACATGGATGTGTGATGTCCCATGCGGAAGAAATGACATTCAGTTTATTCCATTAGAGCATTTCAAACATTTTTGTTGAAAAATTGATGGAAGAGATATATTGCCAATCAACCGTTTATAGAAGATGGTTTCCAGTAAACGTCTGTCTACACACAGAGTATGTGAATCATCTCAAAAAAATTTAAATGTGTAACTTCGCACTATTGTTCTTTCAGAAAGTATACATATAAAAACTTAAGAGAAAGATTAATCAGTTGTCACACGAAGAGAGCAAACGAGAGTTGCGACGTTTCGACCGCTATCTGCTAGTCTTCGTCAGGCAATGAGGACATAAGCCGCTGCAAGCGCCTCTTATAGCGTAAGCTGCGCTCCGAGGGTGCCGGAACCGCCGCGCTGCTATTGGTCAGTGAAACTGACCAATCAGAAGCCGCGGGCGGAGCGACCAGTGGGCGGGATGCGGACGTCGGGGAGTTGCGGTCAGTGACGGACGGTGCTGCTGGCGGGCGAAATGCGGACGTCGGGGAGTGGCTACCCACCATCCGTCGACATGCGCCCCCTACCGTTGACCGCCTTACGGCCACACCACCGTTCAGCGCAGCTCCTAACGCTAACTCCTCCACGTCCGCACCCAAACACACGGCAGTTACCATAGCTATCGCTGGCGACTCCCCGACGTCCGCATTTCGCCCGCCAGCAGCACCGTCCGTCACTGACCGCAACTCCCCGACGTCCGCATCCCGCCCACTGGTCGCTCCGCCCGCGGCTTCTGATTGGTCAGTTTCACTGACCAATAGCAGCGCGGCGGTTCCGGCACCCTCGGAGCGCAGCTTACGCTATAAGAGGCGCTTGCAGCGGCTTATGTCCTCATTGCCTGACGAAGACTAGCAGATAGCGGTCGAAACGTCGCAACTCTCGTTTGCTCTCTTCGTGTGACAACTGATTAATCTTTCTCTTATTGTACTACCACGATGATCAACATCTTCCGCACTATATAAAAACTTATAGTTGTCTCAACTCTTATCTACCTATATACATGTGTAAGTGCCCATTTTGCATTCTGCTAATCACTACTTAGTACAAGAAGGAAAATATAACTTAACGCCCATCTGCCTCTCAGGAGACGATAACTTTGTAAAGTTTGAACAACTTAAAAAAAAAAAAAAATCTTTTGTAAATACATGTAGACCCGCTCTTGTTCCATCGCTCTCATTATTCACACATAGTTGCGTCATAAAATGTCTTCAAGTGCCCCCTCGTTGCCCAGTCTCTTTACTTTGAAAGGAAATAACGGGGAATCGTGCAAAAATATTCCGGTATGAGAATAACAAACATCTCTGCCAGGAGGCCGGTATGAAAAACAAGAGCCGCATCATGCAATGTGAGGTATTTTCTGTGTTTGGCATAGACGGCGGTATGACGTAGAATGCTAGGTACTCTTCAAACATTGGACCAGGTGAAGTACACAATGCAGAAAATCAATCTTCTATCTCGTACGATCCAGTGATGACGCTCACCTCTCTCTCTCTCTCTCTCTCTGCCTCTCTCTCTCTCTCTCTCTCTTACTGTCTCCCTGTCACCTTCTCCCTGTCTCTCTGTCTTATGTAAAGTATATCTATTGTTTCAGTCTCTCTCTCTTGTAGAAATATTTGTATGACCTTTCCCTTATATTTTGCAATATTTCCTTTCTTCTATCTCATACATGTACAATCATACCTTTTACTCTCTCCTTTCTCCTTTCTCTTCCTCTCTCTCCTCTCCTCTCTCTCTCTCTTCCTCTCTTTTCCTCTTCTTTCCTCTCTTCCTCTCCTTTCCTCTCTTTTCCTCTTCTTTCCTCTCTCTTCCTCTCTCTTCCACTCTCTTCCTTTCTCTTCCTCTCCTCCCCTCTTTCCTTCTCTCTTCCTCTCCTCTTCCCCTCTTTCCTTCTCTCTTCCTCTTCTTATTTTGTCTCTGCAATAAAAGCTACTTTACAAGTGCTATATCTATGTTTACCTCTGTGCTACGTACGTACACGTATGTATTTCTTGAAATGATAATTGTTTTCATATTTCGTTGTGTCTTTCTTAGTTTTAACACTACATAGTTCCATCTCCTCATTTCTGAAAGAATATGGCAACTACTGGACTTACATGTATGCCTTTACCAGGTTGCAATGTTCCATAATTCATGTAGGCCTACATACATTTATATATGCAAATATAGTGTTACTTGTGCCGATGAATTTCATTCTGTGGTCTCGTCGTAATACTGTTTTTTTATTGTTTGCTCTTCCTGTGAATGCCATCTTGGAGGTGCGCTATGTAAATGTCAGGGGGTGTATACAGTATATGGTCCATGAGACTTGTTGGTTGTGACACAATATGCATTTCATCATGCTTCCTTTGTACTGTGAGGAGGATGGGGAGATGAAAGAGAAGAAGAAAGAAGTGGATAAGATGAAGGAATTAGGAGAGAAGGAACAGACGGGGAGAGGAAAAAAGGGCAGAGAAGAGCTAGGGAGGAGGAGATAGAAAAGCAGAGGAAAGGAGGAGAACAGGGAAGAACATGGGGAAGATGGGAGTAGGAAAAAGAATGAAGATTGAGGAGAGAACAAGGAAGGGAAGAAGGATGAAGATGGGCAAAAGGAGAAAGAGGATAGTAAGAAGGAAGAGCAGATGGAGAATGAAGAGGAGGAGGAGGGTAGATAGTGTAGAAATGAGTAGTAAGAACAGGAAATCAAAGAGAGTATTAGATAATGGAAGATTTAAAAAAAAAACCTGGGGAGAGATTTCAAGGCTCGAAGCAAATAACTGTTCGCTGAGATCTAGAAGGGTGTTACCTTATAATGTAAGCCTTCATGTATCACTTAACATGTAATTAACCCTTTGCCTGCTGGAGCTGGGTGGTCGCTGTATGAAACCTATTGGAATGAGGAGAAGAATTCAGTAGGCAACGGCTTAACCGTGACTCTTCTTGTACATACATGTAGCAGGCATTGTTCAGTCCACGACTTTTATTGACTCATGTTTGTTATAATTTCGTTAAATGTTGTTTTGTGTTTTTTTTTCATTTCAGGTTGCAATCAAGATCATCGACAAGTCCAGGTTAGACGAGTCCAATCTCAAGAAGGTCTATAGGGAAGTGCAAATCATGAAGATGCTCTCACATCCGAACGTCATTAAATTATACCAGGTAACACTCCTCATTCCATGTACACCAAATCAGAATGTCTCCTGTGATAACTATAAACATGTGCATCTTGTAAATGAAGAAAATGTTGACAGTCGCTATCTTTATTTCGATGTCTGAAAGCCTGAGAGCATTAGCTCTGTCTAAAAGTTTTACTGAAAAAGGATATGAATTAACGCCTTTCTGCCTCTCAACGTACGATTTTACTGTATTACTGGAGATAGATACACAAGATGATTTATCATATGCTATATAAAAGTATATGCATATACGGTAGCATTTTTACAACTCTCCGCAGACAAAATGTTCTTATACAACTTTTACCTACTACCCCCCCCCCCCCCCCCGACAAAATAATCCCTCAAAGGCCTACATTTGAGAAGGAGATTAAACTTCAAAGAAATCTTTGTCCTCTCATTTAGTAATACAAGTACTACTTGTACTTGTATATCGCTTACTGTTGGAAAGTTGTAGAACTGCATATACGTTATACATGCAGGGTTCATTTGCAAGATATGAACTGACCCCATTTTTGATGACTTGCAGCTACTAGGGCAAAGACACGTGGCAATGGCTACGTACACATACGCATGTACCTTGCTCAGTGAAACCCTCATCTGTTCAGTGTTGTTATTCAGCTACGAAGCCTTATTCTTCGTAGCTGAAGAAATACCAACTGCCTAAACCTGTAGGCAGTTGGAAAGCTGTACGAGGGCACAAGAGGGCAAGTACCCTATTCTCGCCCCCCCCCCCCCCCAATCTTACGGCAGAAAAAATTAGAGGACCGGAGAGAAAATGTAAAAGAGGGAGGAAGGGAAAAGAAAATGACAGCACCCCCCTCCCCCCACCCCCCCTAATTCCTGGCTTTGTAAATTCGGAATTCATTCATCTGGTAAGAGCTGTAGCCCCCCCCCCCCCCCCCCACCCACTCCAAGATGCCAGTTCCTCCACGATAGTTTGGCTCACTCTAAGTCAGTGTTTGTAGGCTGATACTTTTCATGATCTGATCATGTGTCAATGCCAGGATTTCATTACAATGCAGGATTTCATTTCTATTAAAGAATTGAATGACTTGAGTTTCCTTGAAATACCTGTATGGCTTGTTCTCATGATTGGCTTGATGATTACAATCCCTAATACTGTGGGTGTATAGGCCAGTAGGCCAACATACTATTATCACTTGTACCGCCTTGGACCATTCAAGGAAAAGATGTGTGTCTCTTACTGTAGGTCATAACAACATTTAAAAAAATAAATTTATGTTAATTCTATAAAGAATACATTACACCCACATCCCATGGAATTCATAGAGACTATTTCAGTCTGTGTATTGTGGGATGTCCTTGTAACCCGCGCAAAGCAAAATTTTATGACGTGTTTGTTGAATGCATGCACGCCAACCCCCCCAGATCCAAGTTTAATCATTGCTTGGTCTTAATTATAAATAGTTCCTCATTCCGCGACGCACAACACATGCATCTCTCGGCTCTCTTTTATTATTTGGCTTTTTGGGGCTCCTTTGGTCTTTTTTCCTTCCCCCCAACACTCCCGCAAGAAATTATTGGAGGGACCTCGGAAGCGGAGTGTTTGTTTTTAGGATAAATTGCATTCTTGGTACCCTGGTCTTTTATCTTCCTGCAGCGGCTATTGACGTCATTGGTGGAGGACTGGCTGTGTGTCAGTAAACTAAGTAGTCTGCGGGTCAGACACGCCGATTATATGATTTGCAATGTAGGTTGAAGGCCCTGTGTTATGCACTTCCTTCCTCAACTTTAATGGATTACCGGTATATACACAGAGAGAAAGAGCCGAACTTATTGTATAATTTATCTAACGCATCCTTATCAATTATGAATATGATTTATACTGTCCATGTCCAAACTGGAACAATTAAAGGCCTACTATATTAGTATAGCTTCTAACCAAAGTCAAAGTCATTAAAGTATATATTAGGCCTTTTAGCCTACATGTTTTTGTTCTTGAAAATACTTGTAGTTGACATGTAGGTCTATTTGTAGGAGGGTACTGATAGGTTTTATCATGCCATTTTTTTTTTTACATCTGCACAATCCTGAATTTTTAGAGCTGTTCATCTGTATCCGTACCATTGTTTTTGTTCTTCTGTAGGTTATGGAGACAAAGAGCATGCTGTACCTCGTAACGGAATATGCAAGCAACGGTGAAATGTTCGGTAAGTTTTAACCATTCATACTATCAATCTGATATCGTTTCTCCCCCCAAATAAAACTTGCCATTAAAAGGGACATCCATATATGCAAAGGGATTGTTAACACAGTGTTTTTTCACGTGTTCATCTCAGGCAATTGATGCTTTCAGTATATCCCCACGTGATGGAAGGTATTGTGTTAGCAAACAATCGTTGTTTGTCATAGACCAATCCAGGGTTCGGTACTGTCGGAACGGTTTTGGTTCGTAGTAAGTCTTGATAAAACATATTTGACCTCATTCTGACATTGTAAGGAAGTTGGGTTTTTTTTGTGTGAATAATATGTGGGAGGCTGTGAAGTTGGTGCCACCACAGCTGGAAGAAATTTGTTTGTGTTGGCGTGTATGGTTCCTGTCTCTTTGTATTTCATCTTTGTCCTGTTTGAATTCCTATTTCAGCTTTTTGTTCCTGGTACCGTTCTTTTTGTCTGTTTGTTGGTGAAGTGTTATTTTGATATAAATGGGTCAAGGAATATATGCAAGGTGCTACATTCTCATTAAATATGAAGTGCTAGTCTATTCATCATCATGTAGATGGATGTGGGGGCATTATTGATTTCATCACCTTACATCATCATCATCATCATCATTATTATTATTATCATCTTCACTGTCATCATAGTGATAAGCTTCATCATCGTCATCATCATCAATATCATTAGGCGCTTTCACACCTACCCGATCAGGAAAAATACCCGTAAATTACGAGAACTTGTTCAGGCCCCAAAATACCGATAATTATTTCGCGCTTTCACACCTCCCCGAACCAGAGCTCTTCGAGGAAAGTTCTCGAAGTAATGAGCATGCGCAGTACGGTTTATTTTGCAGACGAGGCGCGTGCTTTCAAATTCACTGCTTCTGCAGCAGCGGACGTGCGATGCGAGAGATGGCCATAATAGCTAGTTCTCGTAATTTGCTTTCACACTGCAAATATCCCCGCGACCTTGGAGAAAGTACGCGTAGTTTTGAGAAAGTACCTACTAATTTCCGGGTATTTTCTTGCGGGGATATTACGAGTACTTTCGTTTCACACTGGCAAAATACCTGGTATTTTCTGATCGGGGGAGACTACCCGATCAGAAAATACCAGGTATTTTTCCTGATCGGGTAGGTGTGAAAGCGCCTACTGTCATCACCATATAAAAAACCATTATGACAGTATTTGCGATCATCATCATCATCATCATCATTGTCAATATCATCATCACCATCATCACCATCATCACCATCATCATCATCATCTTCACTGTCATCATATAGTGATAAGCTTCATCATCATCAATATCATTGTCGTTACCATAACATTACGACAGTATTTGTGATCATCATCATCATCATCATCATCACCATCATCATCATCATCATCATCATTGTTATCATTACCATCACCATCATCATTATCGTTATCATCGTCATCATCATCACTATCATCATCAGCAGCATCATCATTGTTGCTCACACCATTATTAAGATCATCCCTCGTCCTCCATGGTCCTCCATGGTCCTCCATGCATGGTCACAAGGAGAGCCATTAGTCTGACCCTTTAATCGCATTACACAAATCATCAGTTTTCCACTTGGTAGTTCATTCTGTCAAAGCCATTCCCACTCTCATCCAGATACCAACCTATAGCCTTTGGCATGACCATGAGATTCATCATCAAGGGAATTTGGAGGAAGGGAGTTTGAAACAATATTATTTGCTGCTCCTGCTCGTCATCATCCAAACCCAGATATATTTAGTACAATAAATGTTTTGTCGGCAAAGACTTGTCATCCTGATCCAATGGCTATAGAAGTAACATGTTTGATTCTCTCTGACGTCAGTGCATACCTGAGTAACTTAACCCCTTCCCTCCACTGGCTAAAGGAAGGCAGATGGGAACTCTGTCGCGGTGGTATTCTGTAGGATGCGGAGGGTTTTGTGGATGCACCCCAAAGGTTAGCACGGAAGCCGGTCAACGCATTCATAACAAAACAGAGCGAGGGCGTGCGTGTGTTATGACCGTTCTCTCTTTCTCGTGTCCGCACACATCCGAGTTGGAGATGTCACAAGAGCATACATGTCAAGAATGCCAGGAATCTGGCTAGAGACATCCGGCCCTGACACACAAAATGCCCCGTTCCTACTTGTATGTGGTCCCATCTTCCAGAAGGAATATGGATCTCGCTTTCCTGTCCTCAGTGAGAGTGTAACCTGCTGCCAGGCAGAATGGGTTTTTCCTCCTCTCTGTGAAACTGTTATATCTTGACTTTATTTGGAGTGGGTAAAACTTCTAAAGTCATATCCACAGTATGAGGAGGCTCAGTGGTAGAGCAGAACCCTCAAAAAATTACACTTTGTAAATGGGGGCATGGTATGCACCAATCCAAAATATACATTTTGCTCTAAACCCATCAGAAAAGAAGTTAGTTTATAGCCAGCAGTGTGTTACTCGGTGCATTTATTTTAGAAAAATTTCATATTCTCAGTGTGTACCTGCTTAACCCTAACTACTTGCATCTCAGAGAAAGTTCACTGTTTTATGTCAAATGTGAATTGGGTTGAGGTCTTGAGATTAGAGCATGGCTATATAGATATCTCATTATTAAGATATTCTTATTGCTTATCTGCACAACCATATTAAGTATTTAAGAGAAAAGTTCTAGATTTTTTTTGCAAATGTGAATTGGGCCAAAGATCTCAGAGGCTATAGGGCATGGTTAGCTCATCATATGACGTGCTGTGGTGACACGCTTGGTTGATCCCGTTGACCCAATTCACCTCGTAGGGTTCAGCCGGTTACTTTTGGGAAGGATCGGAAAGGGATTCACGATCGGGCTTCCTCTGTAGATTTCAGGCACAAACCCTTGCCAATGATGCCTAACAGAGGGTCTGAGATGTAAGACTCTGGAGACTGCAGCCCATAGACCCTGTACTGTAGCTGCTCCTAACTGGATACTGACTGGTTAGGCTATAGGCTCAAGGCTGTATGGAATTGTGTTTGAGTGTCAAAACAGAGATTGCGCTTGCTGACTGGGGTCCAGACTCTTACTTCAAAAGGATCAGAAAGGGATTCATCATCCAAGTCCTATAATACCATTGGTTCTTCACCCTTTTGATCCCAGAACCCCATCAGACATTCCTAACTGAGGGAAAGAATGATTTTGACTTGTTCTGAAGACATACATGTACAGTATGAAGTACCTTCCTTGACAATTGTCAATATCTCATTATGGTTTTTTGAATGTTTTCATAGTCGGTTTAGTTCGTGTACACGTACATGTACGTCATAAGGGGGGGGGGGGGGGTACTCACTTTTCCGAAGGTTTATAATTACAAAACACAAATTTCCCATAGCAGGGGGTTCATAATTCCGAAAATGAAATAAGGTTCACAATTCTGAGCCTTTGATGCATTACTCCGAAGGTTCGTTATTCCGAAGGTTCGTAATTCCGAAAATGAAATAGGGCTCGTAGTTCTGAAAATGAAAAAGGGTGCATAATTCCGAAGGTTCGTATAATTCCGAAAATGCAATATGAGCCCTACATAACTCTCTGGAATTACGAACTGTTGGAAATATGTACCCTTTTTTATTTTCGGAATTATGAACCCTATTTAATTTTTGGAAATACGAACCTTCGAAAAAACGAACCTTCAGAATTATAAACCTTTGAAAAAGCAACATGTAATAGTCATAAGAAGGGCTTGATAGTCTTCAGAAACCTTCAATAGAGCCGGAAGGGCGTTATGTCTCATGTTAAATGATATGAGTTAACATGCTTCTCTTCTGGCTCCCAGCAGTGGATACCATATACATGTATGACCATGATATTGGCTTTATGAGCAATTACCAGTAGTCATTACTTGAACTAATTTAAGAGAGAAAACATATCCATTGAAACAAGTCTTTCATTAAATCATAGAAAAAGTGATAGACATTTGATCATCCCACAAAATTAGAAAGCTGACGTCTTCGACTTAGTTTAGTCCAATGAGGAGGGAGAAGTTAGAGAAAAAAAAACTGCTTGTAAGAATGTGACAGAATGTAGAAATAACAAGGCTTTATTATGTTTGATTTTGTACAATGTAGCCAACACAACAGCAAATTTCCTTCTACATCAACACAGTGTGCAGAAGATGAAAGTTTCACTACATCTGTATATAGCATTTATTGCTGAGTATCTTACAGTATATATGGTACATGCAAAGTAGGCCTATATCTGTTGAACTGTTATGTCATAGCGGGAACTCTATCATATAATCTCATTGTTGATCCTCTCATTATGGAATATAATTCTCGTGCCTGCGTACCCGGTCGTACAATTCAAATACCACGTTATCATTTCAGAGAGTCCGTGAACTTGGCTTAGTAGAATTGCTTGCCTTCTCTCTCAAGGTTTACTGGATAGTCTACAAAGACAGACTCTGATTTTATACCTATTTAAGTAAGATATACCATCCCTAGATTCGAGCCCCATTTATCAGATGCAGTCATCCCTCAATTTTTTTTCCAGGGCTCTTTACAAATTTTCAAAGAAGGAATTGTTTGTCCATTTAAGAAAGAAAATTTTATTGGGTATTTGAAGTCCTACAGGGGTTATTGCAGGAATACTGGGAGTGATATCACACTGAGTCCTGTTATGTGTTCATCATTGAAGCCTACATGGTAGCGGTCTTGCAGCAGTTACTTTTTACGTGTATAGTTTGAAAACCCCTTGGAAAGTGGTTGCCTGTCTGGGGTTGTCCCTATAAACCAGGATGCTGACTGTGCCCTTCAAGAAGGATATATATTCCCCTCACATTGCACTGAGGCTTGTTTATTTTCTTTCAAAAACGGACTTGTTCGTACAATTAGGAAGGAACGTTTCTGGAGTTTTTTGAGTCTTACAGGGGTTCAGTACTGCAGGCTTAACTATTATTTTTGAAAGACCCCTGCGAAGCAGTTGTCCATCCAGGGTCGTACCTCCAAACCAGGGGGCTGATTGTACATCTGCAGTATGTATGAGGGTATATATTTGCCCCACATTGCATAGAGGCTCGTCTATAGTTACAGCGTTCATGTTAATTGAGGCACGAAGGAAGGTGGTTGGGATTCCTTTCAAGTCGACGCTCTCTCCCTCTCTCTCCTTCTCTCTCCATCTCTCTCCGCATTTGTATGCGGTTCAACATGCATGTGTCCACTGCATTTTATAGGTCTACTTCTTCTTCTTAATTCCTTTTGACAGATGAATGGTATCATATCATGCATATTGTATGTCCGCTTCTCTTTCCCTACCCCCTCCCCCCTCCCCCCTTCCACCCTCTTCCCCCTTCCCCTCCCTTCCCCCTTCCCCCCTCTTCCTCCCCCTGCCCCCTACCTCCTCTCCACTACACCCTACTCCCCAACTACATGAAGATCTCTCTCTTCTCTCTCTCTCTCCCCCCTTTTTTCCTACCTCCCTCTCTCCCTCCATCTTCTCTCTCTCTCTTTCTCTTCTCTCTCCCTCTCCCCCTTTTTACATAGCTCCCTCCCTCCCTCCTTCTCTCTCTCTCTCTCTCTCTCTCTCCCTCTCCCTTGGTCTGGCTCTGTACGGAGTCATTGACACCTTACTAGGTTGTGACCTTTCGTGACCTTTTGTCCTCATGTGAGGTCAAGTTTTGGGACATTCCATTGCCTAGTTTAGTGGCCTGCTCCAAGGCTGGTTGCATAATTCATTCTGGCACACAGCCAGACTCAGGTGCTGGTTTTTGCTTGTAAACAAGATTTATTATGCACTGGATGATGTCTATTCATCATGTGTGATGAATATTCATGAACTTAAAGAATTTGATTTTTATGTCATCTGTGTCATTTTGACTACGGTATGTTTATTCATACATCTAAAATAATCAAAAGAGGGAACTGTCTATGCAACATGGTGTAGGTACATGTACATATTATGCAATAGTTAAATTATGCTTCCCTTTGTGCTCATGATAATGTCAGCTAAAAATGAACCAGTGGTAAATGTGTAATGTACATGTTAAAAAATATAAACATAAGTGCAGTAATAATATTTTTTGTGTGTAATTGATAGCCACCTTTGTTCTTAATGTTCACACCGTTATGAATCTTACATCTGGTATTGAGCTCTAACTGAGCATTAATTGATTGGAATCATATGAACATGGGTCATTATATATTCATAGTGTGAACAGATGCTTATGACATTAATAGAATTTATAGATACATGTAATTACATATTGTCTGTCTGGAGCCAGAAGGGCGTTAAGTCCCATCATTTGTACAGAGTTAATGCCCTTCTGGCTCCAAACAAATGATCTGTATGTTGAGATAATAAAGTCTAAGACTGAGATCCTGTTGGCAGGTCTTACTGTGGTATACGCATTTATTTCAATATGAAATAAAACTCCATGTACAGTAAGCATATTTCTGTTTTGTCAGTAATAGAAGCTGACAATAGATGTTAATACTTTTCTGTTTGATGTAGATGTAGATGTACATAAACTGTTTTGTAGTACTTCAGTTATATATATATATATATATATATATATATATGTATATATATATCTCCAAACTATTTGTGTTGACTTGTGTTGTTGTTGTCCTGAGACCTGTTTTTTGTTTAAATTGTTTAATACATACTTTCTACCACATACATAATTCCCCCTATCTTTTTATTTCCTTCTTCCATCCCTCCATTATTCAGATTACTTAGACACACATGGCCGGATGTCCGAGAAAGAAGCCAAGAAGAAATTCATGCAAATCATCTCCGCCGTGGAATACTGCCACAAACGACACGTTGTACACCGTGACCTCAAGGTAAGTTACCATGGCAACCGAATGCCCGCCCGCATAGCAACCGAGGGAGATGGAAGGCGAGGAAAAGAAAAAAGACCACAGGATTTCACGATCGTGTAATCTCCCTGTGATATAATGCTGATAGCAATTTGGAGTTATTGATTCTCTCCTGAGTAAGAGTCGGTTACGATAACTCCTTTTTTTTCTGTTGTAAAGTGTAAACATGTACATGTACTTACAGTGGTTTAGGCCTGCATTTGTCTGTACATACTTTTGTAAAAGCATGTTTGATTTTTAAAACTCGCCTTCCTGTTCAAAATGTGATAGTATGGCTAGAAAAGGTTCATAACTGTTGACAGATCCTCTTGGTTGACTTTAGTTGCATTTGATGATGCTACTTGACATGTTGTGCAGCGTACGATGTAAGTACATATACATGGAGACTCTAGGAATGGATGAGGGATGGTAAGAAAAATATTTTATATTAAAGGGGAATGACTGAGATTCAGTGTACTTGAGGAGTGATAGATATTACATAGTAAAAGAAAGATAGGTAGAGAGAGAGAAGTAAGAGAGTTGTGGAGAAGAGACAGTACTACATGTATGATGAGATAACAGGGGAGAGAGGGAGGAACTTAGAGGGAGATATAGTAAGAGGGAGAGAGAGAGAGAGAGAGAGAGGAGAGATGAAGAGAAAGATAGCGATATAGAGAGACAAGGAGAAATAGACAGGGAGAGGGATAAAAACAGGGGAGAGAGAGAGAGAGAAAGAGAAAAGAGTGATGGAGGAAATTGGAGAAAGATATAAGAAGAAAGGATAGCAAGAGAGAGAGAGACGTGAAGAGGAAGATGGCGATATCGATTAACATAAAGAAATGTAAGGAAATATAGACTGTGAGGGAAATGAAGGTAGTTAGGAATAGAGAGAAAATGAGAGAGAGAGAGAGAGAGAGAGAGATGGGATGAGATGCAGATAAAGATAGTCAATAGCAACGTGCAGAAATCATTTCACACGTGCCAATAGCCTCCCGTTGCCTGCCATTGACGTCAGGCCGGCAGGTACGTTAGCAACCAGGCCTTGCCTTTTGTCGTGGCGTGAAAGCGCTGGCCTAATTACCAGGCAGACGTTCTGAAGCTCTCTCTCCATCTCTCCCCTTCACTCTCTCTCTCCGTGCTCCCTCCGTCTTACAGTTCTTACAGTTGATGTGGAGGGTTTCGATCATCGTTATCTTTATTTCTCTCTCTATTTTCTTCTTTCTTTCTTTCTTTCGCTCTTGTCTTCCTCTGTTCTTTCTCAAGCTTTCTCTGTCAGTTTCTTTCTGTCTCTCTATATCAGTTCTTGTCTCTATCTGTATTCACAGTCTATCTATACTCTTAATTCCTTCTCACTCATTTTCTTTCTTCTGCTCTCTCTCTCTCTCTCTCTCTTCCTCCTCCCTCTCTTCTCCTCTCCATCATTCTCTCTCTTTCATATGTTTGGCATGCGAGGTGTCTTCCAACATCCCTTTACCTCAAAAATATCCCCCCCCCACACCAACCCCCTACCTCCTCTATCATCACACCATGTCTTCTTTCTTCATTCCTCCTTCACTCTCCCACAGTGTTGAAATGCAAACTTGTTAAGACAGTGCGCAGAACAGATGTTTGGCATTTAATGTGCATCGGAACATCCATTTAATTGACACATATCTGTTTACCTCCCCCCCCCCCCTCATACCATCCCCCCTACCCCTCCTATCTCCTCCCCATATCTCCTCCCCATCTCTCCTCCCCCTTCTTATAAATACCTTCATTCCTGCTCGGCTCTCCTGCAGTGTTAAAATGCAAAGTTGTTATTAGTAAGTGCGCAGAGCAGAAATTTGGCACCCAATATGCATCCAAACATCCATGTGATTCACACCTACATTATGCACAGAAAGCAAATGCAGTAAATTCCAACTTGCCCCAGATTTTCAGTCATTTTCACCCAGTGTAATATAGGTGTACATATAAAAGTAATAAGTAAATATCATATGAATGCTTGTTTTAGGTGAAAAGCAGCAACGCCATAAACTTAAATCTTAACTTAGACATTGTTACCCTGTATAAATAAAACTGAAAATAAATAAATAAAATAAATATTGTACTGTTTATCAGTATTATATATAAAATAAATGAAATGAAATGAAATATATTATAATAAAAAAAACCTATCAGAATTTTGCTAAATATGTTAATGATACCTTGAAACAAAAATGTACATAACCTACAAGATAGGCATATATGATTACGATTTTTGTTTTGTTTTATTTGAAATCATGCAAATGAATTGATACAGTACATGGACCTGAGTTTAGCCTAATTCATCCCAGCAAACGATTTAAAACAAGATGGATATTGGCATTACCAAACATTACCAGTCAACTTTGTATGCATAATTGCATGCCCAATAATCAGATGGCACACGTACATCGAGTGCTAACCCTTCACTGCTTCGGAACAGTGTGCTGTCACATCACTTGACAAGCTATCCCATCGAGAGGTATTTTCTGCCTTCCAGAAATCAATTCCACATTTCCGGAGGCAGTAGGCAGTAATCTAGTTAGCTGTGAAGTGATCCTACTCATAACTGTGCTCCCTTCTGCTTTTCATTTTTCGAGGGGTCACTGCGCACTTTATCATTGTATAAGTCCAATGGGACGAAAGTTAATGCCTGGAAAAAAAAATGATACTTATGGGGGAGTTTCCCTCTCTGCAGATTCATTTTAAGAAAGATTAAGTAACATGATAGTACTGAGGTAATGTACATATCATCTGCTTTGGAGCCAGAAGGGCATTAACTCTGCGTTAAGGTATAGGGTTAACGCCCTTCTGGCTCTAAATCGAAGATATGTTGTTACATCATCTGCTGACTGCCAGAAGCGTTACAAGTCAGGGCACTGTTTCACGAAACCCTCATAGGTACAAGTTCACTGACATCCCCTTGCAGCGTGTGTTAATTTTCAATACATACATTTCAATGGGATGTGGGCGAATTTGTACCTATGATGGTTTCGTGAAACGCTGCCCTTTATACAATCATATGAGTCAACGCATTTGTGGCTCTCACTGTACTATGTGAGTTACCAGAAAATAACATAACAATAATACTCTAGGTTATCCAGCATTTGCTTCGGTGACATTCACTTCAAGCTATATTTCATCAGGGTTGGGGTCAGGCTTAGATATAAGCATGTGTCATACAACCTAATAGAAATCATATAAAATGATTCCACTTATCTAATGCGCTCAAGATAAGGTTTTTATGTCTATTTTTAGTGACGATTGTCTTCGATTATTTTCATTTTTCCAGGCTGAAAACCTTCTTCTGGACGGCAACATGAACATCAAGATAGCAGACTTTGGTTTCAGTAATTTCTTCACACCGGGCGAGCACCTAGCAACGTGGTGTGGCAGTCCACCTTACGCAGCTCCAGAAGTCTTTGAGGGCCAGAAGTACGATGGACCTCAGCTGGATATATGGGTGAGTTCTCGTGGTGTTCCACCTGTAGGGGAGATGTCTCTATAGTCCTGTGTCTCATAGGTCCTGAAAGTCATTGGTCCTAGGTCCTCTCATATCCGTCATGGGATTTTTTTTAGTGTTTTGTGTTTTGTCCCATTAGGTTTAGAGGTCTAATGTTAGGGTCAATGCAACATGGGCCACTTGTGATAGAACCTTTGGGACATACATGTAGGCCCAATAGGACAAAACAGTCTGTTTACCCTTGTATCAACACTGTACTCGTAACACCAAACCCCTTCCCTTCTCTCCAAATTTCCAAAATATATTTTAGATGGGGATTCTTAAAGATATTACCTGAAATGTGTATTGTGAATCCAAGGCTTTTCCCATGTTGGATTAGACAGCAGGTATCAGAAGCAGATGTCTCAAATGTTTTGAAGAAAAGATACACCCCTTGGGTAATTGAAATTGATTGTTTCTCTAGACAAACATGCACTATGATAAGATGATATACAGTGTAATAGGATTTTGTACATAATAAGTAAACATAGGGACCTGTTTGTGTTGTTCAACAGAGCCTTAGGGCCTTAGGCATTGAGGCGAAAATATTTACGACTATGTACCTTATATTCTTTGTAATGAGAAGAGTCTTCAGGAAATACATGTAAGAAGAAAAACATTATCATCTAATGTTCTTTGTACCACAAGAATGTTGATAGGTTCAATCTTAATTAGTCTCCTTAACCAGGTGACTCACCGTTAGTACTGTTCTCCAAACAAACAAAACACATGATGATTCATCACAGTCACTGTCAAAACACCTCAGGGTGCAAGTCTAAACGATGGGGGCATTATGGCCTGAATCATTGATGGTGATGATGCATGCCTTGTTGTGATCATGAAGGAAGCTACAATGTACATGTATGTCATTTCTGGGCAGTGGTGAATCCATTGATGTTGGAGGGGGAGGGGGGGGGGGGATGGGGTAATTGGGCACTTGCCCCCTTTCAAAACTTAATCTGGCTTCATTTAATGTACACTTAAGTATACAATACTGCCCCCTAATTATGTTCTTTTGCCCTCACCTTTCATTTTTTAAACCCCAAAAGACACCCCAAAATAACCATTTTTTTGTCAGAGATTATTCAAAATAACCCCCCCCCCCTGCTCCTCTCCCCCTTCCCTTCCTTTTTGCAGAATCTTTGATCCACCTGTATTTCTGGGTAAGGTATAGGGACGAAAATTAAATGTAACTTATAAGATTGGTAAGATTTATGACCAGAAATTGAATCAGTTTCACAAAACATACAATTTCATCATGATTATTAGTTATGATTTGACACACAAAATATTTGTATTGTGAAGGCCTCATTTGCCATAAACAAGAGGCAATTAATTTCCGGTTGTCTAGCAGCATATTCTTATCACGTGTTCCTTTTGTTGCGTTCAAGTTAATTCCCTTGATGAAGCATACAGTTTTTCCTTCCTTACACGGCATCGTCGCGCCACTCATGTCTCTGCGACATGCCAGTCCTTACCCTTCGCTCAATGCACATCAATTTGCATTGAGCGATTCAACGAGGATTGTGCGTTTTCCGGGAAAGCGAAGATTGATTACGAGAGCAAGAAAAAGTGGGGAAAAAACCCAGCTCACTTGAGAGTCCTCTTCACGTTGATTAAATTCTGCGTTGATCAGTAGACTACATTCATGTAATTTCCCCAGTACTTATTGATTTAGTAGAAATAGGGCAGTTTACTGTAACATCTTGGATGGAGATACATAATACCTGTATCTGGTAGCATGATAACGTGGCAAAGAGAACGGTACCTGTAGCTACATGTATGTGTTAAGTATATTTGCTTCAAATGTTTTGCAGGGCTACCCTTTTTTATGTGGGTTGGTAAGAGAGAGAGAGAAAGAGAGAGAGAGAGAGAGAGAGAGAAACTTCATTAATCTTGAGTACATGATTTAACCCTTTCAGGACAGGAATTATTCAAGGGCTAAATTGATCACATTTTGTTCTTCAAATTGGCAACAATAATATTTTTCTTTTAGTGCTACATGGTTCTAATAAGGTGTGATGTTTTTTAAAACAATATTCATGGTTTGAAATTTTGTTGAAAAGTTGAAAAATTGCCAATTTTGATGAAAAACAATGATTTTGAACCTCTCAATGTGTTGCCAATTTAAGGATTTTAAAGCTTATTCTTGTTTTAAAAATTCCTGGCATCAAACGCAATATGGTCATGAAACAAAAATACATTAGTGTGTGCAGAAATTTTTGCTCTTTCTACTCATGCATCTGGTATATTTTCTAGAGCTCTGAATCAAAAGTTATTGAGCCAAACCACAAAATGTGGTCAATTGTCTTGAAAGGGTTAAGATCCTTTGTAAAAGGGGAGAGAAGGATAGAGCGATGTCTGTGGAAAACATGTATTTATATTGATAGATAAATTTTGATAGATACATGTATGTGCATACATAAATGTAGATAGACGGAGAGAAAGGCAGATCAAGGGAGAGAAAGAGAAAAGGAGAATTCAGTGATACATTTAGAAAGAGATGGAGAGAGAGAGAGAGAGAGAGAGAGAGAGAGAGAGAGATACAGTGCCAATACATATAGCCTTAGAAACAAATTAAGACACAGGCATACAGATAGTAGGAGAATGAGAGATAAAGAAAGAGAGAGACAGACAGACAGATAGACCCAGTAAGAGAGAGGCTGAGAGAGAGAGAGAGTTAACAACTATACTGCGAAAAGTTGAACTAATCTTACTAGTAAAGCTCATAACCAACCATTGGAGATACATACATATATGCTCATCACCATTCTCCAGTAATGAAAATGAACGTACTTGAAATGCAGGAAAGAGGAAAAGACAAGCATAATGACCAAATGAAAAAATCAAGAACACCCAAAAAACTGCTGAAAAAGAAAGGGTGCGAGTCTCCTCCGTAATGTCGCCCTCTGACATTTTGCGAGGATTTGTTCAGGTTGAGAAGTGCTGGATTGGGGGGAAATCAATAACTCGGGCGCCTTCCATGAATATCACCCCGTGCTTAATGCGCAATATGATTACCAAACCCAGAAGTGCAAAGCACATTCGCTATTACACAATGCTCAGTTCGACTGCATAATGCCCAAGTGTTACATCACTACTTTCATCATGTATTGCTCCGTACATCAGGCTAGATATTATGTTAATCACATGTATATCTAATCTATGCCCTTATGTGTAGGCTGTATAGATTTGTTTGGATTGGGGCAACCGTATTTGAAGAAAGTATGAAAATATATACAGATGGGTTTAGATGATATTTAGTTTAGTTAGGTTTAGGTGATATTTGGTTTAGTTAGGTTAAGCTGATACTTAATTTAGTTACATGAAGGTTTAGGTGATATTTTGTTAAGTTCAATCATTCTAATCAATTTATGATGAGAAACATTATAAGGGATTAATGATACAAGTAGATATTCAGTTTAGTTCATATATCACTCCAGATAGTATGTTGTTGAAAATATTAGGGATTTGTGCATTGAAGTATGAGTAAACTGTGACTCATGAATTACATTAGATTTAAAAACTTTAGAGCGATAGGAAGGTATAGGGGTTTGGAGCTTCGGAGGGGAGGGGGGGGGGGAGAGCTTGGAAGGAGGCGATTCCACACTTTTATCACTTTCCGAAGGATTATGATCAGTAGTGAAACAGGATCTGTTTGATTATGAATGATCATGATCAAACTGATTTTTAATTCTCTAGAGGGTTCCTTACTATCTGATTCTGAAGAGGCTGGTGTAGAAAAGAAGAAACTTGAAATGAGAGTGAGCAGGAAGAGAGGGGACGAGAGAGAGGGAAGGAGGGAGGGATGGAGGGAGGGAGAGAGAGAGAGAGAGAGAGAGAGATTGGGAGAAAGTGATAGGAAAAATGAGGGTAGGGAGAATGAAATAACTCAAGATCTATTCAGACGAGAAAGGAGTGTAGAAATACTAGAGAGAAATATAATAAACGGAGAGAAAGAGAGGTAGGTAGGGGGGGGGGGTGGGGGAGAGGGGGAGGGAGAGTAAGAGAGATACAGGTTACAGACAGATATAGACAGATAAAGACAGAGGTAGTGAGACAGACAGAGAGAGAGAGAAAGAGAGAGAGAGAGAGAGTGAGAGAAATGGAGACGGACAGGATCCACGATAATGAGCTACAGGAAAAACGAATCAATCAAATTAATAGGTGTTGGAGGATTGACGGCCTGGGCCTTTACATTCCATTGATACTTTAACAATATTCAGAAACGATGAAATTTGAAATGAAAGAGATTTTGTGGTGTAAACATATTTTCAATACATCTAAATGAACGTATGAAAGGGTATAACACTTGTAGATACATGTACACATGCTCTCTCCCTCCCTTCAAAAGTAAGAAAAAATTAAAATGATGACTTCATGCTGCAGTACTGAATGCAGTCTTGATTTAGACTAAATTTAGGAATTATTTCTCCTCATTATCAGGCCTGTCTGATTAAGGAAGTTGCATGTGCAGTGCATTAATGGACCTAGATATCAATTACTCATGAAAAGTACGATTCCATTTCTCCGTCCAATATTGAATGAAATCTGCGCCCAGCTGACTCCACAAGACGTTATCGCCCTGTCCTATCTCGAATTATGTCATGCGTTGGATGGCACTTTCATTTGTGGAGGGATTCTAACAGCGTGAAGGGAAGCGTTTCATCACGGTTGTCATGCTAGCCAGCTAGTGCCTGGATCCCGGTGACGTAAGCACCATAGTTTTGATGACATCATCACTGCTTATCGTGTCCCATTTCCTCAGGGAAGGGGGGTGGGGGAAGGGGGGGGGGGTATCATCGTTAGATTGATTTGATCATGACGCAGACAGAGTAAGTGATTCAGGATGATCACACTGATACTGAATCGTAAGGTGACTCAGTTACAGTCAGTCCTATGTTATATCACTCAACTTAGTCCCAGGCATGCAAAATCTTGTGTACAATACAAGGACATGTCTTGTTATTCATTCATAACCTGTCTTGGCTCATCTCGTCTGTTGGGACCCAGAGAAGGGTTTTAAACATTTTACATAGAGTTTAATAGCGCTCTTCTCTCAGCAGACAATTTATCTAGGTATCTCTCTTTCACTTATTCTACTCTGAATTTGCTTAAAAATTTCCTCATCCATATGATAAATTACAATCTTTCATTGGAAGATTTAAGGATAGTCATATAGAAGTGAAACCCAAGTTTTGATGACCTTTTCTCTTGGAAGAATAGAATGATAAGTGCAAAATCAATAAAAGATTCCATTTTTTTCTCTGCCTAAATGACATTTGGTTGGTTGTATTTTCGTGTGGGGGTGGAAAGGGCAAGTGAGAGGTGTATGTTTGTTTGTGTCCTAGAAAGATCCAATAATGATCTCTTTCTGGTCTAGTTTCAGCATGTCATTATATACGTAAGGAATATTATCTAGAGAATAGGGCATCTGATATCCAATGAATGTCCTTGTTGCAGTTTGTATGATTGCTTGATTCTTGATTTTGATAGACCTGTATTTAGTGTCGAATGAGAGCGAGAAGGCTGTTAACTTGGTATGTGTAGTGCTGTTAGCTAATACCCTTCTAGCTCTCATTGAATGATATTATTAATGAATAAATACGTGCATAAACAGGGCAGATAGGAATCAGTTTTAGTCTGAAGATCCATCAGTAACTTGCAAATCTTTACAAACATATTTTGGGGTAAGTTGTCATGGCTTACATGAATGCAGAACAATTTGTCTGTTTATAGCCAGAAGGGTGTTATTACGTTTTATAAAAGAATATGAGTTAACGCCCTTCTGGTTCTCGGCAGATGGTATACAAGTTACCTGTGGATTGCATGGTTTGCATTGACATTCGATGGAGAGGTTGGTGTAAGTGGGACCTTCAGGGGTTAGTTGTATCGTGTGATGGACGGGTGCACAGTACCGTGACTCGTCGGGAGAGTGGCACAATTTTCAATCGATACGCTTCTTCGTACATGACGCATTGACCGTGATTTGGAAATGCCAACAGTGTCTGCTCGCCCTGTTCGAGTTTCTTCGTACATTCTCTCTGCTGTTTTTGTTTCCTTGTCTCTCCTTCCCCCTCTCTCCACACTCTTTTCTGTTTCATTTTCTCTCGTTATCTCTCTGTTACCCTCTCTGCCTTTTTCTCCCCCTTCTCCACGTGTCTTGACCATGTGACAAAAGAGGCATACACAAAGGATGAATGTCGAAAGAACATCAAGAAGAAATACAATTGTTTGGGAATTTTTTTTTTTTTTGGGGGGGGGGGGGGGTAGTGGGCACTTGCATACAACTTTCACATACTGTGCCAACCTTGATTCTCTATCAAATTCTCGAATGAAAGCTGTCTAAATCCTTGTTTTGCTATATTGTTTGATGATGTTTGCTCAGTAACATTCACGCTTAAATATGATTACTTATGGTGTAGCTATTGACTCTCGGTACAAAACATATATTTTCTGTCTGAAAGGGGGGAGGAGGGAGTAGTACATGTAGCTCTTAAACTTTAATTTAACTTTTTCATTCTCTTTCTATCTCTCTTTTACATATATTTCTCCTGCTGGACATCTGACTGATCTGTCTGTCTAGGCTAAGTTACATTTCCCTGGTCTGTCTGTCTCTCTCTCTGTCTCTCTTTCTCTCTCTCTCTCTCTCTCTCTCTCTCTCTCTCTCTCTCTCTCTCTCATCATTCTTGTTTTTGTCTGGTCTTTTTTCATGCCCTTTAGCCCACTCATTTTACTCCAGTTTTCTCCTCTGATGTACTTGTGGGTGTGAGTAAAAAACTATATCAGTAGAAATGTCATTGGGTCAATTAAAGGTCCTCCATGATAAATGGTTTTCTTTGTTTCTTTCTTTGTTGTCAAGCTGGTCAAATTGGCCCTTGGTCGGGGTAATTGTGGCCCCTATTGGTCATGACTAATTGATATTATAGGATTTTGAGAAAATGTCTCTTGTAAATCCATGATTACTAATGTCAGGTGTTGCTGATACACTTTAAATCAACTAACAATCATTGAATCAACAATTGATTCAGCCAAATTGTTGAAATAAGCAAGCATCTACAGTGTCATAAAAAGTGGGTACCCATCCACTCTGCACTGTTTATGCATAGGGGGCCACAATTACCCCGAGCAACATTTTCACTTTGATCCCTCTGTACAGCTCAGCTATTGAAAATATGGAGGTGGAAGTTTTTTCTATTGTGTTCCTCGGTTCATACTCCTCCTATTTCAACCCAAAACACATCTTAATGACTTCAATTAATGACACCACACCCTGAAATGTATTTTAAAGCAGACTTGCCACTTTCCAGCTAATAAAATTTGGATTGCCGTATGTTTTGAGCCCCCCTGTTCACAAACTTTGAGCTAAATGGCTGCTCTTTCTGATTTGATAGGAGGAATAGTTCAGCTAGACATGTACCAAACATATTTAACATTGAGTGATATGCTTCAAAGAATTACTAACTCTCAAAGACAAAGGGGCCACAATTACCCCATCTTGAATAAAATTTAAGTGAACTGTAATATATCATCTCGGGTGCCACTGGCATGTCTGTCTAAGTAAGCAAAGAAAATAGCAGAAAATTAAATTGAATAATAGTTATTATAGTTATCTGTGGGTTTCGAGATTGATTGGCTTCTACACAGAAGAAACACTTACAAATTGAAGTGTTTGAATGTCCACTCCAGACGGTCGAAGGCCACAACCTGCGTGGTCATCAGCATTGTCAAGCCACTGACCAAGGTGTCGATCCCTGTGACACTCTTACGTACACTCTATGACAACAACCTTGTTGATTCACGTGCCTCGCTGCAGAAAAATCAGACTTCCTGTTCTTATCTTTCAATCGCCTTTCTCCCAAGATCTCCAGCTTACAACGTCCCTATGGATATGTTTTCTTGATATCTATATTCCTTGGCTCCCGCAATATACGCAGATCCAGCTCTCGACGTCTCTCGCTTTCCCTCTGACTATATTTGTCATGGCATGGTGGTGCCAAGTTGCAAGGTCCCTGCCCCATTCATAAACTCTATTTGTTACCTCACTGCCACGATTTTCCGAGGGTTGATGTTTTCAGTGTAATGACCCGTGAAGGAGACTGCCTGAAAGCTTTCAACCATCGTTTATAAATCGTACTTCCATTTGGAAGGTATATGGAGCTCACAGAAGCACAGGAATTGGAAGGATCAAAGAAGCCAGTTAGAGATTACCTTCATGATCTGATCTATTTTGCAAAAGGGGAGGAAAACGATAGAGAGGGTGACTAGTGAATAATGACAAATGTTGGGAAATACATGTATCTTAAATAAATGTAACAAATGTAAAATGACTCTATAACCTTAGATTAACAACAAAATCCTGGAATAATAAAGATTACAGTAGATAACATGCAACCTACTACATACATCACATTATATATTTAAATTATTTAGGACGTAAGCAAAAGCCATGAACAAATTCATATCTTTTGGTATATTAATATTCAGCTTTCTAATTCATGCATCTTAAGGTTCTCTCTATACATGAAGATCGAGTGCAGTTGTAAGGTATCTGATATAAACAGTAATAGGCATAGTTACTGATGCCATGTAGTGTCTACATTTATATCTGAGTATTCAAGCTAAGTTTAGATCTTCACTTTCTGTAATTATTCTACCCTTCTATCGGCAACCATACCCAAGCGTCTACGGTATCTTTTCATCGGAGAAATCAAAAGCTTGGGGAAGAGAATATTTGCTCAAAGAAGCAAACAAGCATTCTAAGAAAAACATCCTCTTCGCATTAATTTTCCACACGAATAGGACAAGTGCTGTGGCATTAGCCACGTCCGTCCGTCGCCTTTTTTTTCTTCACTTCATACCCAACGCATGTCTTGCATGGTTTTTCATTGAGGAGCTGACATGAAAAACATCCTGTATCGTCATGCCTTACGTAGGTATCCATCTTATGAGATCATGTAAGAGGAGAAAGGCAGCCTGCATGCGACAGCAAGCGTCTCACTGAACGAGGAGGGACGACGACGGCGACGGGGGAAAAAAAAAAGATGAGAGATGATGCCATTCTGAGTGAACTTTGGTATTTGAGGAATGGGGGAGGAGAGTGGAGTGGAAAAGAAAGAGAGAGAGAGGGAGAGAGGGAGGGAGGGATGGAGAGAAAGAGAGAGAAGGGGATGGAGACGGAGACGGAGACAGGAAGAAGCGGAGAGATGGAGGGGCAAGGTGTAGAGATGAATGGAGATAGAAAGAGGAAGAGACACAGATGGAGAGAGAGAGAGACAGAATGGGGAGAGGAAGAGTCAGAGATGGAGACGGAAAAGAGAGTGATGGGAAAGGAAGAGGGAGAGACATAGGGAAAAAGGAAGAGTAAGAGATAGTGAGTGAGTGTGTGTTAAGTTGCTGCATGAGACACTTTATTGCAGTGGGAAGTGGAAGACAGGAAATGAAAAGATCCAGAGAGAGAAAAAGAGAAAGAGAGAGAGGAAAAGAGAAATAGCGAGAAAGAAAGAGTGAAGTAAAGGGAGATAGAAAGATAGATAGATAGAAAGAGGGAGAAAGAGAGAGAGGAAAAGAGAAATAGCGAGAAAGAAAGAGTGAAGTAAAGGGAGATAGAAAGATAGATAGATAGAAAGAGGGAGAAAGAGAGAGAGGAAAAGAGAAATAGCGAGAAAGAAAGAGTGAAGTAAAGGGAGATAGAAAGATAGATAGATAGAAAGAGGGAGAAAGAGAGAGAGGAAAAGAGAAATAGCGAGAAAGAAAGAGTGAAGTAAAGGGAGAAAGAAAGATAGATAGATAGAAAGAGGGAGAAAGTGAATGACAAAGAGAATGAGTAGGGGAAAAGGAGAGAATGAAGAGAAGACTGAAAGCAAGAGAGAAAGAAAGAAAGCTAGGGGGAGTAGATTTACCTCTTACACACCACAATGGAAGTCTTCCATTCTCTTGGGTTGCCATAGCAACTGAGTGAGAGATATAATTTTGCTACGAGGAAGACGATTGCGTGTAACCGAGCCCCGTGCATGCGTCTCCATGACGGAGCATGCTGGAGAAATCTCCACACTCTACGTGACAAACGCTTGCAATTAGAAGACATGACTCATTCGAGAATTCATCACGCTCTTTATCTCAGGATCATAATTACGTATGTTTTAATGCTCATTGTTGACGAACATCAAGGAGTTACCACCATAGAACACATTGATAAGAGTATACTGTCCTTTTTCTAGAATTGGACAATTGCTTCCATGTCTGAAGCGTATATTTTCTTCAACCAAAACTGAGAGAAAATATATATATTTGTAACTCTTAGGAGAAACCTTGAAAGGTGTTAGATGTAAAAAGGTTACAGAGCATTGATATTTATAGCGATGGTGTGTTTTCAGAAACATTGATCGAATTATCAGAGTATTTAATGGCATATGGATATATGGATATGAATAGGTTTATGGATAGGTACACATATTTATTGCGACACTGTCACAACCATTTTCAAGAAATCAACATAAAGATAATTCCAATATCTCAGTGTATTGTTTATAGAGAGTATGTTCAGATTGCATAACGGCAGTTGTGATTCTGTCACACATCAGTAGCTGGTGAGCTGGGCTGTGCTACATGTATTCTATTATGCTCATGAAAGGTATTATTTTGTGGAAATGTCTTAAGGCTTTGATGTAATCCGTAAGTATGCGTTGATCCTTGAAGAAAGCAATGAAAAGGAAAAGTTGTGTTAAAATAATGAAGAGAGCTACATGTACATGTAGAAGGAGAAATAGGTTATCAAATATAATTGGAGAAAGAAATATTTATTATACTAAGTAAAGGATAGCAAAAGGAGATGGAGATTATCAGAGTTCTAGAGATGATAAGAAAAATAAGGGAGTGAATTAACAAGAAAGGGAAAGAGAGAGATCTATATATTAATAAGAAGTGAAGATGTACAGTAGGTAGTGCGAAAGAGAGAGAGGTAGAGAGATGATAAATATTAGGACATTAGAGTAGTGACATAAGGGGTATAGAGGAAGAGATATAAAGAAAAGAGAGATATAGAGAGAGAAAGAGAGAGAAGAGGATTAATATTAGGACATTAGAGTATTGACATAAGGGTTATAGAGGAAGAGAAACAAAAGAAAGAGAGATATGGAGAGAGGGGGAGAAAGAGAGAAAAGGAGAGAGAGAGAGAGAGAGAGAGAGAGAGAGAGAGAGAAGGAGAAGAGCCAAAGAGAGAAAGCACTTGCATGGCGTAATTTCAATTTCACTGAAATGTCACCTAGCATCCGCACATGTGCACTGCCCTACTTCTGCGCCATTGAATGAAGAGCTGGAGAAAACTGACATTTACCACTACGCACTGCGGAAGCAGGCATACATGCAGTCCCCTCCACGAGATGGAGAAACTTTTTCTCTCTCTCTTCTGGCACCCTTCGATATGCTAATGCTGCGGTGAAGCAAGCTCTGATATGTTGACATTACATCATTCAAGTGTAAGGCCTTGCGTTTCCTCCTACCCCCAAGCACTAGCTGTTCAGTATTAGAGGAGGCAGCATGAATGTGCCTGTACTTTAAACTGTAGAAAGTAAAACCCGTACATGTAGATGTCACAACGTACAGTTTGCTTAACTGGCAAGCGTGCTAATTTTGCATCCATCCTGTTCTCTGCACATACATGGAATTTGTTGAAAAGGAATGATTTTTTTATTTTCTTCCCTATCTACAAGACTTCTTCTTTCTGATGATTTTATTGTCCTTCCCCATTCCAAACCTTTCTCTTCGTTTTTAAACACTTAGCTTTTAAGAAATGTGATTGAAGAAAACCATAATTAATTACAAAATTGAATTTGACATGCAACTTACACAATATAGGTCCAACCAAGTAACTCCTAGGGCCAATTAGAGAAGAAATAACTTGAACATATAGGACAGAAGATGTGATTTTATTCTTTCCAGTATAACATTACAACAAAATGATACTGCTATCAACCTTGCTTATTTCCGTAGAGCTGTGAACGATGATTTGCCATCTAGGTCCAGATAGAGTGTGTTCTTTTCATTAATCCAAAACACCCACAAAGGTCTTTCCTCTATTTATTGCTGGCAAGATCTTTAGAATAATCCAATGGTTACTATTCATCTAACCCTTTACTGGCTTTGGTTGACCTATGGAACAAACAGGGAGCTGCCACTGTCGACTTTTGGCACACGTACAGTGTATATGTTTAATATACTCTATACAGTGTGGCAGTCCAGTGTTTTTTGTCTGCAGGGAATAAAGAGTTAATGACCGCATGACCTGTGATTTGGCAACAATCGCTCCGCAGTTGATATCTTTCACTATTCAAACTTTTAACGTCAACCATGGACTATACCAATAATGCTTTCCCCTTCCCTGAAGACTTACTCTTGACCTAAAACCTAATTGTAGCCCAAACCATTTTTGCTGAAATGAAGCCTGGAGTAGTGTGGATTATCATCAACACCCATTTAATCCATTGACTTCTAAATTGTCTGTTTCCCATGGGCTTAATTCAGGAAGCACCCAGGTCCTGTAGGCAATGGGTTAATCGTCATCTTTTCTTTTTTTATTGTGTTATTACAGAGTCTTGGTGTGGTGTTGTACGTCCTGGTCTGTGGTGCCCTTCCCTTCGATGCCAACACACTGCCACAGCTCAAAGAGAGAGTTCTCGCTGGGAAATTCAGGATACCCTTCTTCATGTCACAAGGTATAGTAGATGCATTGGAAGAAGTTTCCTCGGCTAGTTCATTCTCTGAACAGTTCATCAGTTTACTTACCTGAAAAGTATCCTCAGATCATTCATTTACTCCAGACCATTCTTGTTTGAGGACACTACTCTCTCATGATGTCAAGACTAAGGAAGTGTCCTTAGATATTTAAAAGCATATAGAGACCATTGTTGCATAACGTCTTTCACCAGTTCATCAAGTTAATTGGGAAGCGCCATTAGGATATGTAAAATCTCTCACTGTTGTATGATGTCGCTGCTAGGCTCACTTATTTTGTTGGGAAGAGTCATTGTCATTTGATGTCTTTGACCAATTTTATAAAGTTAAAAAGGAAGTCATTTTGGATAACTTTGAAAGGTGACTCATACGTAAATTGATCAACCAGTCTTGACCTGTGGGTTTCTTTTCTTACCTGTCCAGAATGTGAGCACCTGATCCGACATATGTTGGTCATCAATCCGGCCAAACGGTTGTCCATTGACCAGATCAAAGCTCACAAGTGGTTTGCAGACTGTGGAGTGCCCGCCACTCAGCCGGTCAGCCCCGTGACAGAGATCCCAAAACCCATCGGAGAGTTCAACGAACAGGCTCTGAGACTGATGCAGAGTCTGGGAATTGATCAGCAAAAGACGATTGATGTGAGGACCTTTCTTGACCATATATGCCTCTTTTAATAGTTTTCCAACACATCTGTTTGTCCTTAGAGCTAAATACATGTACAACTCACTTAAATATGTACCTGTATCATGCTGTGAATTTTTGTCCTCTTCTTCGAGTCTACAAACTTTTGAGACATTTGCCTTTTGGTCTTCAAGTGATCACTCATTGTATTCAATGTTTTCTTTTGATAATTCACTCAGTTCTTTGCATTTTCAACATATGTGCAATCACACTATGTTAGTAGTGTCTTTTGTCATGCATAGATTACGAGGTGAAATAATTCAGACAATAGGCCAATTGAAAAATTAATCCATTTCTGTGAAACTTGCCAGAACTTCCAAAATCCTCTCTTAAAGCAGTCTTAGGAAATGATCCTTGAATATTTGTCATTTTATTGAGGAGTTTGATATATTCGTACAGATACCTTTTGCTTTTGATGATGTGATGGTTTCAATAACAATCTAATGTTCATCTTTTCTTTACAGTCATTACGGAGAGATGCCTATGATCACTATACAGCCATATACTATCTTTTGGTGGAGAGGTTAAGATTACATCGATGTAGCTTCCCGGTGGAAGGTCGAGTTGATGTCCGTAGCCGTAGACCAAGTTCAATAGCAGATCATGCAATAATGAGAACTCATGCTGGTACTCTCACAAACATTAATCCTCACCAGAGAAACAGCAATGCGAGGAACGCTATTCAGGTACAACAACAGCCCTGTGTCAATACCTCCCAACAGATGCTAGGATTCCGACCGATCCAGCCAATCCAGCAGCCTACGCAACAGATCGTGTCGGAGTCTGCGCAGTGTGCATTGCAGCGGAAGAGAAAAGAGCCTCCGATACAGCAGACCACGTGTATATTTAGCGAAGGGGAAATGGTTCCGGTTCCCCCGGCCGTAAGCGGGACATTACTTGAGCCTCTGCCGAGAATGAACGTTAGAAAGGTACGCTCCATGTCGCCTAATCACATGGTGGTGACCTCCATTGATGAAGGGGTGGAAGCAGATTTGCCAGAAAGCGAGAACGAAATGGAGAAGGTAGGCTCGATAGAGCATTTCAAATCACAGAGGACGCACTCACTTGCAGAGTCGTACGATATCCCAACAAGCATGGCACCAAGTTTGAGCGATTTTGGCATTGAACCTCAAGAACTGTCTGCCTCTTTTGACTCTCAGGAGGAGATGGAAGTGGCACAGAGTTTTGCGCATGTTCAAGCACTCTCTGACAGACTGTTCCCGTCAAATTGCAACTCACCAGATTTGACGCAGCAGCAGGCAGAGCCCATGATCCCACCACCCGCACCACCGCAAGCAATGTTTCATCATTCAGCATCGCTCGACCGCTCCGGAAGCCATTCACCTGTCAGCTTCCGAGAGGGTCGAAGAGCCTCAGATGGGCTCATAGCACAAACAGGACTCTCATATAGACAGGTTAATACAACTCCGCTAGCACAAGGACACAAAGATGCCAGCTTAGACAGGCATCTACAAACAAATTTGAATGTGAATTCATGTAGTCTTGCAGCTGATCATACTAATCAATTACAAACAGTTGGATTCAGTGGACAGCAGCTTACAGATGTCAGCAAGGATACGTCTGACTTAACAAATCTTCCGTCCTGCCAGGTGGAACAAGAATCGGTGTCATGGCGCCGCTTCCCGGCTCAGGTCCAGTCCATGGAACGGCGCCAGAACCGCATGCATGTCATGAAGCAAGGAGTTCACACTGAACCCACTGGGCACCTGACTCACAGCGCATCCCTAGCTGGGAAATCTAGTCTGGAGGATATGCCCAGGGAATTCCCTAATCAGGTAGTACCTAACCAACGTACATTGCAACGCACGCTCATGCAGCAGAGGCTTATGCAGAAGCGCCAACAACTCCAGAAGCAATCGCAACTCAGCCAGCAGTTTGGCCGTATGCAGCTGGAGCGTCAGCCCAGCTTCGAAGGGCGCCCTCCCGCACCCAACAGAACCGACTCGTACAAACAGGCACAACAGCACCCCGTTCTTCCACAGTACGCCATTAACGACGATTCCTCGTTGAACAAGTCGCTTATTCAGTGCCACAACGAATTCAATCAAGCGACATCACTGGGCGGTAACGCTGCAGTACTCTATGACACTACAGTAAATCAGGTGCCACAGAGCTTTGAAGCACCCTCTTATGAAGATAGCATGGACACTTCGGACATCGCTGTGCCAGTGTCGCAAGCAGGCAACAACTTTTCATTTACGCCCTGCTAGCAGTGACTGTGCCACCTTTCGTGGAGCCATAGGCCATTTTTTAGGTATCATTTTAGGAATGCTGGCTGGTACAGCAAATTTGTTTTTGATTTTTGTCCATCAGTCTTACGATTGATGTATATTTTTGGGTGTCGAGTCTCAAGATGTTGAGGCAAGTGGATAATTAGTGGTTATCCACGGAATGTACTTATTGAAGAAAAGATTGTCCAGTGGACGACGGGAACGTTGCCAATTTTGGTGCAATTTCCTGGAGCCATAAGCTGGCTGCAAAAGAGAAAAGGAAATTATTTTTTTCGTAAATGATATTTTGAGATGCCAATATATTATAGCAATGTCGACAGGAGAACCATGTGATTTTAATTGAGAAACCATACCAAAGTCTATGTACATTATCATTTGATTGAGAGAAGATGTATTCCTCAAGAAATTAGTCTTGCCAGGGATTGGTCTTGTAGAAATTGATTTATTTTGTATGTTCGATTTTTAGATAAGATAGTTGTGTTTGTAGAAACCATGCTAAGTCCCCGCCCTCTTCGTTTTTATCATATACATGTTGTACAAGACACTGCTTGCTCCGTTCATACAATTACCTTTTTGAATGATCTTATCTGCTGCACATGTTGGATTGAAACTACTGTACACAAGGTGGTAGTCTAATTACAAGTACTTAATAGAGAAGATGGAGGGATGGGGTAGAGATGAAAAAGGTTTCTAGAGTAGGACAAGAAATGGTCTTAGTCATTTCTAGCAGTTGGCTGCGCAGAGTACTGCCAGTTTACATACATCATAGAGGATGTGTTCCCACTTGTATGAAATATTTTTGCCTGTGAGCCACACAAGATTTTTGACAGATTGTAAAACTGACTAATGTGAACACCTTCCGTGCAAAGTCCATTTTCATGAAATATTTTTTTTGTAGTTTTTAAAAGTATGTGTGATTAAAAAAAAAAAAAAATCCTAAGCATTTTTGTGTTGAACTTCATCAAAATGCAAGAATATTTGCAACCTATGACTTTGATTTTACAATATCTTGGAAATCTCACTTTGATTTTCTTGCCCTATGGACGGTAGCATGTCCGATCTAAGAAACCGCTTTATTTGAAATAGCAGTCCAAATGGTGCCATTGTTTTTTTAATGTTTTGTAATTCAAAAGTGTAGCTTGCCTTTGAATTGGTCGTGGGAGGTTAGTTGTTCACGTACCACTGTTGCAACTTTTCTGGAGCCCATCTACTTATGAGTGACTTCAAAAGGAGATATATGCATTTTATGTGTTTTGCATCATGTCCAGTTTGCATGTACATGTAGTAGGCATATGCAGTATGTACGGTGACTGAAATAGTAACTCTATGCATATATGCAAACTGCAGTATGTGTTTATTAAAAAAATAGCTGTGTCCTCAGAATTAAAAACTCAATGTTATTAGGTATCATGGTAGTTGAAAGTTTACTGGCACCGAATATTTAAATGCTCAGATTTAATGGGTTGGGCTTTGTATATTCAAAACATAATATACCAAAGTATTTAAAGGGAATCTGTAGTTAGATAATTGATGCTATATAGTCAACTAATGAGCATTTGGGTTGGTCATTAAATTCTCACAAATCCATAGAATTTCAATTGTAAAGAACTGCATGTGTTAAACAAGTTTAGTGCATACATGTATCTCTTACAATGCACAACTTCTATTGCAAATACCCTGGTTATGGCTTTAGCATGGTTTGGAACTACATTTGTTCAGGATGTCAAGCAAATGTGAGTTGATTTATTTTCAGACCCATCCCGTAGAATCATGCCGCAGTACTTGGGCACATCTCAATTAAACCCGATGTAAGGACCACGTCCTGTTTTTCAAAGGGAAAACGTAGGCCTCGATCTACCTTCCTCTGTTAAAATCGACTTTAGACCAAGCTTAAACCAAGCGGCGGGTCCAAAATTAAGTAGGATATGGGCCATTGTGTTCCCTATGTAACGAAATGACAGGAATATCTGGTCCCTTTATCAAGCCTATGAAAGCGATCGAAGGCAGTTGGGTTTTCCTCGTTTGATACAGTTAATTGTGTAGCTACATGTGTAGTCATCTCAATGTTTTTAATGCTCGGCTTCCAAATTGTCGCAGGTTTTTGGAGAGAGCCTAGCTGTAGCCATCTTGTGCCGTCCAACCGTTCTTCTGCCTGAGAGCCAGGAAGGCGTTACCTCATACACGATTACACGGAGTTGACTCCCTTCTGGCGCTCAGAGGAAGCATTCATTGAATCTCTTTCCTCTTCATGCACGGCCCTGTGTCATAAAACTTGTTATCAATAACAGCTGCCCCATTTCTCTGACAAATTTCCTCCCAGCCAATCAGATTCACAGATTTCAGTAGCTTATAACAGTTGTTGTAACTTGTTATAACAAGTTTTATGAAACAGCTAGGCCCTGATGTATCAATAGTTGTATAACCTCTATTTTGCTACATGTATGAACTTAGAGAAAACTTACACACCCGAGTTTGATTGACTTTTATTCTTGATGTTTATAAGGGTTGAAAATATTTGATGCCTAGTCATGCAAGTACATTTTTTACAAGTTACAGAAATTTCAATTCTCATTTAACTTAGAATTCCAGTGGGTTCCATCTTTAAATAGGCAATTTGGTCTTAATACTATTGAGAATTTTAGGCAATTTTAGCTGAACACATACTGAGCTTGCCTTAGCTTGTGCAGACATAGCAGCAGAATGACTGCACCTGACGATCAGGGTGTGAAAATGAGTAAAAATGCTGAGAACAGACATGTTTATTGACATCAAGAGTTATTTGAATTTGATATACGATTATGTAGGGAAATACTTTGATTTAGAAGATCTACTTTTTGTGACTTTAAATAGTTATTTGAACATGTAGCACAATAGAAGTGAAATATCTCTGAATACAGTCTTCAGATAGCTTAATTACGATATACCTCATTGTTTGAATTTTCGGAGAATACCAAACATACACCTGGAGTCGCATTAAATAGATCGACACCTGCTAATCTACTGCCAGCCAATCAGCATCGGGTATTCTGATGGAGCGTAATATCATGGATTGTGATTGGCTGGATCAGAGGATATATGCAAATAATCGTAAATTACCATAAACTGAGCCATGCTGTAGATGTCTATGTTTATGTAATTCTCGAAAGGTATTATGGATGATTCTTTATGGATGATAGAAAATGAACAAATGGACTAAAAGATGGACACTGTAGTTAATTACCGGTATCTGTTTACAAGTTTATGTACATTATCATTTAGTATAATAGGGTATATGGCTTTGTAGTAGGTGAAACAAATAATAGAAAATTTCATTACCCCATTCGCTTTATATGCACAACTACAGTCTAGAAGGTCTAAACACCTTTGTATTGATACCAAAAAGGTCACTTCATTTTCTCCTTCAATATGATGCTGTTAGGATGTGTGAAAATTTATCATATAAAGTGTCATATTTTATTTTTTTAGCTATGGGAACATATTGTAATTGAAGTATGTAAGTTATGTAGTACGTTTCTAATAATTGAGGATTATAGTGAAGCAACACTGATAACATGACAGAGATACAGTGTAATTTAAAGTAGGTTGTTTGTTTAAATGAAAGTTCTACATGCAATAGAAATTAAATTCACTGCCCATTCTTCAATTATTAAGCTCACGTACTGCAAGATACTATTATCATTATGGAAACCAGGTATATACTGCTGGCGTATCTTTTGAACATACATGTATTTTATTATTATAATTGAAGGAGATTTGATTGGCTAGATTCTGGGATGTTTCATATCGTCTGCTTTAGAGCCAGAAGGGTCTTAAGTCTGTGTGAATTGGACTAACGCCCATTTTGCTCTCAGCAGACCATATGTGTTAGAGACACTTGTTGGAATGAAAAATTATGCACACTATCAACTCATCGAACTGTTACTTTCATTTTTAAACAACTTCATTTTCATGCGATGATATATTTGGTCAGAATTAGGTCAATTTCTTTCACTCTGCTGTAACATCTAGAATGATATTCATGGAAGATGACATTAACATCTAGTGCAGTGGTAGAATCATATTTCCTTTTATGTTTAGAAGCCATACAATGTCAGGGGAGATTTAGCCATCTCAGTGTAGGTTTCTGTAGGGCGTACATAATTACACAGGGCTCGACACTGGCATTTTTCTTACAAATTTTTAGGGTCTGTATGCGTAGGCCCTCTGTTGAAAGTTTGAAAATTTAGGGGGCCAGGGCCCTCTTGCATAAAAAGTTGCAATTAAACGCACCTCCAAAAATTACACGCAAGTCTCAAATGCACAATCCTGATTGGTTGAAAATCAAGTTGCGTTTAATTTTTCGAGCTGTGTTAAATCGCAACTCTTTATACAGGAGAGCCCAGAGCTGGAATTTGGGGGCCCATGTGTACTCGGCACCTGTTAGTGTGGATCCTGGTGAAACAGTAGAAGATTTTGAACCGAGCCAACTGATGATAGATGTAGAACACACAGAAAATGCAACAGATTTATATAAATGTTGATGTATTTGTGGTTCATGACAACTTTGGTGCTTTGATTTTGTTGGAGCAGATAAAGCTTAACTTGCTCGATGTAATTGCCATTTCATTGATTATTAAGACACAACAAATAATTTATTTATTTATATATTTTGACGTGAAAAAAGAGGAAGCAGTCGCCACATTTGTGTGTCATATTTTTTGTGTGTTTGTGAATACATGTGGTATATATGCTAAAGATGAACACAAGAGGAAAACTATTTTGGATATTTGTGCTGCAGTTTTGTCTGTTGCAGTTTTATAGCCAAACGTAGGCGCATTTTGATCGCGAGAAACTTCCACGTTTTCATCCCCTTAGACCAGTACTTGTCCAAAAAAAATTATTGTGAAAATGATGACGTGGAGTTGATGATCGCAACACTTTTTGTCAAGTGTCTTTGTAAAGTCACTAGATATTTTTTGTGAAATGTGACAATGCTTCATTGGTTGCTGCAAACACGTTGCGTACTGGTAGCTTTACAACTACTCTGACGCCCATTTCTATGTCAGATTTTTTTTCAATGTCAGCATGGAAAGGGAGAAATCATCAGTGCTTTTTGTGACAATCTGAGTTATGGCAGAGAAGTTCTATACATGTAAGAATGCACACTACCATGTAAATAGGATTGTACAGTTGACAAAATGACAGGTATATCCTTGACCGTACACAGGTTATTTGAGAGCCAAAGAGTTATGTATTCAGAGGTCAAAGGTTACATTATGTCATCTCACAGCCGATGTTAATTTCTGCCTACGATAGCTGATTTCATCAATGTTTTTGTTTCAGATGATCGAATGGAAATGAAGTTTAGATGGTACGCTGTGATGCCATTTGGTAATATTGCATCTGCTTTGTCAAGACAGTGACTCCCGAGGAGTTTCAAATGGCATTATGCTGTTGGTTTTAGTGCTCTTCTCTAATATCAAATTAATTTTATTTGATGTAGGTGTTTTAATCTAGAAATCAACCAAGATGTTGTAGCTAAAAAGAAACAGTAGTGGGGTAAAAAAATCACAAAACTTGGTGTTTATTCAAGAAAAGGATATGGAGGGAGAAAACTACATAACATCGTTTCAGCTGCACTTATAAATACCCTTTGGTTGTTTTTTTTTTAAGTTGTAGAAGGAACATAAACAACATTATAGTGTATTTTCCCACTTTAAAACATTGTCTTTAAATAGAGCATTATTGTTTCAACTGCTGCCAATTCACTAGCCAGATATCAGTCGGAAAGAAGTGATCCAGGTAATTTATTTTGTCTGGTATTCTGTTGCCATGTTCCCTGTCATTTTTTCTTGAAAAGCCTAAAAGCAACTCAGATTTTGAGAGGATATTTTCTAGTTATATTTTTGTGCATAAATGTACTTAAAAGTAACCACTTTCAAATTTAAAGTTTGTTCAGTCGAAATCAATTTGTAATTGATGAAATTAACTGATTGAATGATTCATTAGTTTATTTAGATGGTGAGAGAAGATTCTATGTTTTGTGAATTTAAAGTATGCGATAATGTCCTGCAATAGTCTTTTTGAAGCAGATATGTTTTTTTTTAAACATCTGCTCTAAATAGCGAATTGTATAAATAAAATAACTACCTGAATTTATATATAGTCTTGCCGACAGAAGGAGCGGTACAAATTAATGTTAGGTGATGTAAGTATTGTACACATGATATTTATTGTTCAGAGAAATAGCGTGTTAGACTTGAGAGATACTGTGGATTAAATGTTGACAACAAATGCAGCTTAAATGAATTATTGATGGAAAGAAAAGGTGCACATATTTTGAGAAAAAGAAAACATTTATTTTGATGTTTAAAGACAGTTTTCTTTTCTCTTTGAATATTTGTGGCAAGGTTTTTTTCCGTCAGCGAGTGAAAGACATGTTCGCCAGAACGTGGGATTGTAAATATGTGAAGAGGTCCACCCGCTTGTTGTAGCGGTGATGGATTTGAAATAATTTAAGAACTATTTGTTGAAAATACACAATTATGTGCGCAGAGTAAATGAGTAACAAGGCAAAACAGATTATTTATGTGTGGATGTACGTTACTAGGGCTGTGCATTATTTTATTAAAAATATGGTGATTTCAGTGAATTTCTCAAGCTGTGCTTGACTCTTGTGTTGAAGTAAATAAGAATTACTGAGGGGATCCAGAGAAGAAGAGAAAGAGAGAAGAAGAGAGAGAGAGAGAGAGAAGAAGAGAGAGAGAGAGGAAGAGAAGAGAGAGATGGAAAAGAAAGATAAAGGAAGATAGAGAAGAGAGAAGAGAGAGAGAAAAGGAAGACAGAGAAGAGAGAAAAGAGAGAAGGTAGAGAAGAGAGAAAGAGACGGAGAAAAAAGAGAAGATAGAGAAGAGAGAGATAGAGACGGAGAAGAAAGAGAAGAGAAAGAGAAGAGAGAGAGAGAAGGAAGATAGAGAAGAGAGAAGAGAAAGAGAAGGAAGGTAGAGAAGAGAGAAAGAGATGGAGAAGAAAGAGAAGGAAGATAGAGAAGAGAGAAAGAGATGGAAAAGAAAGATAAGGAAGATAGAGAAGAGAGAAGAGAGAGAGAAAAGGAAGACAGAGAAGAGAGAAAAGAGAGAAGGTAGAGAAGAGAGAAAGAGACGGAGAAAAAAGAGAAGATAGAGAAGAGAGAGATAGAGACGGAGAAGAAAGAGAAGAGAAAGAGAAGAGAGAGAGAAGGAAGATAGAGAAGAGAGAAGAGAAAGAGAGAAGGAAGGTAGAGAAGAGAGAAAGAGATGGAGAAGAAAGAGAAGGAAGATAGAGAAGAGAGAGAGAAGGAAGGTAGAGAATAGAAGAGAGAGAAAGAGAGAGAAAGAGACGGAGAAGAAAGATAAGGAAGATAGAGAAGAGAGAAGAGAGAAGAGAGAGAAAGAAGAGAGAGAAGAGAGAAGAGAGAGAGAAGAGAGAAGAGAGAGAAGAGAGAAGAGAGAGAAGAGAGAAAGAGACGGAGAAGAAAGAGAAGGAAGATAGAGAGAGAAGGAAGGTAGAGAATAGAAGAGAGAGAAAGAGAAGAGAGAGGGATAGAGACAGAGAAGAAAGATAAGGAAGATAGAGAAGAGAGAGAGAAGGAAGGTAGAGAATAGAAGAGAGAGAAAGAGAGACAGAGAGAAAGAGACGGAGAAGAAAGATAAGGAAGATAGAGAAGAGAGAGAGAAGGAAGGTAGAGAATAGAAGAGAGAGAAAGAGAGACAGAGAGAAAGAGACGGAGAAGAAAGATAAGGAAGATAGAGAAGAGAGAAGAGAGAAGAGAGAGAAAGAGACGGAGAAGAAAGAGAAGGAAGATAGAGAGAGAAGGAAGGTAGAGAATAGAAGAGAGAGAAAGAGAAGAGACAGAGAGAGAGACGGAGAAGAAAGATAAGGAAGATAGAGAAGAGAGAGAGAAGGAAGGTAGAGAATAGAAGAGAGAGAAAGAGAAGATAGAGAGAAAGAGACGGAGAAGAAAGATAAGGAAGATAGAGAAGAGAGAGAGAAGGAAGGTAGAGAATAGAAGAGAGAGAAAGAGAAGAGACAGAGAGAAAGACGGAGAAGAAAGATAAGGAAGATAGAGAAGAGAGAGAGAAGGAAGGTAGAGAATAGAAGAGAGAGAGAGAGACAAGAGAAGAAAGATAAGAAGATAGAGAAGAGAGAAGAGAGAGAAGAAAGACAGAGAGAGAGAAGGAAGATAGAGAAGAGAGAGAGAAGGAAGGTAGAGAATAGAAGAGAGAGAGAGAGAGACAAGAGAAGAAAGATAAGGAAGATAGAGAAGAGAGAAGAGAGAGAAGGAAGACAGAGAGAGAGAAGGAAGATAGAGAAGAGAGAGAGAGAAGGAAAGGAAAGACAGAGTGAAATAAGGGAAAAGAGAAAGAGGGAGGTAAGGCTAGGAAAGAAAGTGGAATAAGGGGAAATGGAAATAAAGAACAAAAGAAAAGTAAGGAATATGGGACCCTCCAACACAAAACGACCAATAAGTCGGAAATTTGGGTGTTTCAAAATTTCAAAACGATTTGAAAGCTTAGATTCTAAGCTTTAAAATGATATATAATGTGTCTTGTATGGACATAGAAAACCCTTGTAAATTGCAATGAGAATGTCAACATGTCAGACAGGCTAATGACCAAAACAATAGAGAAAACGGGCTCTATAGAAGAGTGACCATTTAAAGGGAAAGTTCACCCCGAAGATTACTTGAGTTTAAAAAATGCAGAAAAAATAAAGAAAAATATTGGCGAAAGTTTGAACAAAATCCGTTAAAGAATAACGGAGTAATGGACTTTTGAAGTTTTGATTTTGTGACGTCACATGCGAGCAGCTCCTCCATTATGTAATGTGATAAATATTCCATAAAATACAGTTTTCTCAGAAAATTTAGAATATTTTTGTCTGTGCATTTGATATATTGTCAGAAATGTTATTCAATACTAGATTCTGAAAAGAAACAATATTAATTTATCGTGGGACGTAAAAAAAAATGCGAATATATGGAATATTTATTACATGACCAATGGGCAGCTGCTCGCATGTGACGTCACGAATCCAAAACTTTAAATACTCATAACTCTTTTTAATATTTGACCGATTTTCATCAAACCTTCGCCAATATTTTTCTTTATTTTTTCTGCATTTTTTAAACTCAAGTAATCTTCAGGGTGAACTTCCCCTTTAACAGTGCCTAATCTGTGTCCTATTGTTTGTCGCACAAAAGGTCGCTAGCATACACTAAGAAGTACTTATTGGATTGGGTTGAAACTTGTTATACCTTCAGAATAAATATATTTCTTTGTTTCTTTAGATTTTTAATATCAGACAGTGCACAGTTTTTAAGCTATAACAGAAAAGCAATGTGAAGTACAATCCCAGCAAGTTGACACACAAAGTTTGAATGTCCAGGAAAGCATGGTCATTTTGAATGAGAGTAAAACCATATTTCAACACGGTATTCTACCCTGAAATTTTGTCAGATGGTAGATTAATAAATGAACTTTCAGAAAATACAAAAAACTTAAAAACCAAATTTCCACCTCAAACCAGCCTTTTCAGCTGTTTACTCTAAAACTCCCATTGCGACTTATTGGTCATTTAGTGGTGGAAGGTCACATATATGAATAGGAGAAAATAATCAAATGACTGAAGGACAGAGGCGATGAAGTAACTTGCTTTATCTCTCCAAAAGCGTATAATTCCTCTCTGACTTTGCTCTCTACAACAAATTTCTTTCTTTCACATTTTCATCTTATTTTTCTCTCTGAATACTTTGTTCCCTTTTCACACATACATCTTCCACAAAAAAATTGTTCCGATCATGGACCTAGTAACCCAAAAGAGTACAGGATCAAGTGAAAGGAAAGACAGCCTAGTTCTGGATCTATTTTTGACCATTAAAAAAGCTGTTTGCGTCCGTCCCTTAACACAAAACTGATATAAGCTACAACATGAACTCCATGAATTTATCACCCTGAAAATTCTTTCATTGAATCAAGCAATCTACTACACACACAAAACAGCAGGGTTACAGTCGTAACTAAAAGACCGTTCAGTCTAGCTTAGCTAGTATGCTTTGGATGGTGACGGCAAAAGACTGAAGATTGTCAAGAAAAAAAAAAGGGGGGGGGGGAGAAAAGAGAATAATTGTATGCATAGTACAGTGAAACCTGTATATAAAGACCACTCAAGGGAGACAAGAAAAGTGGTCTTTATGAGCAGGTGGTCTTTATGGACAGGTTCCTATAATACATGTTTCAATGAGAAACACTTTTCTTTAAGGGAAACAAAAATTGTGGTCTTTATAGACAGTGCGGTCTTTCTATACAGGTGGTCGCTAAAGCAGGTTTGACTGTATTAGAGTCCCCACCTCACACCTCCAAAGTAGAGAGGATGTGCATGTATGTCTCCTACACCTTCCTCTGAAGCAGCTCGCTCCTGTGCGAAACAAAAGCTCATCCTTACTCCTGCGGATAGGAGTCATAATAAAATACACAGAATTACGAGTCATTAAGTTAAATACATGTACATCATTCTGTTATTTAATTCTTTTCTCTCTTATGCAACGTATGATAACCAAATCATGCCTATGAATGAATCTCAAATCTTGGTTGGTAAAAACCAAATTTACCCACTTGCACTGGTGCAGGTACAGGTTGCAAATGTGGCACAGATGATGATCTCATGTTCAAAATATTGGGCAAGAATGCATCACTTTCTCATCCCACAATATAAGAGAGCCAGGCAAAGGTATTTGGCCCTTTGCTGTCCTATACTTATGTTACCAAGAACTTAAGAAAAATAAATAAAATACAACACTGAAATTGTCATTTTCCTTCTTATCTGGTCTCATCTCAGCTCTAGCAGGCAGTTAACCTGATAGAATCAGCAGGTACAGTGAAAACTCACTATAACAAGGACCTTGGGACCATGAAAATTACCTTGTTACATGTATATATCAGGAATCTTCTTATATCAGTTTTAAAAAAAACTAAAGAACACAAAAACCTGTGACCATGGAAATAACCTTGTTATATCAGGAATCTTGTTATATTCAGAGCTCTTTATATCCAGTTTCCACTGTATACTAAAAGCTTTGATGATGTTGGAAACAAATGGGACAAAACACCTTGGACTCGCCTAAGAAGGTTAACATTTTCAGTTATGATCACATAACGGTATCTTCCGCACAGTTCCATAACAAATACTGATTTTGACATCAAACTTAATTTTGGGAAGTTCATTCATGATTGATGTTTGTAGAACTGAGAGGCAACTTCAAAGAGATTGCAACTTCAAAAATTCATAACTTTCTTATTGGTTATCAGATTTCCATCAAACATACCGCGACCAATTTCTCTTGTTTCTGCTTTTTCTAGCGTTAGGGTGGAGTTTCCCTTTAATAGGTAACTCTGGCCCCAAAATCCAAAATAAGTTGATTAGAAAATTTAGGATATTACATATTAATGAGAAGTAAAGCTATGACATCAACCTCATGACCAAGTTGCAAATTTGTCTCGATTAAAGACGATGAGACAGCTTCTTCAGAGCATTTGAAAAAAAAAGCATAATAAATTAATAAAGTAATTTCAATCCTTATGTATTCTACTGCTTTTCAATTTATTGGATTTCTTGTTTTTCAACTTTAACATTTTTATTGTTATTTTAATTCTGCTGTTTCAGATTGTTATCTGAACCAATATTCAGTTAGAATAGATGATTACTACAGGGTCATTCCATGTCAGATCACCCAATGGGTTAGACCCTACCCCCTTCAAATTGGCCCAAATTTGGTTTATGGGGTAATCGACTCTTCCCAAGCTAAAATTGTAAGTTTTAGCCCCATCGGCCGAACGATTACCACAGGCACGGTGGCCAAAAATGGACACTTTTTTCAATTTTGAAATGACCATAACCCTGTAACTACTAGGTCAAATTTGTTGATTTTGATATATTTAGAAAGGTAATTACACAAGCTATCCAAATCTGTCATCATTTTCCATGTCCAAACAATATAGGGTTCAATGACCTCTTGATCCTTTCTTTAACCTTGAATTTATCTTGAGTGTCACGCAATCTGGAGATGAAATTTGGCCTTATTTCTACATCATATAAAAAAATTGGAGGAGTAATTTTTTTTCGTTTTCTTTCTAGCTTCTTTTAAAGTTGGCAAAAAGCTGATTTTCACTGTTTGACCTAGTATCAGTAATTTATTCAGAACAGTATAATACTCATTGTGCATGACATCTGCCATTCTGCAACATCATGATGAATAATTAGTGACACTGGGCAGCAAAAGCATTTTGAAAATGTGTGACATACAATGAGTGTTGCTATGTTCTGAATGAGAGGACGATTGTTATCACTTGGTATTAAATAAGAGTTGAAGTTGGATAGCAATCATGTTTTATCTCTGAAATGTGTCATAGATAATAAGGAAAATGTGACATACACATGATTGCTCAGACTCTCAAAAAACTATTATTCCTGAACATCAAGACTTGACTCTAATCGGAGAGTATGATTATCTGGAGTGAGAAAAAGAAAATCCTTTCTCTCTCTATTTTGGAATTACGGTCCTTTGAGATTCAGTTCTATGATTTCTTCCATAAAAACCATCACTCTTCGTATTTCACCATTCCATATGAAATTGACATACATGAATATTGTTTCTAATTGTTCCAACCGTACAAGTCTCAATGTATATAATCCATCTGCAAGTATACACAACTCCCAGCGCATGCCAATGCAGTTTTTTAACCCGATGACTACTGAATTCTTTCATTCCCATTGGTTTAATAGAGGGACCAGCTGGTTCCTGTAGGCAAAGCGTTAACACTTTCACTGCTGAGCTGTGTATCTTTCCAATCACACCATACATGTATGCGGCAGAGATGAAGTTTGAACAAGACATGATGGGTTAACAAAAAGTTTTAACCTCGATTTGACATCACTAGTCCACACAAATCAAGCTTGCAGGGGCCCTGTCGTCTTCATCAGCTGTCAGACTGTGAGGGCTTGCTCTCGGTAGACGCCGATGACGGAGTTAAATTATCGTATTTACCACTCTTCAGATCCTCAAGCACCTGTGGGGCGACGCACTTGTCAAAGATGTCACGAGGGGTCAGAGGGTCCTGCTGTGTGTCTGGACATTTGTAGGACACATAGGCCTTCAGCTGGGTGATAAAAAAGGGGGGAATGATAGTTAATGTAAAATCGGTACTATTAGAATAGTTAACATGCCATAATCAACATACACCTGGACTTTCAGCACAAGCCATAAGAACAAGTTTCACTTCCGTCAGCATCTGAAAGATTTCATGATTTTGCCAAACGTTCCTTTGCTTGCCCAACACAGCAAATATGACTGCAGCATATCCTGGGCCCTAGAGAAGAGAGCAAATAATTATTTTTTTGCATCCGACAAGTGTATGTGCTGTCCCTGAGTGATATGGGTTAATATTACAACTTAACCACTACGAGCAAAAAATGTCTAAAAACAAATCTTGTTTATAGATGAGTTATATTCATCAGGTACTATTATTCAATCAAAATGACGTTTGAACAGACTTTTTGACTGAATGGCCCACCATCAACCTCAATTCAATTCAAATTAAAATTTCTTTTCTTCCATTGTTTTTGTGGACATTTAACATTTGTTCACATAGTACAATATAACATAAAGTAACAATTTAGAATGAAATAACTTTAAATACAAAGAAGAAGGCGCCAATCCCAGTAAGCTTACACTTGAAACGGGTACGCCTGAAAACACAAGTACAATATATAGAAGAAAAGAAGAGAGGGACAAAGAGAGGGAGAGAAAAGGATAGGGAACTAGGAGGAAAGAGGAAGGAAGAGAACCGCAACATACAGTAGCATTGGAGTCGTATAGCATGCATGTATAACAGTACAATGGCAAGATAAATGTTTAGATGTGTTCACATTGCAAGTGAATGCATAAAAAAATATCTTGCATTGCATATTTTGCAATATTTTTCTCCTCATGCACCACCCGATTTACAGTTGACTTAGCAGGAACCTAGATTCCGGGCTAGCTCAGCTGTAAACACTTCATCTTTCAGACAGGACATCAAATAAATGCTCTAAAGCTCTGAAAAAATATAGTGGAACCTTGTTAAATAACAAACTCCTTGGGACCAAGGAAATTACCTCTTTATATTGAAACCTTGCTATATCATGGCTAAAAAACAATAGAATACAAAGAATTGGGACCAGCAAAATCACCTTGTTATAATGAAAATTTGCTGTAACAGTGTTCCTTATTTAACAACGTTCCACTGTATTGTAAAGAGTAGATTACAAAGAGGTGTGGTGGCACACTTGCACACACTGGAGGGAGAACAGATTTATTTTGATCAAGTTCTTTGAAATGATTCTGATAAAACTTACTGGGAAATCTTCCAGACTGGGTGCAACAATTTCTGGAATCATCTCCTTCACATTCCTCCATGTAGCTGTTAATGAAGAAAAATTAAACAAAAAAAAATTAACAAAACAACAACATTACAATGAAATTCAAGAGCCCTAATTTTGGAGAATGCCCCCTCAGAGCTGTAGAAATGAATGAAATACTATAAAACCAGGGTCCCGTTGCATAAAACTTACCATGAACGGTAACTTTGCCATCAATGGTAACTCCCATGGAAACCTTGATTTTGATTGGCTGGTGAGTGATGTTACCATGGTAGTTACCATTGATAGCAGGGTTACCATTAACCCTTTCGAGACAATTGACCACATTTTGTGGTAGGGCTCAATAACTTTTGATTCAGAGCCCTGAAAAATATACCAGATACATGAGTAGAAAGAGCAAAAATTTCTGCAAAAACTGTGTCCATTTTTGCTGGATGACCATATTCTGTTTGATCCCAAGAATTTAAAAAAAGAGAATAATCTTCGAAATCCTTAAATTGGCAACACAATGCGAGGTTCAAAATCATTGTTTTTATTAAAATTGGCAATTTTTTAAAACTCTTTGACAGAGTTTGTAACCATGTATATTAATTAAAAAGATTTTACCACTTATTAGCACCTTGTAGCACTAAAAGAAAATATAATTGTTGCCAATTTGAAGAACAAAATGTGATCAATTTAGCCTTTGAATAATTCCTGTCCTGAAAGCGTTAATGGTTAAGTTTTATGCAACGGCCCCCAGAAACATTTGCGAATCCTAAACGAAAGCCATTTTCACAGCATGAAAGTGTGGCAATTAGCAAAAATTTACTGTCACCTGTATGTCAATTACATGTATGATTCGCAGTGTGAATCTTTTGTGAATCACAGAACCACTCGCGAAATTTTCAAACATTAAACGTGCGTGAAAGTTTCTGGTGTTACAGTATCCATAAGACAGATGGGAATCATACTCGCTGTATATTTACATGATAGAATATAGCTTAGGTGTAGATTTTGAAAATACATCTAACCCTGAAGCAGATTGTGCAAAGGGTCAAAAGGCACTAAACATCTTAAAAAGAGATGTGAAATCTATTGCTAGCTAAAAAAAACCCACAAACATTTAGGTACAGTTGCATTTTTTTGCTCCCTTTTGCTTTTTGTTTGTTATGTTTTTTCAAAAAAACATATCCTCCCCCTCAAGAAATACTTACTTCTGACACCATATCCAGTGGGTTGAATACGAGAGGCTGTGGGTAGGATAAGAGAGACAGAGAATACAACAAATTATCATTTGAAAGAACTGAATTGTTGCGCTAGCTATCCTGACATCATGTTACTTGTAGTTGTAAGGAGAGCTGGCATAATTTTCACAGAAACAAATTTTCCTATACCCAATATATACCCTAGCAAGAAGGCTGAATCATGGACTTGGTCAGGATTTAACAGTTTAAGATCTACAGCTTTGGTAGCACTACTTCATTTTTCAATACTATTTTCAGAGATACTTGTATCTAGGGCTCTCAGCAAAGCCAGATACAAAGTGTACATGCATGCACAAAACAAGATGCCATCAATCTCATGTGCAAACTTTTGGTCTGTAACATTAGAGTATTAGCAAGTATACCCAGATGTTGTGTGTCCTGGACTGGTTGGTTATCCGGACAGGTCATTTCTATTTACAGTAAAGCAAGCACATTTTTTCATGCAAATTATCACAAATCTTACACAGGATAGGAATGGCCCATTAAAAAAACAACAAATCTGAACAAACAAAAATCAGTTATTCTGAAGATAGATAGATCTACATGTAGATTCTGATGTCAACTGGAACAAGCCACCTAGCCCCACTCACGGGACCATCAATATATGGAGCTGTGTCAATTTTGGCCTGTCATGACTTCAGAGTTGAAGAGGTAAAAACACCAACATAATCGGCAAAATTTTGAGAAAATAGGTCTACTCTTCCTTCTAAATTTTAGAATGATAGAAAATCTAATTTCATGCCAGACCCTTTGATAGGTAAAAACACCAACATAATCGGCAAAATTTTGAGAAAATAGGTCTACTCTTCCTTCTAAATTTTAGAATGATAGAAAATCTAATTTCATGCCAGACCCTTTGATAGGATCTTTATCATCTTGATCAAGAGAAATTTGCAGGCTGTTTTTGGTCGGTGATCTTGCTCCTCTGCCGCACACATATATGCACGATATCACACACTTGCTATGGGAGGCAATTGCTCACTGTATGAAGGTACAGAGTGCGAGGTTATCTCCAATAAAATAACCTCATATAAGTGCGAGTGACCTAGCCCTAACCCTGGCATGGGGCACTGGGGCATATAGACTATATGATGGGGAGCCCTATGTCTGCGCACCTAAGATTTGACCTGAAAATGAACAAGAATTTCTCCAGTATTCCTCTAAAGCTTAGTTTTATATTATTCCTGATATTCTAAAGAGTAGGTTTGTAAAAAATCTCATCAAAATTAGAGCAAGAACAATACCATTTTCACAAAAAACGGCGGCCGTGTCATTTCAGTGTTCAAAAAAGCAATGGTGCCCATGTCTGCGCACTCATTCATTTTACACACAGTTCGGGAGTTTTGATGTGAAAGACAACATTTTGAGGCTTGAGAATAAAATATCTGAAATAAGACCTTTTTGCATAATTTTGACTCGTATTTTGCATGAAAACCGATTGCTATAATAAGGATGAAATGTTTGTGTACGTTGCGTGTTTTGTTTTATCAGAATCGCGCAGTTACGCGTGTGCGCAGACATGGGCACTGCGCAGACTTGGGCACTCTAGCTTTACTAATACTATAGCCTTTAGCTTTAATCACGGTGACTTTGCTTTCGATCCTTGAAATAAAATTCAGCGCAATGAGTCTGAGCGCAATGAGTCTGACTGCAAGAAGTCGCAAAACACATCGTGCAACTCAAACTTGCTGCACGTCGCATTTACCCACTGGCAAATGTTACTTGTTGTCTTATTTTTAACATTGCAATTTTTTGTCAGTTTCCTAAGAAAACTTGTCATCAATTGAATGATTCAGCTCCTCATATCATGCTCCTGGTACTAGTCAAGGATTGTAATTCCGAACAGATTGTATTACCGAACGTGTACAGTTAAGCGCCTAAAATGGGTTTTCATACGCGTGGGATTACGCATATGAAAACCACGCTATTGAAACAAAGGTTGTGTCTTTTTCCCATAGGTTTCACACGTTCGGAAATACAGTACCTTTTTCAAGGGACCAAAACGCCGCGTCGTTGGGAAGGGTTCACTCGGAAGGGAATATCGTATTAAATCTACGTTGTCTTTTTAAAATTCCATCAAATTCTTTTTCTGTAGGACTTTGAGCATTCATTATGTCAGTTTGACAGATATTCGTTTGATATTTTATTTGCTGTCGTTGATTTTCTGAAAAGAGTTCGGACACTGGATCAACCACCATACTGGCATTATTACTGGTACTCAGCATGCTCAGTGGTAGAGGAAATGAACCAATCAGAAACACTATCGAACAGGAAAATACTTCCATTTTTATCCAGCTACCAAGTACCTAGATCTACCCTTTTTTGGTCCCCATTCAATAATGGAGGCCCTGTCAAAACGTTTATTTTATTTATTTTTCTAGCTAAAAGTGAAAACAACATGAATAGAAGTTAGAACATGGCATGCAACAATTTCAAATGAAATAGAAATAATCTAGACCACCCCCCCCCCCCCTTCTTCTTACTGTTGGGATGAAAGTTCTTGTTTCCACGTTTGCTCGTCATTTCCTTGTGTCTGTTGGCACCTCTGGTAAGGCCACGTAGCAGATTTCGTAAAACAGGCATTTTGATGCAGAAACGGAAAAGACAGAACACTTGTCAAATAAGATAACACCAATTTCAGCATGTGGGACAATTAAGTACACATATACTGTCTTATGCGCATGCGCCAGATCACGGAGGTTTCCTACACCTCGCCCACAGCCCACATCGCACAACGAATCGTAGAGATAAGAAAGCTCGAAAAACGGGAACGGCAGTGTGGCCAACTCGGCTCCAGCATGTCCAGTCGCGCATGTTGCTTTCTTGGGCAAGCATAAAACATAAGAATAGGCCCTATGTGCTATATTGTGTCAAACTTATATTGAGTTTGGAAACAACCATCTCTCTATATAAATTAATGCGATTCTCCGAAATGAAAATCCCGCGACTAGTGTGGGGGTTTGAAGACTTAGTGCAAATAGAGGTGTTTTATATAGAAAGTTTTTTAGGAATATCTTAAAAGTACATAAATCCACAGCTAGCTGCATTGTATGTGGTGAAACTGGAAGATATAAACTTTCAAGGTTGGTGGAAACAAGAATGGTTAATTTCTGGTGCAGAATCTTAACAGGAAAACAGACTAAAATTGTCTTGTATGTTGTATAGATTGGTCAGAGTATTAAATGACAATGTAAAAACAATGGGTTTCATTTAAAATGGATGACTAAAATTAGAAGTATTTTAGATAGCTGTGGGCTTGGAAATATTTGGTCACAACAGGAGTATGCAAACACTACCTGGCTAAAACTCGCTCTAGATTTACGCCTTGAAGATATATAGACAAACAGGATTGGCACAACGAGATTCTTGAAAATAGTCAATGTATAAATTATAGAATTTTCAAGGATGTTCATGTTTTAGAACCTTATCTGGTACATCTTGATGAAAAGAATCGAATAAATCTGTGTAAATTTAGATGTGGCAGCCATCACTTATACCACATGTAAGAGGACGATACGAGGGCATTCCTAGAAATAATATAGAGTATGTATTCTTCGTAATGTAGGTATCGGTGACGAATTTCACTACTCATTTGAGTGTGCTTACTTCAAAGGAGATAGAGACAAATATATTCTACCTCAGTATAGAAACCGCCCAAACACACTGAAAATGTGTACTTTATTTAATACCAAAGATGTTAAAACACTGTCAAAACTTGCCAAGTTTGCTAGAATTATTACGTTAAGTTTGGTAGATCATAAGTAATAACGGCACGCGTATTATAAACTCAGGTTTTGATTCACATGTATTGTGTAAACTATGATTTCATAGTTTTCTATGTTTTGTTTTGCCTTTATTGCCATCTTATTTTAACATGTTATATATATGTTATAATACTGTGTACTATATGTATTTTTCTCATACTCCGAAAGGGGTCGATAGAAATAACGTTCAAGTTCAAGTTCAAGTTCAGGTAAATCTGGTCCGAGCACTGATCTCTTCTTTGGAGATTTAGGAATAAGAGAAAATGAGATGGCTGGAAAGAAAAGACGAAAATAAGAGGGGTGAGAGGAAGTGACCAAAAAAGAGGGAGAGAGCGAGAGCGAGAGAGGGAAAGAGAGAGAGAGAGAGAGAGAGAGAGAGAGAGAGAGCTGGATTGAGAGATAGACATAAGGGCAGGTCACATTAATTTTTGACCGATAACGATAACGATAACGAGATTTTTCATTAAAGAAGAATGAAACCCTGGAGGAAAAAATCAATTTAAATGACAAGAGAGGATAGAGAGAAGCAATTTCAAAAAGTTCCATTAGAATCGGTTAAGAAATGAGAAAGTTATGAAAGTTTGAAAAGTCTTAATTTACTTTCTATGGCGATCCTCAAATTGGCAATGTTGCTTCAAAGTTAAAGGTTAAGTAGTACAACTCTCCATATGTTTTGTACACAAAATTTCATATTTTCCCCATTATCTCTCAAGGTGCAGCTTGTCTCCTTCTTAGCTCAAGATGGGAAAATGTATTTGACACAAAATATTTAGAGATAATGGAGAAAATATGAAATTTTGTGTACAAAACATGTGGAGAGTTGTACCATTAAACCTGTCACTTTGCCAATTTGAGGATCGCCATAGAAAGTAAATTGAGACTTTTTAAACTTTCATAACTTTCTCATTTCTTAACCGATTTTGATGGAACTTTTTAAAAATTGCTTCTCTCTATCCTCTCTTTTCACTAAAGCTGATTTCCCCCCAGGGTTTCATTCTCCTTTAAAGCTTAGACTGGAAGGTATTGAAAAGTTCTGAAGTGGTATCTTGTACATTACAAAGAGTTGTGGTAAGTTTGTTGGTGGTTGAGGGTAGGGAGGGAGAGAAAAGGAATAAAATCAAACCGTACTTAACATAATGTACATGCAGGCCTGGACAATTACAAACAAAGCTTGGAAAGGTACATAGAATGATTTTTTTTTTTTTTTTTTTTTGATGGGACATCTATATTGAGAAGATAACTTAATTCCCCCTTGCTTAAAAACTAGCAAAACAGAAGGAAAAGAAATTGCATTGTCATGACTGTGGTGTCAGTATTGCTTTTATTTGTTTTTGTTCCCCTGTTCATTATAATAAGGAATACCGAAAGTTATAACTTTTTTTTTCTCGTCATGATTTAATGTTCATGATGTCTGAAGACAAAAGGGGATTATGGCATTATATCTGATGGTACATTATGAGAAGCAATTGGTACAAGAACAGTTTTAATTTCAATCGTTTCATCTTTGAATTGAATTAATCCCCCAATATATATATATATATATATATATATATATATATATATATATATATATAGTGGGATGAATTCAAACCAAAGATGACGCAGGATACTCAGGAAATTTAAGCTTTCGTCTTTCGACTTCTTCAGAAATTTATTCTGAAACAGTTATAAAGAGAAGATACAATCACTAAGAAAGGCATGACAAAATTAACGAAGAGAATAATTCACAAAATGCAAAGAGAAGACACAATCATTCAAAAATTGACGGACTAATATTATTGTCAGTAGAAATATCATGTAAAAATACCGAAATTTCAAATGAATTATAATAAAGCCGACATACCTGTCGTAAACAGAAGTGATGCCAAGGTCTTGTTGAATTCCTTGGATAATGTTAATAGTTTTGATAGTTTTGAGTTGCTTGGATACCCACTGGTGTTAAAAAGCGTACTGCGCTTTGCCAATGCGCATGTGTTGCCATGGGTAATATCATGAATATTCATTAAATACATGAAATGCACCAAGTGCATATATTTGAGAGTAAACAAGTCACCGAGTTCATACAACATTCTACTTATATACTACATGTACTATACGAATTGTATGGTGAATATCATACACAAAATATCATACATCTTAAACGAAATAAAACAATTAGCTTCAAATTATGGAATTTTTGAATGATTGTGTCTTCTCTTTGCATTTTGTGAATTATTCTCTTCGTTAATTTTGTCATGCCTTTCTTAGTGATTGTATCTTCTCTTTATAACTGTTTCAGAATAAATTTCTGAAGAAGTCGAAAGACGAAAGCTTAAATTTCCTGAGTATCCTGCGTCATCTTTGGTTTGAATTCATCCCACTATGTTCTATATCACCCAAACCAAAGCGAATGGTAAAAGTAGACTCAACATCATCACATTATATATATATATATATATATATATATACATATATTACGTCATCCCCCCTCTCTCTCTCTCTCTCTCTCTCTCTCTCTCTCTTCTAACTTTCTTGCCATGGTTGCGTCAGTATCCATGTTTTTGGGCACTTTTACGCTTCTCGCTCTCTTGTTTTCTTTTGTTTTCTTTTCTTTATGACATCTTATTACGTCATTCTCTCTCTCTCTCTCCTCCCTCAGCTTTTCTCTACCATGGTTGCACTAGTATCCATGGTTTTGTGCGCCTTCACGCTTCTTCCTCTCTTGTTTTCTTTTGTTTTCTTTTATTTATGACGTTTTATTACGTCATTCTCTCTCTCTCTCTCTCTCTCTCTCTCTCTGTCCTCCCTCAGCCTTCTCTACCATGGTTGCGCTAGTATCCATGGAACTTTTTGCATTTTTGCGCTTCAAGCTCTTTTTTTGATACTTAATAAATTTTCATCATTTCCTGATGAAGGCCTATGGCCGAAAATTTGAAAACTTTTCAGTCTCACGGAATCTTTTATTTACTTGTCTTCTACACCTCATCTAATTACGATTCCGAAGCAGAACTCTTATTTTTTGTTATATATATATATATATATATATATATATATATATATATATACATACATACATATACATATAATTCGTCCCAGAAAAAAGTTAACAGTTGGACAAATTCTTCCCCAATAAAATAATGTTTCAAAATATTTTTAGGAAGTTTTTTATACCTGTGGATAGCTTAGGGTCTCTTCTATCAAATGACATCAAAATATCTCACAAATTTTACGCTTGAGTGAGCAAAAGCCAGTTATGTGAAAAGGTGCAAAATCCAGTCTTGACAAGAATTGATATTAGCTCTGGCTGTACCAGCCGAGCTGAGAGTCATGTAAAGGCAGAGAAATTTCCATATTCTGATCAATAAAAGACAATTTATGAAAAACAGGCTATGTTCTCTGTATACATGGTATATCCTTACACATGCCATCAACATTTTATGCTCGAGTGAGTAATTAACTACTTTGCTGGGTGTTTCAAAGTTACTTTGGGTGAGTCTTTTAATTTCATCTGGCTTGCTCACTCAGCCATAAAGTTTTGATGGGATATATTAGGAAATGCATTGAACAAACTCTGTTTTTTCTTAAATAATCTTTCCAAGATCAAAATATACAATTTCGAAGTTTTTTTCATGACTCTCAACTTGGCTCATACCAGCCAGAACAGCAATAAACATTTGTCAAGAATGGATTTTGCACCCTTTCACAAAAGTGGTTTGAGATCAATCAAGCGTAATAACTAGTCAGATTTTTTGGTGTTATTGTATATATAAGAGGGATCCTAAGCTATCTACAAGAATTAACATTTATTAAAAACATTCAGAAATATTTATTTGGGGAGACTTTTTCCAACTGTTAAGATTTTTTTGGGGACGCACTATATATATATATATATATATATATATATATATATATATATATATATTATATATATCTGGCAGAGCTTATAAAAAGTACACTAGGGCCTATAGATCATTGATTAGGCAATACAAATATTAAAGCGCAAGTGTCATACGATTTCTGGGTTTGCACTCACACACAAAGGAAATATGGTTTGGATAAAGTCTGATCCAGAACAATTCAAGGAATTCAAAATCACTGAATAAGTTAGAAGATTTGAAAAGAACAAACAAAACAACTACCGTCTCCTTCGAGCAACCGACTATGTTTTTAATTGAAATCGTATGAATTATTAATCGCTTATTCCGGACGCTGGGATATTGCAATTCAAAATGTCGGCAAAACCTTAAAAGTTGGCCATGAACGTCTACAATCTCCTACAAGCTAAATCGCTGCAGTCTGAAGATCTTTCAACGATTTTCTACTTTACATTAAAAAAAATAAAGTTAAGGTACCAGTAGGGCCTATATTCTGTCGTCTAGAGTGGAAGCGTTGTTCCGGGTTAGCTGCCGAATATTCCTCTTCAACCTAATTTGATAGACATGATCCGGTAACCCGGTATCAATTCATAACACTTCAGTGCTCCTTAACAGTATCATGTTCCTTCAGTACTGTCCTTAAAAGCTAAGTACAGGATCTAAAACGGCACCTGTTTGTCACGAATTTCTACCAGTGGTGTTGATAGAATGGGAAAGGGGAAGGAGGTGTAGTCAAGTTTGCCAATATTCTCTTTCAAAATAGTATAATTTGGCATGGGTGGCAGGACGCAAAAACAAAATAAATCATACAAAACTTTCTCAGATTCTTAAAAATTTCGACAAGTTTTTGCCGACGAAAAACTTCGTCGAACCGTGGGAGAGGAGGGGGGGGGGGGGGGGTTACACACATGAGCGGAGATTTCTTGTCATGGCCTTTACCATTATTCGCTAGACAGTTTTCAAATTAATTTCCGTTGGGGGGAGGGGGATCGTCGCCCATGGTTACACCCAGTGGCGTAGCTAGGATTTTTTTACAAGGGGGGGGGGGCAAGTTCTACTTGAAGGGAGACCAGTATTTTTTTCTTCTCACCAGCCCTCCAAAACTCTCTCAGTTAAAGGGGGGGGGGGGGAGGGGGTGCGACAATTTTTTTTCCCCAGCTCTCTCAAAAAAAGTCGCTCAGTGGGGGGGAGGGGGTGGTTATCACATGTTTTCCTCCATAATTCTCTGACAAGCAAAAAAAAAAATAATAACAACAACAACAAAAATGGAGGAAAAAAAATTGGAGGAAAAGCTGTCAGGGGGAGGGGCACTCTACCCTCCTGCCCCCCTCCCCCCTCCCCCTCAGCTACGTAGCTAGTGGTTCCACCCCAAATCCTCTTCCGCTTTGTAGACGCCTCTGCCTTCTAATGATGTCAAAGACCAGCATTCAGTTCAATCTTTATAATACAAGACATTTTAAGAAGCCACCATTACTGCTGTCCCGAATGCTACTGGAAGAAGGAGCGTTCGACAACTCTCTTGCGACAGAGCTGAAAAAAACTTTGTTTGATATCAGAAATAATAGTGCATCTTTGTATTAGAGGGTGGATTTCTTTCTCCCCGTCGAAAGGAAGAAACTGTCATGATGAGCTTCCTACATTTTCTTCTACTCTTTTTCATCTCAGCCATCGCCTTATTTGGAGAGAAAGGGTGAGAAAATCGACATTTACTTCAGTGGTTGATCATACAAAAAGTTCCATTTTAACTAAGGACATTCGTAAGTTTTTATCATACCAAATTGAAAGGTTATTTTATTCCACCCACAACACTAAACACTACTTCTATTCAAGCAGTGGCGTATGTATAGGATTATGGCTCCCCGGGGCAAACAATGAAATTGCGCGCCCCCGTCCCCCCTTGCCCTAACTTATCTACGTAATACAAGCAAGGGAGCAAAGCGACAGAGCGGTAGATTTTTTTGCATTTTTAACCCTCAAAAAATGCAGTTTCGTGTGCATTTCACCAAGGGGAGGAGCCCTGCAATCAAGAAGTGGAGTTTCGAGTTTTGAACATTGATAAACGATTCAGTTTCTCAAATGGGGAAATATTGTCGAGGAATTTAGCAATGCAACCGAAAGTTAAGATTTCTTTCAAATATTGAACCTTTGCAAATGCTATTTTATACACTGTATCTTAGGGGGGGGGGGGGGTGGGTGATATTTATAATATTTAACAAGAGGATGATGATGAAACAACTTACCTAATTAAGAACAAAGCAACCAGAAATACCCTTTTTCTAAAATTTTGAACCCTTTATGTATATTACTAAATTGGGGCGCGGAATTACGAGATTTTGAAGTAACGTAAAAGAGAGCAAAGCGAACGAGCTTCAGAAAATTTTCACATTTTATAACCCCAAAACTAAATTTCTAATGCATTTTACTGAGGATTGGGGGCGCATATAATCCTTATGGCCCATTCCTTTCTACCCTTTTTCTTTCTCCTTTCTACCCTTTTTCTTTCTCCTTTTTTGCTTTTTTTGCGCCCCCTTATTTAAAGTACCGCCCGGGACACGTGCTCCCCTGCCACCATAGATACGCCATAGTTTTCAAGCTATATACGGGGTGTCTTTAAAAAAAAAAAAAAAAAAAGGGCAACGCGGTTTCGATTAGTAATATCTTTAAAAATTAATAATCCTCAGTGAAATTTCGTAGGTATGGTAGTCGTGCGTCACTTAAAATGTCGTGTGAGATTTAGGCTAGGACCAGAAAGTCATGGGCTTTTTTTGTAAAACATAACATATTTCAAAAATTACAAAGAGGGCGCGTTGAATAGCATCAGAGCACAAAAAACGTATACCTGTCGCCTGAAAATTTAATGGCAAGCTTGGTTTGGTATTATTCACGATCACAAAAACGATACAGATTAAAATATAAACATGAAATTATATAACTGTATAAATATAACATTGGTATTGACATACAATACAAAAGAAAGTAAATTACGATCGAGGGATGACCCGCTTCAGATTAACTAACATGGCTAACCTGTTCTTCTTCGGGGTCCCGTAAATAAATAATTATATGAACATAATAATTACTACATCAAAATAACTTTATAGAAAAAAATATATAAATTGAAATGTACGAACTTGCGGTGCAAGTTCAGATATGCCCCCCCCCCCTCCTCCCCCCGCCCCATCCTGCCTGGTCCCTATGCTTAATATCATCAGTGAACTATTTTACTATAATTTTACTTATACTATGTATTTCCTTCTTAAACGATGTAAAATTATTTAGTTGTCGAGTACAAAGAGGTAAGTCAATGACATTTACCACCACGATAAAGATATGTACGTTTGCAATTTTCTGTGTTCGGCTTAGGTAAAAATTACTTGGTTACCATTTCTCAGGCAGTATTTCAGAGGCTTAATACATATTTCTCTCCAAATAACTTTGAATATCATGGAAAATTTTATGCAAAAGAAGATAGGTATGAATAATTTGACGATGTTGTAAAGTCTACCAGATTAGAATATCATGAGTTTCATGTACGGACCTGTGCTCTAAAAGTTTTGTTTTCAAAATTATCCTTCCTGCACGACTTTGTAATTTTTGTAACATGTTCAGATGAGTTTTATTCGCCGACGACCATTATTATGTCGGCATAATCAAAGTGTGGCAAAATGACAGCCTTGTATAGAATATTCAAACTTGACTCATTCAAAAATGAACTGAGTCTGCCAAGAAAACTTATCATCTTACTAACCTTTCTGCATAGATTTGAAATATGATCATTCCATTTCGATTCTGAATCAATCATAACACCAAGGTACTTTAAAGATTTGACCTGGTCAATAAGATTATTATGAATTTTTAGGTTTAATGTACCGTGCTCCCGAATCATCCGTCTGTTACCTATCAACATGCATACTGTTTTTGAAGAATTTATTTTTAGCCTATTGCACCGCATCCAATTTTGCAAGGATCTTAATTCATGTTGTAAAATATTTTGAACCAGAATTGGATCTTTATTAGAATAATAAACCACAGTGTCACCTGCGTAAAGGTACATTGAGGATATATCGAAACAGCGTGACATATCGTTTATAAATAGAAGGAAGAGAATCGGATCCAAAACTGATCCTTGTGGTACTCCGTACGAGACGGATATTTCAGATGACAGTGAACCAACAATCATTGTTACAATATATATTACTTAAGTAACTGTGGAACCAATTATCTTCCAAATTAACTTCAATTCTTGTAACAAAAGGGGTGTTATAATTCAAGATCAATGTCATTTACACATTAAAGTTACTTTTTAAGATGTTGCCAATCAAAATCTCGATGCATTTTTTGTAGACACCCCGTATTATTCTTCACTCTGTGGGGAAGTATGTTCTTTCCGATAAATGAATAATTTTTTGTTTTGTTTAAGTGATGGATAGTACTAATCATGCTAATGATGTTCTTCATCGCTTTTGCACTCTTTTCCTTTAACGCAGTTATCTAGCATATGCACAAGTGACACCTACTCCTCCGCCCGTACAAAATGACGGTATGTAAATATTTTGAATATCATTATCAATTGAATACTTATATAAATACTATATATAAATTCAGTGCTTGATAATTTCGATCTGATGAGTTGTATTGATTTAAATTCATTGATTTCATTGAGTTTAGATTTAGAAAAAAAGAAGAAAAAGTTTCATTAGTTTATAGTTTCATATTGAACATTTTACAATATTATTTACCAAAAACAAAACAAAACAAGCAGTATCAAACATTGGTTTAAAGGCAGGACTAAGTTTTGTCTAGAGAAAGTAAAGCAGAAAGTTAGTGATAATTTAATTGCTTCCAGCAAGAATGAATGCCTACTTGAACGATATAATAATCACAAAATTACAGTTTGTTACCGTGAGTCCAACCAGTAGGGAGCTTTCGAAAGAGGACGGTAGCTCGGAGCACAACGCAAGTCCGCTCGAACACTCCTTCTGCGCATGCGGGAACGCCACCGCCTTCCGTCCTCCTGGTTTTCAGGACGGTATTCAATCAAAATAGCGTCCGGTCTGTGAATAGGACGGAGCGGTGTGTTTTACGAAAAAATGTCGAGTACCCGTGCGCGCACAGTGCAGTGCACTACATGTGACAGCTAAATTTTTACGACATGCACATGGAGTATCGACATTGAATCTTGTAGTTCTACAGAAATAGAGAAAAGGAAAAACAAAGAAATACATTAGGAAAGAGAAGAGGAAAGATTAAAGGAAAAACAAAGAAATACATAAAGAAAGAGAAGAGGATATAAAAAGAGGAAAAACAAAGAAATACATAAGGAGAGAGAAGAGGAAAGATTAAAGGAAAAACAAAGAAATACATAAAGAAAGAGAAGAGGATATATAAAAAAGAGGAAAAACAAAGAAATACATAAGGAGAGAGAAGAGGAAAGATTAAAGGGCAATCCAACCTTAGTAATGAGATTATTTGTGTGAAAGCAGAAAAATCAGAAAAACAGGATGGTGAAAGTTTGAAAGAAATCGGACAAGGAATAAGAAAGTTATGGATGTTTGAAAAGTGAGATCACTACATCTATGTGAATCTCAAATTGGCAATTTGGTGATTCGATTGTGACATTTTTGTGGACAACTCTCCCATTTGTCGTACACAAAAATATCATTAATTTGCGGTTTTCTTCGAGGCGCTTTTATCCTCGGGGCAGTACTCAAAATATATTGGAGATAGCATATTGTTATAGGTCCTCATGAAAGAAAAAGATCCTACTGAGTAATACATTTTGAAAAAAGGTGACATTTTAGTCATTTTGTGTGTTGGAGCGAATGGGGGAGTTGTCCACAGCTACATCACAGTGACATTAAATATTCGGCCAATTTGAAATTCCCATATTGTATAGTGATTACAACTTTCAAAAATTCATATGCTTGTCCGATTTCGTTCAAACTTTCGCCAATCTGCTTCTCTGATTTTTCCCCTTTCTTTCAAAGCAACTTGCCATTAAGGTTGGATTTCCCTTTAAAGGAAAAAGAAAGAAATACATAAGGAAAGAAAAGAGGATATAAAAAAAAAGGGAAAAACAAATAAATACATAATGGGAGAGAAGAGGATAGACTAGAGGAAAAACAAAGAAATAAATTAGGAAAAATGTGCCAGGACGGGAAGTTGTGCTCGACGTCCAAGGCCCCGTTGCATAAAACTTACCATTAACGGTAACTTTGCCATCAGCGGTAACTCCCATGGAAACCTTGATTTTGATTGGCTGTTGAGTGATGTTACCATGGTAGTTACCATTGATAGCAGAGTTACCATAACGGTAAGTTTTATGCAACGGGGCTCAGCAGACCAGCACGAACGCTTATCGCTCCCGTCGCGTGACCTCCCGTCCCGTTTCGAAAGCTCCCTATCGATTTGAGGTGGCACTGACATCATTTCATTTTTGTTGGGAGGGGGGGGGGGGGGGGGACACCTGTCTTACTCGGAAAATTAAATGCAGATTTATACTGTCACTGACTAGCCTATGGAGGTAAGGGTGAGGGAGGGTGCCATATCGTCTTTTATATACCTCATACATAGATTCATCAGATTCTTATTCACTGATTGGTCAAAACTATATCACATGACACGGCGCATCTCGATCTATCATTGCGTCAGAGGGTTTGGGCGTTCTATCAATTGACCTAAGGTCAAATGATAGAACGCCAAAACCCTGTGATAGAACGCGTAACCCCTCCGCGACTTTTTGCACACACGTACGTACACAAAATTTCGTTCAGGATTTATAAGAGCGCTTTCGCGAGTTGCTATATAGGCTACGACTGCGTTAATCAATACACGCGCAGCGCGTAAGAATTCTACATTTGTTAGAGCTAGACCTACAGCTAAACCTATTCTTGAATCAATGAAAAGGATGAGGTACATAAAACAAAAATGGACTGCTCTGTAATCGGATGGTGGTGGAAATTATAACTCCCTCGGTGGTGTTCATACCGGCCCTTCTGTAGATAGAAGGGCCGGTATGAACACCACCTTGGGAGTGATAATTTCCACCATCATCCTCATGAGCAGTCCATATTTGTACAGTGGAAACTCAGTATAAAGAGATCTGATATAACAATATTCCTGATATAACAAGGTAATATTGCGGTCCCAACTATTTACATTCTATTGTTGTTTTTTTTAAACCTGATATAACAAGATTCCTGCTATAACAAGGTAATTTTGATGGTCCCAAGGACCTCGTTATACTGAGTTTCCACTGTATGTTATTCTCCTCCTTTCCCCCTTTTCCCTTTCCTTTTCTATTTTTTCTTTCATCTTCATTTGAAAATTACACTGAATGAAAATTATTGTTATTACATTCATTTTGTTCATGATATTATTTAGGATATATTTACGTTTGTTTTTATATTTTTGAAAATGATTCATGATATTATTTATGATGTAATAACGTTATATTCTGTTGAAAAATGGTTCATGAAATTATGATGTAATTACGTTGTTATATTCTGTTGAAAATGGAAAATAAATGAAATGAAATGACATGAAATGAAATTTGATGTGGGAGGGTGGGGGAGGGCACGTGCTACGCCACTGGTTTTATGATATACATATATCCTCTATACCTCATAAACAGATCTGCCTCTTTGTGCCCCCGCCATCGACCTACAAGTGACGCCGTTCTCCATTCTAACTCTGCAGGGAAGTGTAGCCGACTGCGTGTGGCACGCCTCGGCCTTACAAGGACAACTTGTCCAACTCCGGATCGTTGTCATGGCAACGAATGAAGACGAAGCAATTCGGGTTTACGACCATGGTTCATCGGCTGATGATCAATACCTCGTGGCTACGATTCGAGGTATATTGTAGACTTTTTTTCTACTTTCGGTTGATAAACCAGTATTTGAATGTTAGTTGCATGCCGTTCAGTTTTAGCTTTAAATTCATGTATGATGATGATGATGATGATAATGATGATAAATGATGATAATGATAATCATGATATTATGTGAATGTTAGTTGCATCCCGTTCAATTTTGATTTTCATTTATTATGATGATGATCATCATGACCATGATGATGATTACGATGATAATAATAATAACAGAAATAAAACAATAATAATAATAATGATAATGATAATGATAATGATAATAATAGCAACAACAAAAATATCAATAAAAATAGCAACAACAATATCACTGATAATCTGAATTATATACACTGCTTGGGATGGTTAAGATGTCTACAAACTACTACTATCATCCTGGCTATAACCAGCTGCTTTAATGCGCTGAAAGCAATCAAGAATTGAGAAGGCCTACACCTGGGTTGAGAGTGGCAAATGTAGATTAGTGTCCAGCCGAAGAAAATTAGTATACCGCGTCTGGGACTCGAATCGCAGAAATATGAAGTAAATAAATGTTTAGAGATATCAAACCGTCGATCTGTTTGTGTTAAGAGATAGAGTTATAAAAACGCCCGTCTGGCTCCAATCAGAACGTTGATTTCTTTCCTTGAAAGCATTTGGAGAAGCGGATCAGAACAAAAAAGGACGATATTTCATGGAGGTGTCGCGGTCTATATAGTGAATACTTTTCCATGGTTCGAGACAAATGTCAAGTTCATATTTTTAGTGTGGTTGTAACAAGTAATCAGTGTATTTATTTGTATCTAATGAATTTTGATATTAATTTTATAAGTTTTGGACCCCATGTCTATGTTGCCTCAGATGGAAAAATATGCGTGCTGTGATAAAACATTATTTTGTGACTTTCAGTAACATGGAGTTATTTTAAATTTTTTTTTTAGATGGCTCCAAAACATAACAGAAAATGAAATACATGCAGTTTATTGCAAAATATGATTCTACAAACAGTATGCCACTCAACCGAACCTAATTAATCCAAAGGCAATCTTTAGTTCTGAGACGACAACTCCCCCCCCCCCCCCCCCCCCCCTTGGCATGCTAGGACAACTGTCCCCCGATAAGTGTCCTCAAATTCAATTACCCCCATGTAATTGCCGGAGGGCAATGGGTGATTTTTCTTAAGGGGTAGTTTTCAGGAGCTAATTTTCCTTGGGGTAGTTCTCCGGGGGTTGATAGTCCAGGGAACATTCGTCCTGATCGATACGATAATATTCATTACAGCACCAGGAAGTCCTATTTTAGGTAGGTGACGTTTTCCCAATGCAGGTCGGATCTTTCTACCTCTTTTTAAGAGGTCCTCCAGAATTCTGCCACAACGTTTGCAGCAATGGTTGTACTTCGCAAGTAAGCAATGATACAACATGTACAATAAGCCTAGCAATTTTGGGGTTATAACGTATATAATTTATTATATAAAAAAAATCTAATATACCTATAAGAGTTGTGGAATGCTGAGAAGAAGGAAGGTAGATAGAGAGAAAGAAAGAAATAAGGAGAGAAAGAGAGAAAGAGAGAAAGACAACTATGTCCAGAAATGATACGAAGCATAGTTACTTAAGTACGTCCGGAGATGCCCTGTTGCATTTTTCAAAAAACTGTTTTTGTCTTCAATTCATTGCTCTTAATGAAACAACGTGTGGGGAGGGGAAGGGGGGGGGGGGGGGGGGGGGACCCGGCCAAAAAAATCTTCCATATATTTAATACACAGCAGGACACAAAGTTTACTCATGTGCCCCCATCCATGGGGCCAAATTCAAAACCTTTTTGTTGTTATCGTTGTTGCTTGACAGCATTTTCTTCCCCCCCCCCCCCGGTCACAGAATCCTGGATCCGCTATTGCACTGGTGCAATGATCCTTGGTATGAACAATTATTGTATATACCATTATTATTTACCAAAATTATAAAAGAATGTATATGAGGTATGAATGATATATATGACCGGAGCAGACGTAATTTTGTGAGTATATCTGCTTCAGAAACGGATTTTAAAGTTTAACATCAATTTCACATCCTTTTCGCTGATGAAGAATGCGAATACTAACCAGTTTTTTTATTTTTCTTAAATGCGCTTCCCCAGCAGGATGGAGCGTTTTCAGCCCAACTTTAGGTTCGTTGACATATTGTATAAAGCGACTGGTAGAAGTAAAAATTCAACATCATGGCCATATAATACACATAATTCAAAGCAAGTCACATTGACAGTAATATAATCATATTGATATTTCTCACAGGCTTTCCATTTATCGACATCAGACAATTTGTTTCATCTGGAGAGGGTCTCACAGTGAGATACACTGCATACCAGGGGAGTGAGAATGTCCCGGGTTTTCGCTTCTACGCCCTGGTGAGCGCTGGGTCCGCACGTAAGTAGCTTTCAGATAACACTATGAAAAAAGAAAGTGGTAGTCAAGGTGTTAAACCGTAACACATTTGATAAAGATTATGCGATGAAGATTCCTTCAAATCACTCCTTAAAACTTACCTCTTTAGGCAATCGTATCAGTGATAGTAGTATTAGTAGTAGTAGTTATAGTAGTTGTAAAACATTTTTGTATGTACTTGTTTATTTATGTTCTTTTCTCTTTTCTCTCTTCTTTCCCGGCATTTTTTTTACCTTTCCATGCGTTTAGAAACATGGTATTAAGCGCTTTATAAATGCTGTATATTATGATTATTATTGTTATTATTGTTATTATTATTATTATTATTATTATTATTATTATTATTATTATTATTATTATTATTATTGTTATTATTATTATTATTGTTATTATTATTATTATTATTATTATTATTATTATTATTATTATGAACGTTATTTCGAATACTTTTTATTCATTTTCTGGGTTTTCGCCAATAAATGACAAACTTTCTTTAGTCAGTAGATAGCTCATTTAATCTATCGCATGGTGTTGCACTTTATGTACGTAATTTCAACATGCTCGAGAATGAAAGGTATGGAAAAGATCATTTAAATATGTCATTTTTCAAGGAGAGAGAGAGAGAGAGAGAGAGAAAGAGAGAGAAAGAGAGCAACAACAACAAATATGTAGGAGATATAAGTATGTTAGGGAGAAAAGGGGGAGTGTCGGGCATTATTGCCTTGCCTTACCGTAGACGCCCACAATCAATGTGTTGATTATCATGGCTCTGATTTTCAAGGGTAAATAAGCTAAAGGAAATCCAAAAACATTTAAAGTAACCTGTTACCTCTTTATCCCGTTCACCTAATACCTCGGTCACACCACCAAACCGACTCCACATCGACTCCACATCGATTCCGAACCGACCGATTCGTGCCTATTCGGGGCATTGTAAGTGTTTGGTCGGTCTGGTGTCGGTCAGGGGGGCGTTTCATGAAAGGACTTGTCATATATTTTATCCGACAAATTTGCTCTCAGCCAATCAGATGTAAGGATTTCAGTAGCTTATAACAGTTGTCGGATAAAATATCCGACAACTTCCTTTCATGAAACGCTCCCCAGATGTCGGTCTCGTTGTTGTAACTGAAGTATGCAACACTCAATCCGGCAGAGTCGTCACAGAATGAAATGGCTTGTGGTGGACGCGTACTGCTCACTGAAGGTGTACAGACCGAGATCAAAGCTCCTTATCAGTGGCCTCAGTTCGGCCAGTGGAGTAACGTGTTTCAGCAGACAGGAAGACCTTTCCAAGGCAACGGGGAAATGTCATGCATCTGGACCATCGTTGCGCCACCAAACAGGAAGGTCCAAGGTATAACGATAATTGGTCTTTACTATTTGACATCATTAGCAGTCCATTGTTTCGATTTATGTGCGAAACAACCCCTCAGTTTTCCTTTCGGGGCTCCATTATGATACTAGTAGTCCAATTTTACTGGCAATATGGAAGCCAAAGACAATGACAATGCATGCGTTAGGTTTGTCGACATTATGTACCCAGGTTGCTGCGGGGGCAATTCCATGGTAACGGAATTACAAATGAGAGATATTTTGCTCACATTGTTGAAGGCTATGCACTAATTTTGGACTTCGTCCCCTTCTCACCAATTCGTAATATGCATATTTACTCATTCTTTCACGTGAACTCGTTCATAACCAAAAGTGTCCACTTACATTAATTATATTGAGGTACACTCTTATTTCTGCTGAGTCAAATTTAACTCGGAAATGGCGTCAGCTGGGAGTCAACTCCATCTTTGTCAAAGTGACTCGTTTTCCGAGTTCTTTTGACTCTAATTAAGTCGATTCTCAGTTGATGGCACACCATTCTAAGTCAAATTAATTCGGAAATCCGAATCACTTTGACTCAGAATAGAGTTGACTCCCAGCTGACGCCATTCAGAGTCAAATTTGACTCGGCAGAAATTTACATAAGTGCAATTTTTTGCCTGTATTCATCAAAAGCATTAATTTTAGATAAGGTGCCACGAAATTGGTGAATGGCACCCTATTTAAAAGTGTTAATTTATGCAAATTTTATGCAAAAAGCACAAATTCAGTCGTATGTCTTGAAATATATAAGCTAGTTTCTTGAATTTGTTATATCCAGGTGAGTCTGATAAAATCGAATGTAGTGTTATTACAGCATATTCATTTTTATTAATCTTTATGTTAAGTTCTGCTAATTTATGCATAAAACACATGTTCTATGATATACTCACATAATAAATATACAGGGCTTTGTAACACAAAGGTTAGAATAAAATATCATCAACAATTGCAATTAGTGCTTATTTGTTTTAATTTATGCAAACTCATGCATAATACACATTTCCAATAGTATATCAAGAAACAACTTTGCCAGCACCCAAAAATTTGTAAAATATTAGTGAATGAGATCGGGTTAGTAAAAAGACTATGTTAACTGGGTATTCTGAGTACATTTCTTGACTTTTAATGCTATTTTGTTAGAATTTATACATATTTATGCATAAAACAAAGTTTCACCGAAATTTAAAGAAATTACTATACCAGCACGTAAAATTTGTTACTCATTTGTAAATGAGTTCATGTAAATTAAAAGACATTTTAACTGCATATTCTAAGTATATTTCTTGATTTTTATTACAAATGCATATTTATGAATATATCATTCTTAAGAGGGGGGGGGGGGGGGATGGGGGGGGGGGTAAGGTAAATAAACCTTATTACATAGAATATACTTTTAAGTGAGTGAATTATAGTGGAAGAATAATTGTACTAATAATAAAAGTGTTAAAGGGGAATTAACCTCAAAATATAAGTGTGCTTATATTCAAAGATGTAATCTATTCCTTCTTGTTGTCCTACGTAGTTTTGCATTAAAATATACGAGATGAGTATAAATCAAGATTTTCTCAGCAAAATTTATCGTCTGCTAGCGATACCAGGGGGCTGCCATTTTCTTGATGTGTACATGAGGATATTTTTAATCCGAATGCAAAATTGTCTTTCTTCCTGATACAAAATCCATTTGAGATTTAAAATATGCAACAGATATATACATATATTCTAAAATCGAAAATGTATTTTATATTTCTTTGAAAATTACAATTTTACTAAACAGAAATCTATATTCTTGATAGTATGACGTACGCGACTGAGCAAATTAATTCAAAATCATGGATGATAAATTTCCCGAGCGTCAATCGTGACAAACTATGTATTCACCTGCTTTGAGATAATGGACTTCAATAGTCAGAATGCGCGTTGTGTAAATTATGTTCTGCTCTGCCAGGCAAGCCCAAGAAATCGATTCCTGTTTAACATGACCAGAGAATTTAAGAAGAAATCTATAAATTTCAAATTTTAGAATATATATCTATACACCTGTTATGTATTTTCCATCATATGTGGGGATTTTTTTTTCTAATGAAGAGAAGCAATTTAGCTCTAGGATTAAAAATATCTTCCTGACCGGAACGGTTTCCAATGGTTCATGTTCAACTATATATATCATCAAGAAAATGGCATCCCCCATGTAAAGTGTTAGCACATGATACTGTGTGCTAGAATGTCTTGATTTAAACCCTTTTCTGATATTTCATTTCTAAAATGATACAGGCCAATGATTAAGAATATATTACACCTTTAAACATAAGTACATTTATATTCTGGGGTTAATTCTTCTTTAAGTGAATACCGATAAATGCATATAATCTGCAGAAACCTTCATAACATTACATGAAAATGTATTATGATTTAATGGACTGCTGAGGCATATGAAGCTATAAAAGTAGGAGAAAGTTAAACACATTTGAAAGCTCTATTGCCATTTATTCGGTATGATATCAATGGAATTCTATCAATACATTCATAACATTTGCATAAATTTGCATAAACTGGAATGAAGATAATTGCCCGTATTCTCGAAAGGCGCCTAACTTAAGCCCCCGCCTAAGTGAGTAGATTTAGGCCACCGAATTATGGAGAGCCAAATGTCACCCTCTTAATCCTACAAAATCACTATAGTTCTAGGACTAAATACAAATACAAAAACCGACACGACAGAATTGATTTCTGATGCTCATTTCATGCCAGAAAATAACTTTGTTTCTTTATTTTGTTACACAGATATAGGGTGAATTCAAAACTAGCACCAGCCACAACACCGAACCTGAAACGAAGCTGGTGCTGGGATTGACTTCACTAGGTGTTGAGCTATCAATAATGTGATTGGTATTATTTCTATATAAACCCGAATTCGGTGTTGGGGCTAGAACCAGGAGCCCAATTCACGCTCTCAACACCAACACCAACACCAACACCAACACCAACACCAACACCGAACTTGAAATCACCCATAGTCATTTACACGGGACTTAGGGTTTGACGAATGGCCTTCCATAAATCAGTGGCCTAATTTAAGCCAGGCTTAACTTAAGCCACTTTCGTGAATACGGGCCAATATTTAATTTGCTGGGTCAGGTGGGAAAAGGTGAAACAATAAGCATTACCAGTACTCAAGGAAAGTTTTGCGCTGACGCTCTTAAATACTACAGTGTGAATGGTATTAACGCTGTATAATTCCATAAATTTGCATAGAGTTGCATAAATTTTACATGAAGAGGTGAGCTAAGTCAATGGGTCCTGTGGAAAGAAATAAAGCTATAGGCACAACAAATACATATAGAAAGTTTGGTACATTTTCAAGCACTTTGATTTTTATACTGTCAATGTAGTATTAATTTAATGCATGTAATTTGCATAAATTAACATAACTTTGCATGAAGATGTGCTTTAATTTAATAGGTCCCGTGGGGGGAAAAAATGAAGCTTTTGTCCTAACAAGTACACATGCAAAGTTTGGTGCTTTTGTAAACTCTGTCCCCAAAACTAAAAAAGATGGGCTTAACAGACGGGCCCGTTGCACAAAACTTGCGTTTGAACGCAACTCAGGAAAATCAAACGCAACTTTATTTTCAGCCGATCAGAAGTGCGCATTTAGGACTTGCGCTTGATTTTTAGGAGCTGCGACCAAACGCAAGTTTTGTGCAACAGGCCCCTAACTAAACATAATTATGAAACATACCCGATGATTCGGGTGTCAATTACCAACAACAGTTAACTATACAATAAACCAAGAAACGGCTATACATGTATAGCTCTTTATTTCAAACCCAGACCACCGGTTGCAGAATCGCTGCTGGCTACTTTAATTCCTTTAATTTTTTAATTCCTATCCCTTTTTGTATATTCAGACATGACTGATTCATATGATAAAAAACATGAAATATTTGATGTGTATGCATTTTAAACTGTCTCGTACAAAGTGACGTGGAACCAGGTTGACACGCTGAATGAAAAAGTCGGCATCTACGATCACGAGACTGTGTCGGACGACCACGAGGTGACCAGGCTCCAAGGGGTCATTGACTGGCAGATGCCTCCTTTCATATCGTCGGGTAACGTGATCGTGCTCTATCTCAAACAGGACGGCATCGAGCCTGTCATCGGGAATGGGTTCCACGCCACCTTGCAAACAACAGGTACCGTATACAGGCAATTTCAACATGTTCAAAGGTGTCATCCCTATCTCATGGCAATAACATACTATCTTCTGGCAGTAGCATACACAGACCATACTATTGTGCGAAACATAGACTATATTTTCCTACCTTTTTCTATAGGCCTGGCACGGGCAAACCATGTACATCAGTGCCGGAGCAGGGTGACGGAACATGGGGTGCTCACTATTTTGTATGAATGTATAATAATATAATGATGATAATAATAATAACATGCCTTGTCTACCCAGGGTAGCCTCATCATTACTAAATACCGTTCTCCCTTAGGGCCGCGGCAATCATTTTATTGCCCCGGCTTAAGTAGCGCAATCGTAGCGCTCAATTCAGCATTCAGCAGTTCAGTGTATGACTCAGCTATTGACTGGACAAACCATTGTTTTGTACACTTCACTATGTCATGTACCTACATTTTAACTATTAAATGGTTTCCGTAAAATAATAAATTATATATTATTACAGAAAGTAATCCAAACTAAACCTGCCTACGAAGGTTTTCAGGAAAAAAGAACAACATTGGCCAATATGCACAAGCTGTCTTAGAAGACAGGTAGGCCTACTATCTACTCATGCTTGAGCACTATGGCATGTTGCCCATAACTGTAGGTGACCAGTTATTTTTCGGTAGAGATGAGTCTCATTTCCAACCACACTATTCTACCCTCCAGCTGCAGTTACCGCTCGACCTGGTTGTGGCGGTACTATCACCTTGAATGACCCCAATCTGGTCACTGCAAACATCCGCTCCCCCTATAATGATGTAGCGCCCTCTGCGGGCTCCAGCATCATGTGCTGGTGGTTCGTCACGGCTCCTTATAGCACCCAGGTCCAAGTCGTCGTAAATGACGTCACAACCACCACCAATGAGAGGGTGCGAATCACCGATGGGTCAACACCGTCGACCAATCCAGCATTTGAGCGTACTTTCACCGGGACAATCACGGCGCAGGAGACACTGTTCTCCCAGGCAGGAGGGGTGACCATTGCTCTGGAGGACCTATCAGTTAATGGACCAAACGGGCGCGGGTTTTCTCTGGATGTGTCGATCGCAGGTAAGCAGTATATTGACATGCATGTGGGCGCAATTACGCCAGGGTGCTGGAGTGCTGTCGTTTCAGTTAAGAATATCAACCTTTATAGTTTTTGTGAATGGCCGTCATCAACATATACCTGCTAGATTTTATTTTAAAAAGTACTCTCGATCTCTTCACTGCAGGGGTATGTGGTGACGGTTGCTAGAATGTTGGTATTGTTAAAATTCCTAGGTTGCAGCTTTGCACCACGTTTCATTGGACACTTGTCTGCTGGTCAATACAAGTTGTAACATTAATTTTGTTCTCTGTCTCTACTAAGGTCCAGGCTATTGCGAGATAGTGGGTGACCCTCACTACACCTCCTTCGATGGAAAGCGGTTCGACTTCCAAGGCGACTGTCAATACACGCTGGTCAAACCTTGCTCACCGGCCGAAGACGATTTCCCCGACTTCAACCTCTGGGGGAATAACGTCAAGTCCAATCCGTCATCAAGAGTTTCGATTCTAAGGCAGATGTTCTTGAGCTACAACGGATCAACGTACTCCGTCGGGCAGCCGTCGGGGCGGACAATACGTGTTGATGATGTCCAAGTAACTCCTCCCGTGAACCAGAATGGCGTGTCCATAACATACGCATACCCGCTTCTGGTAAGTGAGGAAGGGAACTAAAGAAAAGTGCTCTTAAGGAAGTGATGGTAGAATCTCTAAATGACCCAAGAAATAAGTTGAACATGGACGAGAAAGAGCGTCTTGTATCTTCTTCTAGTCTTTGCAGTTAGAACTATGGCCACATTTCTTTAACTCATAGCCCGCTATTGTTGACCACTGTCACTTCAGGGTTCTCTCTTCTGTCGACGATCATCGACAGAAATCACGTACAAAAGAATCACCCTTTGAAATAATCCAGCAGCCATGGGTTTCATAATGCACAGGGCAAAGAGTTAAAGGTCATCCGTCTATAGGGGTCCCTGATTTGAAAACCTCTAGAAAATTGTGATTTGCAGAACCTGTATAAGATGGTAACCTGTCTCCAGCAGCCACTTTTTCTGTTTCCTTGGTGGCCCTGACTGATTTGGCTGTAGGTTTTCCTACAGCTTTTATTCAATTTAGCCTTACCTAGAAATTTTAGCGCATTATCTATGACAGCGCGTCTATTACACTGCATACATTACCCCCTGGACAAGGGATGTGATATTTGTGACGTTCAATTCTCCTTCATATTGTCAGATTATTGAGACAGACTTCGGTTTGAGAGTCACTTACGATGGAAACCATTTCGGAAAGGTGTACCTTAGCCCAGCTTTCGCCGGCAGGACATGTGGTTTGTGTGGAAACTTTGATGGCAACACGGATAATGACTTCACTTTGCCTGACGGGACAGTGGTAAGCTTTGAAATCGTCACAAACACAGTCATGACAGTACTATACTTCTCGTGAATAATACATTGTCATTCAAAGTTAAAATTTTCTTACCCTCTTTCCACTTCTCGAATAAAACGACGATTGTAAATCCCTTTATAAATATGCATTTTTATATGAACACGGTACTTTAAAGGGGGTACCCAATGCTGAAACAATGTTAGTTCATTTAAAAGATCATGATTTTATCAGCAGAAAATCATCTGCCTTAAGTTTTTTTAAAAATTCTTGTTGCCAGAAAAATCCCCGAAATATGGTAAGACTTCAGGATATTTTGGCCCCTCAGCTGTGTCCCAATTTCAGCTAGGTAACCACAATGACGTCAAAGTGGTTACCCAGGTTCGCGTATTGCAGATGTGTTGCGCGCTAGACTGTACAAAATGCATTACACCTTGCGCGCATTTTGCTATAATTGCGCGACAAGGTAACCACTTTGACGTCATTGTGGTTACCTAGCTGAAATTGGGACACAGCTGAGGGGCCAAAATATCCTGAAATCTTACCATATTTCGAGGATTTTCTGGCAACACGAATTTTAAAAAAAATTTAAGGCAGATGATTTTCTTCTAATAAAATCATGATCTTTTAAATGAACTAACATTGTTTCAGCATTGGGTACCCCCTTTAAGACAGTCCTATAACCATACCGGTCAGAAAGGACACAGTATTACCACAAAGAAGGTTTTAAGCTCTCTGCAGTGTTTATAGTGATAAAGAGAAGGTTAAGTTCTGGGAAAGGTGAAAAAAATAGTTTGTGAGATTTTCTCACTCCTTTTATGTCAGTTTGGAAGAATATCCTAGTAGAAAAAATTAATGTCCACTGAAAAGTGTTCGGGCCGAGCATTCATGTCACTAGTGTGTACAGCCCCCCATACCCATTTCTGCTTGTCGTGCATATGGTTTTCAGCGAGATTGAGTCAATTTCTTCTTACGTAGATATGATCAACCTCTCCCATTTGATTTGAGACAGTTTCTTTTACAATGTAATTACATGACCAGAACTCAACTTTATCTTTAACGTGACATCTTCACTTTCTTTTCACACCGGGTGACATATTGTTACACACTGTGGCCACGGAGAACACAGTACATACAATACGCTTGATCCCGTGATGATTTGGAACACTCCAATCACTGTCCATATTGTTTAAACAGCTAGCAGACACTCTTCACATTATTTTCACATTTTGTTGCACAGTACGACACACTGTGGTCAAACGAAAAAGACACTATATCAATTGACTAATTAGATGGTAGGAGAAACACCCGTAGTGAGTACATGGTTTACTTACGTCTTCAGAATGTTTTCACACCATATGACACAATAGGCCTTGCCAATAGCCCAGCAATTCCTAGAGCAAACAATAAAGAAACGACGTTTATTTTTAAAACAAATGCTTCCCCTTGGCTAGTAAAAACCTATTGAATAGTCAGAATTCGCTACCGTAATGAAACTTTTGCTGGATTTTTTTCCAAGCTCTTCTCATATTTGCTTGACCTTTTAGCCTTACTTTATTTTATTTCTCAGAGAATATCAGCCGTTGTTTATCACCTGTAATCGTTTTATTCGTTCTTTGAGTCTGTTCGAGAGCTTATACATTACATGATTAAGCAGAATCAATTTAATCAATCATGAACTATTTTCTCATTTAAGCAGCAGTATGATCAAATCGCTAAAGACGGAAAGTGTATGGGGATGAAAAAACTTTTTATTTATTTATTTTTTTTTTTTTTTACTGTACGGACGCCTGGGAGTACATACAATTGTTCAGGTTCCCCACATAGTAGTGCCTCGTTGCACATGATGAATATAACTATTATTCTCATGTAAGCTTTTGCTTGAGCCTTTGTGTATTATGTGAATACGCCCACGTTATGACACACTGTCGGCACAAATCGAACACACAGTGCGCACGCTTCACAGTTGAGATAATCTGAAACACTTTCATTGTGCAAGCAATGCATGCGAACATAGCATGTTCGCATGCTAAATAACACTATGAGTCGCATAGACATTCTTTCAGGTAAAGTATAGGCCTTTGCGGGCTATATGTCATTGATTTCACAGTAGATGTAGAATTATTTCAAGATAATTATTTTAAAATTATCCTTTGCTGGCCAATTTATCGATTGTGTGGATCGAGTAAATAGTGTGAGCATGCTGGTTTTTTTTTTTTTTTTTTTTTTTTTTTTTACAGAGCTCTAACACTGTAAGCTGTATAGACAGATTGTCTTCATGTTACTTTAGGCTTTTCTGGGGTATATTTTATTTGATCTTCTGTAGATGTCGATTTGGTTTAAACATATTTTAGGATTTCTTTGCCGGCCAATTGGTTGTCTGGTTGGGGCTGTATTAGATTGGGAACTGTAGAATGTTCCATCAGGTTGGGGCTTGTTAGTATAGTTTACTCATCTAAAGTTTGAGTTGTATTCAGACTGCATGGCTTTTCTTTCCAAAATAGTTGTAATAGAAACTATCATGAATAAACAAGCGTTATAAGATACTTCATAATTATATTTAACACTGTGAGACATGAAGGTGTCCTTAAAGGCTTAAAGGAATCATGACAAGATCACTCTATCGGCCTTGGAGAGACGGGGAGGTTATTTGATCTACGGTAGATGTGGAGTTAGATCAACATGATTTCTTGGCCTGCGGACGAGTTGTGTGAAATATTCAGCAGGGTCGAGCTTGCAAGTATACTGCATTGTCGCCCACTATCGTAATCACTTCTTTTTGGTTCATCTACATGTATGTTTTCAACCTTGTACAGTTGAGTTTGGTTTGTTGCCCATGCAGACAGATGACGTCAACCTGTTTGGATTCAGTTGGAATGTGAACGTAGACTTCTGTACATTGAGCACCGACCCAACCGATGATCCGTGCACACTAGACAGAGCCCTGGCAGGCAGGATCGAACGGACCTGCTCTATCTTTGATCCTGATAGAAATGGAGGTATGAACTGGGGCGTCGCTAGATCTTTCGAATTGAGTTGGCGGGGTAGCCCATTGTTCAGACTAGTTCAGGTTCATGGTCGCAAGCGTCAGGTTGTGACAAGGCACTTAAAGAAAAATGCATTAATGCTTACGGAACATTTATATATATATATATATATATATATATATATATATATATACATACATACATATGAACGTTCCGTAAGCATTAATGCATTACACACGCATATATATATATGTATATATATATATATATATATAATACAAAAATAACATCAAGTGTAATGTATTACTTGCCAATCAGATGTTTATATTCTCAAATTTTCGATGACCCTTGTCAAAGAGACTAATAAAACATCTGATTAATGCTTTATACTTTTTATTTTTTTTCTGTTATTATGTCGTCGCAATGCCAGTGTGTGAAATCCTATGATAATGTATGCACGCACACTCACATACACACACTTTTTTTTTTTTTTTCAATGATCTTTATTTCGATTCCACTCAGTAATTATACATAAATCATACTTCAACATTTCAATGAAAGTAAATGCATATGACAACTAAAACAGATTTTCTTGTAACATTTTCTATAAATGAATAATTGAAATTCGAAAAATTTGAAGAAAACATTAAATGAAATCTTTTCATAAAATACCCCCCCCCCATGAACACGAGAATTAATTCACATGTATATACATGTATACACGTATAATTAATAAAAATAATTCTTCATTGCAAAATGGAAATGACTAATACAGACTGACTACATACAAAAAAAAAAAGAAGATACAATTCATAGGTTATCAATCATACTCACGAAATAAAAATATCCTAAATCAATAGGCCTACATAATTATAGGCCTACAATGAGTCAGAAAAAACAAAAGAATGAAATCAATCCATAAAAACAAATCATACCCTTCCCAAAACCATTACCAAACCCCCCCACACACACACACCCTCCCTCTCTCTCTCTCACACACACCCATACACACACCACACGCCCACCCCCCCCCCACACACACACACACACCCACACACACAACACAATTACAGTAAGGTTACCCGTTCACACTCATATTTACCTTTAGTTCTTCCCATTTTTGTAGGTGTACTGACAACCTACCCGTTTTCGTAGCTAATTCCTTTTCTTCCCCTATAAAATCCGTAATAATTTTCTGTATCTTGATACTGGAAGGTAAATGACCTTCTGCCCTTGATTTAAAAATTGTATATTTTACCCAAATTATAATGCTATTCACACACTTAATTCTATTTGAGTTGCCCGATAGTCCTAAAAATATATCTCGCCACTTCATATCCCTTAATTCAACTAAATCAAAGTGTTCAATAGTAAATTGCCATAACTCTTTGACCTTCCCACAATTGGAAAATAAGTGTAAGTAGGTTTCTTTGTCCTTTTTGCAAAATGAACAGAAATCGTCCTCAACAAAACCAAACTTCATTAGCTGTACTTTTGTGTATATGACTCCGTGTAATTGCATGAACTGAAATTCTCTCTGTTTTCTGATAAGTGTTGTGCATCTTGCTGTTATGAAAAGATCACTTATTTCTTTATCCGTTAAGTCAAATTTGCTACTACAATCCTTTACTTGCAAGTTATATGATTCACGTAAATCTTTGACAAAACAGTCATAAATTTTCTTTGATTTTGTAGCCTGAAACATTGTTATCTGACCAGAAATATTTAGGTTCATATCAAAATCAAACAAATCAACTTGCTGAAATTTAACAGAGGGGATGGCGTTCTTCCAACTAGTGGGTATAACATGTGCAATTTCGATAATCTGAAGCAATTGATTCGCGTTTAACCCAATGTTTTGGAAATGGGCCACAGGTTTCAAATGACCACACACACACCCACACGCACACACACCCACACACGCATTTATATATATATATATATATATATATATATATATATATATACACACGAAATAGACCTGTTTACGACTGAACTGATGAACTGGAATGATTGCGGCGGGAAGGAGCCCTCAGGTAATAGCGCGATAAACTAAATCAGTAATCTTCTATGTTGTGAATGAAAATACATTTTTAACAGTCTATAACGTTTCTCTGTTTTGTTACTGAAGGTGTCTTTGGAGACTGTTCAACCTTCGTTGATCACTTCCATTTCTTGACATCGTGTACGTATGATCTCTGTTACACACATGAACTCAACACGGTCATCTGTGCCAGCGTGCAGGAGTACATCATACTCTGTCAGACCAGGAACCCGGGAGTTGTCATCGGAGAATGGAGAAACCTTATACCGCAATGTAGTAAGTATATACTTCAGAATTGGTATCATCAGTGGGAAACTTATACTGCAACGTGTTAACATGTATTCATTACAATATTAGTAAAGTGTGCAGGAACCTTATACAATCATGTTAAAGCACAATGTGGAAAGTAACTGGATGTATCACCACATAACTAGATATTATTTGAATTCAGATTGCCATTTACATATTTAATCTAACATAATATTCTGCTCCGAATGTCTCATTTATGAATGGGATTTGATACAGTGAGACATTCAGATTGCCATTTACATATTTAATCTAACATAATATTCTGCTCTGAATGTCTCACTGTATCAAATCCCATTCATAAATGTAAAGGAATGAATTAAACTATGGCGGGGGGGGGGGAGCAGGTAGAAGATTGTCTTTATTCTGCTCTCCTCGATCCCCTTTGCGTTTCTGATACGTTAATCAATACGTTTATCAATACAGTTTAGAGTGTCCTTATAGTTATGAAAAGTTTTTGGTGCATTCACAACTATTCGTTTTTGGTCGGTTCATTAATTTGCAGAGCGCTATCCCCCCCCCCCCCCCCACGGGACAAAATGGTAATGGCTTTATATCCTTTAAATGGCAGCTCATCTTCTAAGTCTTATCAAGGATGACATGATTACCCCCCCCCCCCCCACACACACACACATACACCCTTACCCCTACCCATAAGTTTCAAATATACTTCTCGTCACATAACTGATCGTCGTTTTTATTTTTCTGTTTTGGTGAAAGTGTTACTTCAGAAAATACTTAATCATCATCTGTGAATATAATTTTCATTTTCAATTCCAGCTTTCGATTGTCCTGAAGGAACGGTGTATCAAATGTGCGGTACCGCCTGTCCAAATACCTGTGCCGATCGCACGGCGACCGATAACTGCCCACGGCCTTGTCATGAAACTTGCGTGTGTCCTGCTGGGTTGGTACTGGACGGTGAAAGGTGTGTCGCGGTGGAAGATTGCGGTTGCACCCTGCCTAACAATGTCTATATATCTGTAAGTATTGTCACGTTTGCCCAGTTTGGGACTGATGTGAAATAATCAAAGCATCTTTAATTTTGGGGGCCGGGGATAAATTCTGTTTTTGTAAATGAAGTTTCCAAACCATGCAAACAGGCACTGATATATTGCCTATGACGAGTGGCCTAATGTATTTGAAGTGCTCGAACCCCATCACGAATCGATAATGAAAAGAGAAGAAGTCCACGATTATTTCAATAATCTTGAAATCAAGTGTGAATGGAGCATTATACTGCACCCTTATCTTGAAGGAAGATATTGTGAACGCATTGCGGTGTAATTAAAAGATGATTTTAGAACAAAACTGTGTTCACAGTCAACATGTTGACTCATTGATGCATTTTGATACATGACACACTGTGGTCCCAAGGAAGTACATTGTGTACAAGGTTACATCACACCGTTGACGGCAGAGTGGGATTTTAAGACTCTTATTGTTAGCAACATATTATAAGTACCATGTTCACATTTTCTCCACCCTGGTTTCTACATTGCGTTCATACTGTGTCCACTGTGTGTTCATCTTGTGACTTGGTACTTTTACATTGTGTTAGTCCACTTTGTTTTCCTTTGTATTCAAACTGTTTTCATATCATTTTCACGTAGTGTAGTTGCACTGTTTCCACACTGTTTTCCATATGTGTTTTTCCACAGTGTGTTCACACAATTTTCACGTTTTTTTTCACAGCGTGGACAGGCTTCATCTATAGCTCTTTTACAGTCAGTCCGTGCAGTGGTTTTTTTTTTTTTTTTTCGTAACACTTTTTCCACTTTATTTTCGCATAGTGAAGTTGCACCGTTTCCACAATGATTTCACTGTGTGCAGTCAGGGAGAGTACCGAGTTTTAGGGAATGATCAAAGTCCCCAACAAACGGGACGATTGGCCTCAATGAATCATTCATGACCTTTCACCGCTTCCTGACCGCGGATAGACGTGTACAAAGTGAATGACAATCCTACACCACTTTGACACACATATCTTTAAAAATTCACAACAAAAAAAAAAAAAAAAAAAAAACGCTCATGGAATGTTGATGTTGAAATCTCAGTCAATGAAAGATGAATATATAAAGTTTATCTCCTCAAAAAATCAGGGTTCACAAGCCATGTGGAAAATTCGTAATTGAAGGATGAAAACGCGATTCGAAAATGTATTTTTTGAATCTGCGTGTCACAGATTCGTTCAAGGCGTTCTTAGTTTGCTGCAGCAATTCAACGAAACACACTGTGCCTGTAATGCCCTATATGCATAGACTGTGTGTAGACCATACACACACGTACGTGTGTGTGTGTATGTGTATCTGCGTGTATGTATTGGGTGCGGGCCTCCGTCATCCCGCTCGATGCGGAGCTCTGTGTGTACGTACACGTGTGTGTGTGTGTGTGTCTTTCTTTCTCTCTCTCCCTCTCTCTCTCGCTCGCTTCGGTGAATTATTCTCGTAGCGACTGGAATAACAACATTTATAACGGTTTTCTGTGACCAGTTCGCTTCGCTCCAGTACATAACAACCTCTTGTGCTTCGTTGTACCCTAAAATGCGGTACTACAATCGTCCCCAGGATTCGGCTATCTCCCTGACTGGTGTGCTCACACTGTTCCCACGGTGTCCACATTGTATTCACACTGTTTTCATATTATGTTCACACTGTTTAACATTGTTTCATATAGATTTCACATTTTCTCACAGTGTGTCCAGACTGTCTCCACTCAATTTCCACACTGTATCCACGTTGCTTTCAAACTGTGGAAGTTTTTTATTCCTGTATGGATTAAATGTCAATTTTATTTTGGGCATTTCAGTCTGGCGACATATGGATTACCCCGTATACATGTGAGGAGACATGTGAATGTAACGGAGGGGTCCTGACATGCCGACCCCTAGGCTGTGGGCAGAATGAAATATGCGTTGTGAGGAATGGCGTCAGGGGTTGCTATTGCCAAAACAACTTCATTCTGAACGACGATGGGGAATGCGAACAGGGTATGAATATAGTCATTTTGCGCATTTGCTTAAAATCACAATGGCCATGGAAGACGACGATAACAGAATAATATAAAAAGCTTTTAGTCATAATACCAGTATGCTTGAATTCTTTGGCTGTTTACGTGGCAACGTTGATTTATGATGATCATAACTCGTTTTGGATCGCCATAAATACAATACAACTGTTTGTAATCTTCCTTAGTTACACTAAAGGTAACGGAAGTTTCTGTTTAACCAGAGTGCTTGGTAACCATGGTAACCAGTCTTTCTTTCGTGGTGATGGTGTGGCCTTGGCTCTTCTAATCGTTTTTATATTCCATTTGATCCAGCACCTGCAAAGTGCACCATCTCCGGTGACCCTCACTACACGACCTTTGACCGGTACACCCATCACTTCCAGGGTGACTGCATGTACACCCTAGTAAAGCCCTGTCAGCCCTCGGACCTGTACCCCGACTTCCACATCTGGGGTGACACTGTCAAGACCCACCCTTCCGCCACCGTCTCTTATCTGAGGACAGTCTTCCTTCTTCTCAACGGCACCACGTATACCCTCGGTCAGGGCAAGGCATTCCTTGTCGACGGCATTGCAATGCCAAACATCAACTATCAAGATGGATCTGTTCGTGTATGGTCGGATGCTAGCTTTCTGGTGCGTTATCACTTAAGAACTCAAGAAATGTTTTGTCCTTCGGAAAGACATTAATCTACATTTTAAACACTCGACCCAGGTGTAGAAAGTGGGTACCTGGTAGGATATTTTCCTTTAATGCACTGAGCGCTACGGTTGCCAGAGCTAAAAGCAGGAGTAATAATATCCAATAATAATATTTTCACAACCTTTTATATTGCAATGTCTTAAGAAACTGCATCCGCAAATAATTTACTTACTTTTATTAGGTCCTACTGATTTTTTTAAATAATAAAATTGAGTGTAATCGGGGGGGGGGGGGGCTTTGTGAAACGGCTTTTCCATGACCCATTCGTCTTTTGGGAAGTTTATAGGATGGAGAGAACTTTAAGGCGAATGTTCATTTTCTTCTATTCCATAGGTATAAAGTTAAGACATATTTATGTCCAAAGAGTGTATGAAAATCAATACTAAAACCATGCGCGTACCGGGGGGGGGGGGGTGTTTTGGGTGTTTAAACACCCTTTTTTGGTGTTATTTGATGTTCAAACACCCCCCTTTATAGCATTGCTGATAACCTTTTTTTTTCTTTGCTTGTCAGATAATTTTTCAGTAAAAAGACACCCCCCAAATAATAATATTTTTATTTTGTTGGTTGTCAGAGAATTTTGGAGTAAAAAAACACCCCCCCCCCCTTTAAAAAAAAATCCTGGTATTAAATGCCACTGACTAAAACTATGTGTGATAACCCTAAAATGCAGACGTCCGATGATCATTTCTTTGAATCCCTCTCTAACCTCGAAGGACTAACCAGACCTATGTTACAAATTCTCAGTTACTTTAACCAACGCTGCATTTTTAACGATTCTTGACCTTCGACAATATCCCTTTGCAGACATTGGAGACAACATTTGGTGTCACGGTTCAGTTCAACGGAGGCTCTCTCGCCTACATCAAAGTTTCTCAACAGTTCTGGAATAATACCTGTGGTCTGTGTGGCAATTTCGATGGTATCCGCACCAACGAATATACAACTAGTAATGGAACTTTGGTAGGAAAGCTTTTTGAAGTTTGTGTAATGACGTATTACTTGGAAGTGAATACCTATTGTTCGTGATAAGAATATTGTTCATTGTGAAAACACTGAATTTATGTGCCATGGCATTCGTGAAGCTTTGCACGGAAACTTTTGGACATATTTGAACTGATTAATGTAAGTTGAGCTAAAGGATCAAATGCAACTTCCGATGAAAAAAAAATAGGAAAAAAAAAATTGGAGAAATTTTATAACGGCAATACGACAGATGCTATCAATATGGAATATGCTCAGGTCTTTAAAAAAGCTGCCTCTTTAGGAACGTTGAGGGATATCCAGACCGAAGACGTAGTTCTGTAAGTAACTTTCTTTTTACATCTATTTTCCACGCCTCCGATAGTGTCACTACTTTCTTTTATTACCTCTGTAGACTGGGAGCGTGGATGTATTCGGAAACAGTTGGCAGACAGGTACAGAGGAATGTCAGGGTATAGTGACCCCACCTAATCCTTGTGATGTCGATCCTGCCGCCCAGGTAGCCGCTCAAACTGTATGCAACAACCTGCAAAATCCTGACGGTAACTTTAACTATAAATTATAGCCTCACAAATCGGGGGAGCGTTTCATCAAAATTAATGTTTTGTCAGTGGTTTTTACCGACAACTGTTATAAGCTACTGAAATCCTTGAATCTGATCGGCTGAGAGCAAATTTGTCATAGAAATGGGGCAGTTATTATTGATAAGAAGTTTTGTGAAACAGGGCCCTGTACTGTTAGCTATTATTTCTCCCGTACATCCCAGTAGAGGGGCAGCCGTCGAGACAGACAATGCCATTCTCACGAACCAGTAGAAAATTCTCAGAGGCGCGCGAGACCGACATGTCGTTATCGTGGGACGTCAGTCTCGTTAAATCAAAATTACTTTTCAGAAGGCCAGCAGGACCGACTTTGTCAGCGCCGTGGGGTGGAAGTCTCATGGACCATGTGGACTGTCGCCATTTCTCCTGGCCTCATCCATTTTTTTTTTGAAAATAAACATTTCTTATAATTTGTAGAGTAGGCCTACCAATTTTTATTGGCGATCATGATGACTCTCCTTATCAAAAATTTAAGTCCGAAAACGTGGTGCTTCATATTTTTTATATTCAAATATATGTCATCAGGACAATGAAAATCAGATATAGATACAAAGTCTGTTTTACATCCTGGTCCTGAACAGAAAAAAAGGTAATTACATAAAATAGAAATAATGAAAATCAACAATGCTAACAATCAAATATAAATCAGCAGTAAAACCTATTGTTGTGAGAATACGTAGCATTCCAAAGAGAGAGAGAGAGAGATATATATATATATATATATGTGTATATATATATATATATATATATATATATATATGTATGTATATTCGCTAAATCAAACAAATAATAACAATAAGCAACCTAACAAAACTAAAGACAACAGAACAGAATCATCACAAAGCTGGCAACATAAATCAACAGGAGTAAGTGAAAATGAAAAGATGTTACTCGGCAGGAGTAAGTGAAATAACGACAACGGAACTCAATAGAAACAAAAGTAAGCTAATTACCTGACATTGATTTAGCAAATAAACTTGAAGAAGGCCAGGAGCCGAAAGCTTGTAAAAACACCGAGTGACCTGCTTCATTTCCGTTCCATCATTCTCTGTTCACATATCTAAATCTAACATGGTTCAATCGAACGGTACACACATCCACACCTCTCTCGCTATATATATATATATATATATATATATATATATATTTTTTTTTTTTTTTTATATTAAAAAGAGAAACATTTTAATAATTCAAGTTTAAAAGCAGAAACAAAACCATTTTAAAATTACACAAATTATTATGTCATGAAGCGAATGAAGCAGGAGAGAAGATACAAGGGAACTGGTAGAAAGGAAAGAAGGGAATCGAGAAAGAGAGAGAGAGAGAGAGAGAGGGGGGGGGGGGGTTAAGTGCAGACTAAAATAGGAGCCTGAGAGAAATGTGAGATGGATGGACCGTGTCTAGTACAGTACAAGAATTATACAAGAACTATACAAGAACTATACAGACCACGTCAAAAGTATTATGATCGTAACTAAATAAGAATTTTTACGGCAACCATCAGGCATAGATATTATCAGTTAGTACATGAAATAGACCAGATAGTTCCTGATTGACTATATATGATTCTCAAGACAGTATTAAACATGTTTTATATTTGCGTAGCCATGCCGACACGTAATCGTTTTCCTAGGCCGATGATGCATTATCGGGAGTCCCTTGTAAAAAGTCAGCAACAAAATTGGATCAAGATCTGAACATTTGTCTCTATAAATGCAGGGCCATTCCAGACCTGCTTGGACTTTGCAGATCCGAGTGATACATACGAATCTTGTGTGTTCGACGCATGCGTACTCGGTGCCGATGACGACGCAGTATGTGACCATTACGAGCGGTACGCACAGACATGTCAAACCCTTGGCCAGCAGGGTGGTGATTGGAGAACTCCCCTTGCGCAATGCGGTAAAGTATTATTGCTTCTGCTCTTAAATTCTTTCTTACAGTAATGCATACGGAAAAGTCTAAAAAGACTAAATGGGACCGTTAGTTAAAGGGAACAGCATGAACAGATCTTGTTAAAATTACTAATGCATTTCAATTTTATATGCATGTTTCTCTTCAGAATCCCCGGCTACTAACTACTTAATTAACCTGCTATGCATAATGACGTCACTATGGATGGAATCCACGTTTGATACATTAGTTGTTGCTATGTCTGTCAGGCTTCTGGCAAGCCGTGAGTCTAGAGTAGATTTTGTTCAAGAAGTATTCATAAAATTAGTGAACATATCTATTTTGTATCGGTAGGCCTATCATTAGAAGATAAGATTATCCCTGAAAAACTATAAGAGTCGGTTTTTACCGATTAAATTCTACGCTACTGTTCTACTCACACATAACCTTTAAAGTGATTGATTAACTTTGTGAAAAATTGTAAAATCAGCTCAAATGCCAGTGAATTTTGTGCATTCCTCTAACTACATATATAATTAAGGATATGTGAAAGTATGAGAGAAAATGGAACCCGTTTACTATCCTAAAAAAGAGAAAATCGCGATCAATCGCCAGCGCAAGTCGCTCGGCTTCTTCGCTGCGCTGCAGTCACAAAAACCAAGCACCAGCGCTTGGCGCTTTCAGAGCGGGTTTCCAGCCCGTACGGTATTCTGTGATAGAGCGAGATATGCCAACCGTAAGAGTTCTTTAGGGTTCGGTGGTACTCTATCCCGACATCAATGTTCAATCATAAATATCTTGATATATAAACGACCGATCAGCTTATAAAACTCAGGCGATTCCTGTCTGAGCTAAAGGTTTGCAATTATGATTACAGCATTAGCTGGAACAGTGATTTTTTTTTCAATCCTGGGCAAAGTTAATCAATGCCTTTAATTCTATTTTGAGTGCATTTTTGGTGTTTCAATGTGCAATATCTCATTCTGGAAGTAAGCCTAATATTTGAAGCTGGTAGCCTACTATATGGGAAACCAGCATAAAACCGAAAGGTTACAGAGCAAAACATTTGGGGGTTATTTATTTAGTCCCCTTTAAACTTGCTGAAGATGTGATTGTAAATGGAATGTTGGTTTGTCTTAAAAAGAAAGAAAGGGAAAAAAAATCAAGGTTCTAACAGTATTGATCTTTTCCGTTACATTTCTTAGCATTTACGTGTCCTGAACACCAAGTATACAGCCCATGTGGTTCTCCATGTCCTGCTACCTGCGCCAACCCGACTGCCCCCGACACTTGCCCGACGGCATGCCATGAAACATGCACCTGCCCCGAAGGTCTTCTCCTGGATGGAGAGTTATGCATCGAACCAGACCAATGTGGATGTACCCACCAGGGGTCATATTACTCTGTAAATGGATCTTTTACAGTAGATTTTGCATGCTTTTATCCATTTTGTCAGTAGGCTTACTCCAAACCCAAAATAACCTGTGAACTAGCCTACGTACTGGCGTAGCCAGACTTGTTGAACAAAAAAAAAGAGGGGGGGGGGGGTGACACAAAATCACAGAGTCACACATAGACATAGTTACAAACAGATACACATACACACACACACACACACACACACATAATTTTTTCTCCCTTTTTTTTTTAAAAGCGAGTATGGCCCCCTTCTGCTTCCCCTGGCTGCGCATATAATATGCCTTCGATAATGAATGGGTAAAGAAAAGATTTTCAGAACAATCCCTTGTAAATGTCTGTATGGCACACACACACACACACACAACAAAAAATCAACAGTATATGAGCACCACAATGTGTTCACAGCGAAGATTTATAATACAAACACTCTGCCAAAGTGTGTTCACATTGTTTCACATCATGTCCACATTGTGGGATACTGTGTTCACACTGTGGTACACTATGTATGTTCGGGGAAGAACATTTTCGAAAGACCTGTGCCCTGTCTTATAAAGAGTTGTGATTAATTCGAATCGATCGCAACTTCAAATTAATCGCAACTCCTATCTCTTAAGTACATAGTTGAATAATTTTAAGTTTTGATTTGAATCAATCGCAACCCTGTACGGACTGGACCAATATGGAAAAAAGACCACATTATACTCTTTATAATACTGTTAGACAGGGCCTGCAGATCTATATACATTTGTAAAGCTTGAACTTGAAATCTTACATACTCACTTTATGTCGTGAACATTATCTCAAGATACATGTATACCCACAAACTGCACTGTACATGTGATTACATCTTCTGTCCCGATACCGTCATGTGAAATAGAATGACCTTTTTCAAATTGACATTTCATGTTGCCTCCATCATCCACATATAAACAGGATGGTACAACTTGGACTAGCGTTGACTGTTTGATCACGTGCTCGTGTGTATCAGGTGATGTGGTGTGCAATAGAAACACCTGTCAGCCCAGTGAAGAGTGTACTCTGGACGCTCAAGGAGTGCCGGGATGCTACTGCCGACCAGGCCTTAATCGCTTAGAGGATGTATGTGTCGGAGGTAAGTTCGTTCACCATAGAGTCCCTTTATAGAAGAGTTACGACATACTATCATTTGAATGTCATTAGTTTCCACTATTACGCAACATTTCCATTTAAGTGCGATGAGCACTGTCCCGTCTTGTATGTTCTAAATAGACAGTATTTGCTTTTAAGAACTAAACTGAACTGGACTGAATTTGAGCGCCATTTTGTTTCCGGAAAGTTAGACATCCATGTCGTAATTCTATTTCTAATAACTCTAGTGGGTCATTAAAGGGTGGGTCACATTTTGTCCGATAACGATAACGAGATTTTTCATTAAAGGTTAAAGGTACACCCTAGAGCTGAACTACTATGAACAGACGCGAGCATACTCTCACGTACACACCATAATTATAATAGGGTATACCTTTAACTGAAAATCTCATTATCGTTATCGGACAAAATGTGACCCATGCTTTAGTCTCATCGCCCATTTCAGCCGACTTCTGTATGTAACGGTAACCCATTAAAAACTCTACACTACTTTAGTCGTTGTCTAATGTCATAGTGGCAGCGGTGGGATACGAAGTGACCAGTAACGAATTAATGAATTAACTTGTGACTCATAATGTCGGTTAAAAGGGAGAATATGTGAAAAGCTTCATAAGCCCATTTTGAATGCATTGATTCATAAACCTGACTGATTCTCATATCTCTAATTTTTCATTTGCTGTTTACAGAGATTCCTCCATTGGCAGGTAAGCATGATTACAGTGATTTGAGTAACATTTTCACTATCCTGTATTATATTCAACGCACTATTCGATTATTCATCTGTCAAATTAAGAAAGAAAAAAAGTGAATCCTTTAAACGAATAAAGAGAATTTAAAGAAGATACGAAATTTGAGAAAACATTGAGACAAAAGGAAGATGACGACAACGAAGAAGAAGAAAACAAGAATGCATCGAACATAATTCAAACTAGAAACTGTAGAATACAATCCATTAATCGTTGCCAATTTGATGATCATCTCCTTCACCGGAGATTAGACGAAGAAGAAAACAAAAAGAATACATCGAACTTAATTCAAATTAGAAACTGTAGAATATACAATCCATTAATTGTTGCCAATTTAATGATCATCTCCTTTACCAGAGATTCGAGTGGCCTGTGAAGGATTCGCCATGTCCACCAATGTGAATGAGGTCGCCATCACAGAAGACATTAACCCGGATGATTTTAACATGGGTGATGTGGTGTGTGGTGTGTTCAGCTATGACGAGACCACGTTCACATTCGAGAAGGTCTATGAATCGTGCGATGAACACATGGCTCGAGCACAGGTGGGGCTCTATCCTTATTTCGATCACAATGGAAATACAAAGAGGCACATAAAGATCATATATGATTACATTCCCAGATAATTATGAAAACAAAAATAAGCTAAACAAAACAAAAACAATTACAAACAGAAACCGTACTACCGTACGGTAGTTTAGTCTTGCAGAAGTCAAAATCATCAAAATGCGGACACTTCATTTTATCTAAAACAATTGTTCACCTTGCTCCAAATATTCGATTGTTCAACAACGCTCGATTCTTTTCCAATTAGGGTCTATTCAAATCCTATACAAAATTATTGAATATATTTTCTTAAAACAAGCGATTGTCTTTTTAGGATCTCATCGGAACTACAGATAGACAGATATAGAAAATGAGAGAAGGATAAAAACAAAGAATAACGTAAGGAAAGATTTAGAGAAGACGATAATGGGGATAAAAATAAAGAGTAACATAAGGGAAGAGAAGTAAAAAATGAGACATTTGACTTGGCGTCGCCGTCCCCAGAAATCGAAACGGTTTACAAACGAAGATGGGAGCTTGTGTCCGAGGACCGTCACCGTCGATAAAACTATTCGTCCTGTCCGTCTACCGTCCCCTTTCGAAAGCGCACTATTGTTTCGAATTCATTCTGTTTTCTTGAGCAGGCAGCCGAGACCAATGTTATCTTCGCTGATGTCGCAACCGCTCCACTTGATGTACTCACCGTGAGAGCAGAGAATCCGAGAGGGGAAAACCGACAAACCGTCGTCTTCTGCGAATTCCGACCGGTTCTAGCATAACCTTCCTAAGTAAGAGGTGTGTTTAGCACAAAAAAAGGCAAAATATAATTTATTTTACATGTTTAAACAATTAATGTTTCTTATGCATGGTCCAAGGCAAGTATGCTGCAGTTTGCCATCACATCTTGATTCTCGGTCCTTATTAACGAATAATTTTTTATGCAAATTAATTTCTACAACAATTGGTTTTATTTGTGACTTCTCTGTTTTTTCTTTATAGGGTATCGCTTTATCTTAAGCGCTACAGAAATTTCTCCGTTGGTATCATTTTTTAAATTAATGATAATTGTTTTCTCTTTATTTTGCAGTCCGTTTGGCGCAGTCCCGACTATGGTTTCTGATGTGCAAAGAGGACTGTCAGGTTTCCGAAGGCTTATTGCAGTTAGTGAAAATATTGGATAGATTGCGGCCATTTTGTTCCGGTCATTTTAACCTCGCCTAGTAACAACAATTTTTTGACAATATTCTTCTCTGGTTGATTGTGCATTTTTCCATGAAATATTACTAGCAAAACACATTAAAACGTTTCAACAAAAAAGGTATGCTTAGAGGTCATGGTGGTGAATAGGATATTTCTCTTAACTTGTACTTCCTATTTGTCTGTGTAATAAACGCACCCATGAATAATTAACGTTACACTGCATTTCAAATTTTGTTCATTTTTTGAAATATTTCAATTTTTTTTTCTTTATTGTATCATAATTAGAGGGAAGCAATATCACCTTCTTTAAGAGCCGATTGATGCTCGTGCATTTACATGTATTTTGATATTTTATTCTTCGTCATTAAAAGAGACGAAACTAACTGCAATAAAATAATGTATACGTTTTCATCAGATATTTTCTTATTCAAGAGCACTTCCGTTGATCATGTTGATCATTTATAGTTTTCTTCAATACCGCTATGTTTTTCTTTCTGCCTAAACGATCCATATTGTTATTACTGGGGAGCGTTTCATCAAGCGTTTTGTCGGATATTTTATCCGACAACTGTTATAAGCTACTGAAATCCTTGCATCTGATTGGCTGAGAGCAAATTTGTCGGATAAAATATCTGACAAGTCCTTTCATGAAACGCCTCCCAGGAGTATGATAAATATTTCTTTGGTTTGTATGGTATTTAATTTGAATTCACAATTACATTAAATTCTTCCTTTACGGAATGGAAATATTGGAGAATGATCGATTTTATTTCTGTGTTTATTATGTGAATTATCGCTATGATTATAATACAGTTTTGATAATGCATGAATGAGGTAATAGATGGTAATTATCATGGGCGTAATCGGGGACAAGGGGGACAAGGGGGCCATGCGGGGGTAGTCAGAGACAGTCCCCTTGCTTGCCCACCCCCACCCCTCCCCCCTCCCCGGTAAATGCTTATAAAAGTCTCAGTTGTTTCTAACTGAACAACGATCCAAATGCCTATGCCAATTGAAAGAAAAGGAACTCTTTCTAGAATTGAACGAATTTTTGATCGCCGGAAAATATGACTCATATTCTGTTATGGAATGGGAATATTAACTTTCATTTGCTCCTTTCCCTCTCACCCTCCTCCATGCCTTTCTATCATGATAAAAATTCCTGGTGCCGCTACTGGTTAAGGAGATGGTTATGCCTGGAAAGAAATAGTGAGAAGGAATATCATTCAGTCCTTATGAGTCCATATAGCAACAACGATGATTATCGTGATTATCAGAAAGATTACAAACTTTGTGTAAGGATATAGTTCATAATTATATTGAGATGATTATGATTAAATGGAATTCATGTAAATGATGATGAAGATTATGATGATATTGATGATGATGATTTAAGGATAATGATAACAAGAATCATGGAGATGATGGTGGTGCTGATAATGATGGGGATGGAGAAGGTAAAGATGACGACGACGACGATGATGATGATGATGATTTCTGCCTTTCCTATCACGGAAATTAATCGCATGCATATGTTTATACATTTTCAGGTGTCTACCTGCATGTGTCCTAATTAGCTGCCAGCAGCCTGGCAGAAAGCCAGGGATGTATGCATGGTAAGCGCATGCGCACTGTTGAGTTAAGAAGAAGGTCGTTAGCATTGAGATATCCGTAACCTTTTCTTTTAAAAAGTGATTATTGGATACGAAACTACAAAAATTAGGAAGTTATCATCTATATTTATATTTTTTCATTAGTCAATAAAGGGAAAATCCCTGGATATTATGTAATGGTATAACTCTGTAATATAGAGCAATCAGTGGCGTACCCAGATTTTTTGGTGTTTTTTTACTGCAAAATTCTCTGACGAGCAAAAAAAGAAAAGAAAAAAAAAGAAAGAAAAAAAAAGGGTTATCAGTATTTTTTTTGGGGGGGGGGGGCAGAGGCGCCAAAAGTGAGGGGATGACAGATGTGTTCATTTATCTAAAGAGGGGCGAGAAACCGCTTTTGTCCCTCCTCCCCCCCCCCCCCCATTCACAAAACCATGCTTTTGCATATGGGTTTCCACATGCAATCATAATTTTTTCCCAGGTAATTGATCCTGCCCCCTTTATAGGCCCCCTCGCAAGACCACAACAAAAAGAGAAAGAAAAAGAAAGTAGATTACATTACATGATTGTGATGTTTGACCATGCATTATAAGCTTTCTTTCCCTCTAAGATGAAAACTTTCAACAATAATAGATCAAAGTTCGTAGATTAATGGATGTGTTTATCGTACTTCGTAAATCCTGTCTACCACAAGGCTCCCGAAGTGGTGGGAGGGGGCGGGAAGAGAGAGCAGTGGCGGATCTACGGGGGGGGGGGGGGGAGTTTAGGGGGTTTAACCCCCCCCCCCCTTGGGCTGCCAAGTAAGCATTTAATGTGCATAGGAAAAAAAAAAAGAGAAAAAATAGAGCATGCAAGTATGCTTAAAATCGCAAGCTGGCAACCCTAAAAATGAAAAATCTCCCTACTGTGGGAGGGGGGGGGGGTATCCCCCCTCCCACAGCCTCCCCCCTCGCTCGCTTCGCTCCCTCGCAATACCCAGCTCAGCCTCTCAAACCCCCCCCCCCCTTGGAAAAAAGCTAGATGCGCCCCTGGAGAGGGGTGAATCAATAGCAATTTCGCCGACCCCGGCACCTCCACAAGACAAAAAAGAATGATTTATCACAACAACGATACTTAAGTTTTCGAGTACAGTATGTGTATATAATACTCTAGATTGTCAAAATTTCAATACTAAATTACGAAGAGATCATTGATCTCTCGATCGTTTCGCTCTCTCTCATGATAACACAGTAGAAAATATATCTTACTTTTATAAAGGTCGGCCTATAATTATGCTCTGTCTTCTTTAAATACATACGTTTGTAGTGGGCAAATTGCCTTTGTGTTTAAAAGTACTCTTGAATGCAAAAATTTCAACATCACATGCATTTTTCATTCTGTCGTTCCGCTCCGGCCCCTCGTCTAATGATAATAATAATAATTTGGCTTCTTATAAAACGCCCATAATATCCATGACGCTGTGACGCTCAATTGTCTGTTATACGTATAGTGCTGTCGTCGACACGCCTTCTGTCGACAAGTTTGTCGACAAAACTGTATTTTGATGGGAAGACGATATGTTGACAAAGATTTTAATGTTGTTGGCAAAATATTCAAGTATTACTCACATATATACGGATTCGTCGGAAAAATCCGAAAAATCCTTCAAAAACTTGAGACCGCCGGTGAAACTTTTCGTGTTAGTTTGATGCGAGCGAGTCATGTCTTTCACAAAAAAAAAAAAAAAAAAAAAAAAAAAAGAACACGAAAATTTCTAGTCGGAAAAGACTTTATCTTTTTGCATGAGTATATTACGATTTTTATCGAAAATTGTTTAATTAGTTGATATTTCATTTTGATTTGTTGAGTGTTGTTTTGACTGGTAATTTATGTTTAGTTATCGACAGTTTCATACCGCAGTATAATACGTTTTATAAAGTTTGGGTACTGATAGGACGGTGTATATTGACTTGAGTGATGAAATTTACGGACCATTATATTTTTTGTCCCCAGTTGTCGACAGTCGGCGAAAAAATGTCAACAAAGAAATTTGTACTCGACGACAGCACTAATGACGTATTTTTTTAAAGGAATTATTCAAAATAATAGCTGATGTACTATAATTTACTTGCGTATCTGTAACACGCTCTAGAAAGCTAACTTCCAATACTACAAAATCCAGAATCTCCTAAGCTTATTCCTTATAACCCTCCTCTGGTAATGTTCGGTCTATATCCTCTCAGTCGCCCTATACCCCACTACCTGCGGAGAAAAATACATTTAATTCGTCTCAGGCCTGAGTGATGATGATGCAAAACAATGGATAATAATTGCACTTAAAAGAACGCAAAATATTTTTTTTTCTAAACCTTTCATTGCCCCCAAATGAAGATTTTCGGCGCTCCCGTACTGATATTATGCTATCATTAAATAGAATTACAGTTAAACGATCAACACTGATAATTACTACCACAATTATTATTTTATCGTTCGACATCTTTAAAAAAAAAAATAAAAAAAAAATCTTCACCATTTAAAAAAAAATTGTAACTTTATGTTGCATAGCTACTATATTTCTCTGCAATTTTCGTTAATTCCGCCCCATTGAGGAAGAAATGAGTAGAAGACCGTTTATCAATTTCCAAAACTCGAAACTGAACCGGTCGATGCAGTGCTCGCTTGTGAATTTGTTCTGTAAATAAAATGCTTAAGAAATTGCTTGTTTAGGCTTAAAAATACAACAACAACAAAAAAATTACAGCTCGGTCTCTTCGCTCGGTCTCTTCACTCTCTCGCACTTTCGAAAGGGTCGGGGTGGGGGCAATTTCATTCTTTGCTCAGAGCAATGTGCTTTTTAAAGTTTGGAACACTAAAAATTCCTTATTTCCACGTACATGTAATTACAATAATGCAAATTATGTGTATTGCGGGGTTGAAAAAAAAAAAATCGGCTTTGTTTATTTAAATCGATTTATAGCCCTTAATGCTGTTCCTATAAAAATAAATACATCAACTCTCACTTTGATGAGTTTTTCAGCCAAAAAATACGGGGAAAAAAAAATCAAACAATGATTTTTGTGTGATTTTCTAATGTCGCATCAACGAAATCAACAACGAAATTTGTTATGAAGGTTTGTTTTTTTTGTGTGTATTTTTTTGTGTATTTTTATTTTATTTTATTTTTTTGTTTCTTACTTAAATTGGTGATTTTCTTTTAAAAAACATTACGGCGACTTAAAGTTGATTTCAATCGTGCCAGCACTGGTGCTCTGGTTTGCAGAATTACCTACAGCAATAAATGTTATCTTTGAAGTCAACATTGATTTCAGGGTCTGCACCCCTCCCCCTTCCCTGCCTAAAATTTCGTCTTTGCCAAGGACTTGGCGAAACATGTAATATCAGTTTGTGTATCTACGGGGGACAGGGGCGCATGTGCCCCTGGCGACAATTGAAGGGGGCTAAAAAAGCAAAAGAGAGAAATAAAAGGAGGTGAGTATGAAGAAAATTGCGATCATTCTGGATTGTACGCCCCCCAATCCAAAGGGTAAATGCATTAAAAATACATTTTTGGAGGGTTTGAAATGCAAAAATTTTTCTGAAGCTCGATCGGTCACTTTGCTTCCTCGCATAATGTTGCTCCAGGATCTCATAATTTTGTTCGCCGGTATAGGATATACAAGTTGTGTTTTTGAATGGCTCAAGACTAAAGACTGATAAATAATTCTCGTTGCTTTGCTCGCCATTATGTAAGTTTCATCATTCTTCTGTTAAATCCTTCGCTTGTATAACGACGTGGATAAGTTGGGGGGGGGGGGGGTAGGGGCACAACTTTATTGTTTTCATTTTTTTTCTCTCTAGAAAAGCCACTGAATAAAATAAATTCTGCTCACAGCACCCCCAATAAAAAAAATATTTAAAAAAAAAAATCGTTCCCAGGGGCCTGAACCAACCAAATATTAATATATTCGTTCACTCCATCAATTGTTTCTTAATAAACCCATCCGAACAATGTAACCCCAATGTTTTAGAAATACTATAAGCGTTTGAGTCCTCACCGTTCACATTCCAGAAGGCCAGCCTGACCCAGAAAACTGGCAAGTGAAAATAACTACTAAGGAATGTGAAAAGTGCAAGTAGGCGAACGAACTTCCTTCTCCAAAAACAGAATCGTAAATTTCCATACCGCTACAGTAGTTCATATTTACGAAGTCAACTCCCCTCCCCACATTTTGATTAGTGTCGCTCCTTTTTATCTCTTTTCTAGAGTGTGTGTGTGTGTGTTGTTCATCGTTGTTTTTGTTTCATTCAATTTGTGGAAAATAGATAACTGAACTGAACTGAACTGATTGCTTTCTGTACAGGGACGAAAGTAGAATAGCTGAGTTATTGTAAGGCGAATTGACGGATGGGTTTGTGACTATTAGCCCCAGGACTTCCGGTTATTTTCAATGGGCGGGTCAGAGTTGCTTGACAACAGTATGTAAATGAAGTGACAACAACTTCGTAGAGCATGATGGGAAGGAAAATAGTAGACCGAGAAAATCAATGCACGAAACAGGAATTTCTAGGTCAATTATACGCAATATTTGTCTTTGTAATGGCAGTACAGTATAGTACTAGGCAAACTACACACGGTATTTTTTCAGTGTTACAGTTTCTGCTTATCTAGTGACGGTAGTGTGATGAGTTGCTAACCCCAGGATGACGAGGAATTGAAGTGAGAGAATATGATAATTGATATTCCCTGCCAAATTGGACAACCCGTGCCATTTAAACCGAAGCGAAGATTGACATGATTGATGAGGGGAAAGAGGAAAGCAAGATCATGAATGTAAGTTCTTTTTAGATAATCCTAACATTTAAACTTCAAATACTTTTCTCATGACATTATTGTAGTGTGAGTGTAATGCCACATGAATTAAACTCTGGTAGTCTGGCATTTTAAAGGGTACCAATCTGATCACCGACATTGTCATTGCCATTGGCATTGCCATTGGGCAACAAATATTTTGCTCTAGCCTCTGGTGCAAGTTTACTAAACTGTTTAAGTTGGGGGTTCTATGAGGCATGACGCCATACGATATTCGATTTCAAAGTATATGATGGGGGGACCTAAAGCTACGCACTTTGTTTCCAGCGGCTAAAAAGTCACTTTTTCAATGATTTATGCGAATTTCTTTTATATATCTTGGTTCTACATACCCTTAAATTAAATTCCTGAGAAAATTATGACGGACAAATATCAATAACATTAGTTTTCAAGTCGATGTCGATACCCATGTCGAATTTGGTCGAAAAAATGAAAGGGTCCTAAAGCTACGCACACGTAATAAATGAATGCAAATCTTGATTTTTAAGCTGACTGACGTGAATTTCATCCCGATTTGCAAATAGACTCTAGTGATAATATCACCAAAAATAAAGGAAATTTACTTATTCTTTTTGGCGAACGTAAATGATAATCTCGTTGCTCAGTCACACCAAAAGTTTGGCGCGTTGAATGTGTCGCATTGCGCGTATTTGCGGGGTGCGTAGCTTTAGGACCTGCGTAGCTTTAGGACCCCTGACCATACTTGTAAGTAATCTCCAGTAACCTCTCATAAGTGTGAGTGAGTTAGATCTACACTTGTACGTCTATAATATCAGGGTGTCTGGAGAAAAAAATTATTTCACTTATTTCAAAATATTAAATTTTCTTTCTGGATTTGAAAAATAATAACCTTCAAACTGACAGAAATATGATATTTCATGAAAAATTCCAGTTAGTTACTGCAAAATAAAGAGAATGAAATCAGACCATTTTTCAGCTTTTTCCTGCCATAGGCTATGTAGATCTAGATCTAGTTAAGAAATGGGACACACACAAATGCAAATTTTGAGCTTCCGAGACCTGTTACGACTTTATGATGTAGTTAATGTCAAAAACTTGTCCTTTACATGACCAGATAGGAAATTTTACAATCTTTCTGATGGTATGATTTTTTTCAAGGTTTGAATATAAGATCACAGTGCAAAATTGCGAAAAAGTGACAAAATTTGTGTAAAACAGAAATTTCAGTTTCCCATAGGAAATGCATAGAGGGTCTAGGGAAATGGCAATCTGAATACACACAAATATAAGGGTTTGCAATTTATCTCTTATTTTAATTTTCTAGTGAGCCTAAAAACTTGTCCTTAAAAGGCTTAATGTCAAAAGAATGACCAGGATTTTCTCTTTCCATGCATACCAAATATGAGATAAAAATTGATTCAGATCACATTTTAATAACAGGATGAATTTGCCCCCAAAATTGTGCCATTTTTACCCCTAAATCAGCACGTTTTTAAGCTGACACTTTTCAGTGTGCCTTCAGACACGACAAATGTTAATTCTAAAGAGATATTGCAAAGTTTAGATAGATCTCGAGCTACTCGATCTCACTCACACTTACATGTACATGTATGTGAGGTTGTTGTAGATAACCTTGCACTCTGTGCCTTCATACTGTGAGCAATTGCCTCCCATAGGCAAGTGTCCCTCATAGGCCCTTGCCTATGTGGGACTGTGTCCAACATTCACTGTTGCAGTAGTCAAAAACAGACAACAAAAAAGCAAGATTTAATTTTCTTAAATTTGCTAGATTACCTGATCCAGGGACTCTCCGTCTTACTGTGCCACAAATTTTGGGATTTAGAATTAAAAGTGAAATTTTAAATAATGATTTTCCTCTCATGTATGAATGATCTAGATTGGAAAAGGGTCTCCTGATACACACAAAAGCTACTGAAGCCTATTCACCCGTAAAAGCTAGTCTGGAGTACAAGGTTATCTTCAGATAAGCTTGTACATGTATAAGTGGGCAAGTGTGTGATATGAAGTGAAAATGCCCCCCGCACATGTAGCTCAGGGCGCGAGTGGGCGCTAAGTATAATTGAGCGCCCCTCGACAATGACTACCCTCGACCAAGTATATGCAACTCTGGGCGCCAGGGGGCGCTATTTGATAATCAGCAGAGCTAATTGAAGGAGCATGTATAGCTCTGATAATCAGCACCCCTCGCCCGAGTGTGTGTGCGCACAATAGCGCACGGCGCGTACAATTACGTACGCCCGGCCCAGGGAGCAGTACAGGAAAACAGAAGAAGATGTGAACAGAACCGAGAACCAGACAAGACGATTGACAAGAAAACACCTACATAGACATAGTGACATACCGGAGCATACTGCTGAGCGACGACTACGACGAGTACGACGACGATTATTGGTAAGCAACCAATAATACCTCGGCGATCGCAACAGATATCTTGCCCACATGTGTGCAGGAGGGGAGCAAGATCACCAACCAAAAACAGCCTGAAAATTTCACTTGATCAAGATGATAAAGATCTTATCAAAGGATCTGGCATGAAATTAGATATTCTATCATTCTGAAATGTAGAAAGAAGTATTTTCTCAAAATTTTGCCTACATGTATATTGGTGTTTTTACCTCTTCAACTTAGCGGTCGTGACAGGCTGAAATTGACACAGCCCCATATAGTGATGGTCCTGTGAGTGACTCGATCTCTAACTTAAACTAGACATAGGCATTTACAACACCTTGTGAGTAGACTAATCATAGACCGAAAATTCTGTCTCTCGTTCGTTAGCCTCTTATTTTAGTTAGGGTCGGCCCTCACTTTGCTGTGCAAACTTACTGACCCACGACGTCCAGTCGGCATGTAGATCTATATCTGTGCCTGGTTGGAAAATCCATAGATCTATTTGTAATTTATTTCATAGATCTAGAGTCTATATAAATTAAATAGAGTAGGCCTAGGCTCTATATCACTCCACTTATCCAGTGAACCTTGTCCTCCCAAACCAATATGGTCATGGCGAAAACACATAAGGGCTGCCCTCTACTGCTCTACTACTGCCAGCAACAATAAACAAATGCAGATTTCCTCTCTCCACACAGAGAGGGCAGCAGTACAGAAGGATCATTTGATCAGTCTCGGCAGAAAAATAGAATGATCACACAATTTAATGCTTAAAATTCCATATTTCCTGAATCAGTGGTTTAGCTGGTCACCAAACAAGAGGGACTTTCACAGACAACTTGCTGGTTGGAAATATTCTGAGGTTCACTTTTTTGATCTGGTATTTTGGCTGGATATTACAGAAGGTTGGAGCTGCGTAGTTTCAAGTGGGGCTGAATGGTTCAGACATACGAGTATATCAGTCATAGGCCCTTGCCAATGTGAGACTGTGTCTGACATTCACTGTTGCGGCAGTCGAAAAACAGACAACAAAATTGCTCCAAGCAAGATTAAATTTTCTTAAATTTGCTAGATTACCTGATTCGGGGACTCTTGAACTCTTACTGTGCCACAAATTTGGGGATTCAGAATTGAAAGTAAAATTGTAAATAATGATTTTCCTCTCATGTATGAATGATCTACAAGATTATCTTTGAACAGATAAGCTTGTACAGTACATATATAAGTGGCTCTATATGTTATAACGGATCTGTTCTAGCTGTACGAGCTCCGTGGCTTATCAATCTGGTACTGGCACACGGAGCTGTACACTGGATGCCTACAATATGTATATGTGTGTGGAGGGGGATATCAACAAAAAAATTTAGATCTAAATATCACCATTTCCCACATACATGTACTGTAAGCCATGCAAACCACCCTCGGAGTTTGCTAAAAGGGTTACCTTCTAGGCTCAACTAAGATTGTAAAAATTGAATGAATAGAATAAACCAAAAAAAAAAAAAACAGCACAAAAATCAGCAGGTGTGAATAATTTTTTTTTTTACCTTGCATTGTGTAACTTGTATGGGACTACACAAATGTTACCTTGCATGTACATGTATATGGAGTAAATTAGAAATAGAGTCTAGATCTAGGGTTTACCTTAATTTCAATGCTTTGAAGAAAAAGAACAAACATATTTTTTCTGTTATGATAAATGTACAGTGTACATGTACATTAGTATATCTATTTGGGGACTTCAAATTTTGTGAAATATGTTAGAGCTACATGTATTCTAGTGTCTTGTAACTTATATTAGTGAAAAGAATGAAAGAATGTGTAGTAAATTTCTTCACATTGAGTTAGTTCTACATGTAGATGTATATTGTTTGGAAAATAGTTCTTGTCTTGGCTGTACAGCACCAACTGTGACTTTTGGGCTTTAAGTTACGTGCAGTCTTCAATTGCATCTAGAATATGGCTTTTGACGAGTGATTTGAAGGATTTGTTATCAGGGGTCAGATTTTATGTCTGCTAAGAGAGAATTTTTGGAATTGGGAGGGTTCTGGGGTAGAGCGAGAAACTAGCGATCTTTGTTGGTGTGAATAGTTAAACAGGAAAATTTAGCTTTCCAATTTCCTAGACTTACAATTTGTATATATTTTGTTTGATAAAACAAGGGTCTTAGGAATACAATGTACATGTACATGTAGGTCCCAAATAAAACTTAGCACTAAGCTGTAGGTTTTGCACAGTTGGTAGTCTGAAAAGCAATTTACATATGCTATGACTACATTTAGGGATCGTAGGCACCATGTACATGTAAATTTGCTGTTACATGTAGTCCTTTTGTCCGAGTCCTTGGAGATATTGATTCGTTTCTCTGAAAAGATTATTGATCGCTGGCCAATTTTAGCCTATTGTATAGACTGTACCTCCTCAAATTCTTTAGATACAGTATATTGATATTGTTTGACTTAAGTTAACTTAAGGCGTGCTGGAAGGAGTTTACCGGGCTATCAGGAATTCAACTTTGTCCTTGGGTGAATTGCCTTTTACTGAATTTATTAATACACCTGTGCATCAGGGGAGCGTTTCATCAAGCATTTTGTCAGTGATTTTTACTGACAAATTTGCTCTCAGCCAATCAGATGCAAGGATTTCAGTAGCTTATAACACTTGTCGGAAAAAATATCCGACAAATCCTTTCATGAAACGCTCCCCTGATTTCAAAATTATAAAAGGTTCCTGTAATGAAGAAGTGAACCATTGTATGTACATGTACATCCAACATTTTCTCTAACATGTCGATGAACTGTCTGTCCATTTTGACAAGTTCATGAATATTTTATGATTTGTGTCTTTGAGTTCATGTTTATATGAACTATATATGAACTATATGAACTATATCAGAAACTATTATTATTAGGTGGTCTGTCATAGACAGATCACTTTTAATTTCGTCAGAATTTTCTTTCTTTATTTATTTATCATTCTTTATTTTTATTTTTCTCCCACTTTCTTGTTGCCATGATATCTCAAGATCGTCCAAGTCAATTTTTTTCTAATTTTCTTCAGTTATCAGGCCATCATTGAGCAAGCTCCCGCATCTTTTTCAAGGTCATCAGGTCATCATGATGTCATCCAGGCGCCATTTTGTGAAATCACATTATTGATCATATCTTCAAAACGAGCCGTCAAAAATGAACCATATTTGGTACACATGAACTTCAGGTCAAGGGTCAACATCACATGTCATGAAAATTCGTGCGCGTATCATGGCGTGCACGTACGCGCGCGTCAAATTTAAAAAATGCTCAAAATCACTTTTTAATCAAATCAGAGTACGGTTCATGTCATTTTAAGCATTTCAATTTTTTCTGTCCGTGCGCGTCAGCGCGCCCGTTATGCGCGCGCGCAGCACGTACAGAAGGTAAAAACGCCGTCTTTTTGCATGGTTTGAATTCCTTACACTATTCTTGACAATTTCCAACTATTTACAGTTATTCTCGACCTTCCATAATGCCACACGCGCGTCAATGGGCAATATAATGTAAAAAGTGGTAAAAACATGCCTATCTATAATCCGCCATAGTTCGTCAGAAAGTCCATTGACCCCCAAATTTTATTACATATTCTGAAAGCCAGTAAGTTGTACATGTAGATCAGAATTCATGCATAATTTTGGCCACTCAAATGTGACGTCATCATATTTGCCTATGAACTCAAAAATTCGATTTTGAAAAAATGACGTCATAATTTTTGTATTCATTTGACAATATTTCAGTAATAGGTTGTCAATTTTCTTCCAAATTTTGATATGTTGTAGCTCTGAGACAATTCTCTACAAGATCAGTCACCACGATTTTTCATTTTGACAAAGGCATCATGGCGTATTTTTGCGATTAAAGGAGGCATGTCAATTTTTCTCATTTTGCGTGTATTCTCTATAGGAGATGACTTTTTCTCAAATCTTGATTCTACATTCCTGTCTTCTTTTAGCAGTATCTTTGTAATTTCTGCTCAATTTTCTTCCAAATTTTAGTATGTTATAGCTGAGACTATATGCTTTCACAAGTGTGCCCTCCAATTTTTGATCAGATGTCGGGATCATGCCCATTTTTTAACTACAAAATGTGATTTCAGAATCCCGTATTTCGTTTACGTGTTATCTCTATTGGAAATATTTTGGTCCATTGGTAAAGCACTTGCCTCCCATTCCGGCGACCCCGGATCGATTCCCGGTGGGACCCTATTTTTTTTTTTCCTTTCATTTTACCATCTTCTTCGACTATTATAACATGTACTATCACAAACAATGTAATAAACTGCCTAATTTTGCGTGTTATGTCTATTGGAAAGTAGTGTGCAGTAGTTTGTGTACAATCTCATTCCCTGTCGTGTATTAAAGCTAAGGGGATAATCTCCCACATGTCCTGCAATATCAAATCGTCCAGTTCGTTATCACGATTTCTCAAAATCGGCTCAGTCAATTTTCTTCATATTTTCTTCAGTCATCAGTCCTAATAAGGTCAAGTTCCCACATCTTTTTCAAGGTCATCAGGTTATCGTGAAGTCATCCAGGCGCCATTTTGTGAAAATCAAGTTCTGATCATATCTTCATAACGAAATGTCATTTCTCTTTCATATTTGGCATGGTTAAGGTGATAAGGTCACTGTCATTCCAGTCAAGGTCTTTTTGTTAAACGCGCGCGTACGCGTCCGTACGCGCGTCCGTGCGTGCGCAAAATTTAGAAATGATCCAAATCCTCCCAAATTCATTTTGCACACGTTTTATGCCATTTCAAGCACTTTTCAAAAAATCGCCCCTAAAAGTGAACCTGAATGGGCGCTATGTGACTTCGGTTATCGTGGTTATTATCATCATTATTGCCATTATGATCATCATTATCAATATATCATTATTGTCATTGTCATCACTTATATGACCATCTTATCATTGTCGTCAACATCATCATGATTATTATCTTGCAGGAATATTATCACATCTGACAAAGCAATTTGCCTCTGGGACAGACCACCTAATTCGTCTTCAGTGACAAATTAAATTTCTAGAACTTATTATTTCCCTTTGTTATAGACATTTTAAGTAGTTTTTTGTTCTTCAGATATATGTGACCCTCCACCACAAAACAACAAAGAAGTCGGAAATTTGGGCTTTTAAATTTCAACACAGTTTGAAAGCTTAGATTCTAAGCCTTAAAATAACATGTCTTGTATGGACTAAGCAAATCCTTGTACACAAATTACAGTGAGAATGTCAACGTGTCAGACAGGCTAATGACCCAAACAATAGAGAAAACGGGCTCTAAAGAAGAGTGACCATTTAAAGGGCAATCCAACCTTGGTAATAAGATGATTTGTGTGAAAGCAGAAAAATAAGAAAAACAAGATGGTGAAAGTTTGAAAGAAATCGGACAAGGATTAAGAAAGTTATGGATGTTTGAAAAATGAGATCACTACATCTCTGTGAATCTCAAATTGGCAATTTGGTGAGTCAATTGTGACATATTTGTGGACAACTCTCCCATTTGTCGTACACAAAAATATCATTAATTTGTGGTTTTCTTCGAGGCGCTTTTACCCTCGGGGCAGTACTCAAAATATATTGGAGATAGCATATTGTTGTAGGTCCTCATGGGCGAAAAGATCCTAAAAACTGAGTAATGCATTTTGAAAAAAAGTGACATTTTAGTCATTTTGTGTGTTAGAGCGAATGGGGGAGTTGTCCACAGCTACATCACAGTGACATTGCCTATTCGGCCAATTTGAAATTCCCACATGCATAGTGATTACAACTTTCAAAAATTCATAACTTTCTTATTGCTTGTCCGATTTCGTTCAAACTTTCACCAATCTGCTTCTCTGATTTTTCCTCTTTCTTTCAAATCAACTTGCTATTAAGGTTGGATTTCCCTTTAAGAGCGCCTAATCTGTGTCCTATTGTTTTTCGCGCAAAAGGTTGAGTCAAAACTCTCTAGCATACACTGAAGTACTAATTGGATTGGGTTAAAACTTTCCATACCTTCAGAATAGATATATTTCTTTGTTTCTTTAGATTTTGAATATCAGACAGTGCATAGTTTTTAAGCTATACCAGAAAAGCGATGTGAACTTACAATCCCGGCAAGTTGACACACAAAGTTTGAATGTCCAGGAAAACATGGTCATTTTGAATGAGAGTAAAAACATATTTCAACATAATATTTTACCCTAAAATTTTGTCAGACAGTAGATTAATTAAAGAACTTTCAGAAAATACAGAAAACTTAAAATCAAAATTTCCACCCCAATCCACCTTTTTCACCTGTTTACTCTAAAACTCCCATTGCGACTTATTGGTCGTTTTGTGGTGGAGGGTCACATATTGTAGTTATAAGATGACCTTTCAGTACATTGTAACAACAAAGGGAGCACCATGCAAATGTGGAGGCATCTGTTGTTTACAAGTAAAATTCAGACATGAAATGTATTAAAGTGTACCAATCACCTGAAAAAATAATTTGTGTACAGCTGGAAAGTATAAAATCAAACTCAAAGAACTTTGTCAACAGTTAATGAGTATGAAGGAAATAAAGGATAACTTGAAAATGCTCGCGCGGAGCCAAACTCCGAGTTTGGTTCCACGCGAGCCTTTATCTTGGTGAGCACGTACGGGTGCGTCGAGTTGTCTACTCTATGCTGATACGCTTATAGAGAGTGTAATTAAACTTGCAGTATCTCTTTAATATTTGAAGCCCATATTTTTACCATAGTGTAATGAAATGGAACCTCTAACATACAGAGCAAAATTATTTTTGGTGATTGGTACCCTTGTATTAAGGATGAATAAATTCTAGTAATTGTCAGTATTTGAACCTTTTTTCTTCTTCTTCTTCAGACTTGAATATAAATAGTGAAGTCTAGATGTCATTTGTTTTTATACACAGTACATGAAGGGATGTAATAATTGTATGGTCAATTGATTTCCAATTTGCTAAACATTACAACTGACAAGTATGACTGTTGTTACAAATGTTCTCTTATATTTTTTTTCCAGATTCCCAGAAGGCTAATGCCAGCATCGTAACCCTGCTCCTGTACCTGAGTGAGAATGGGTGCTGATGGCTTCATCAGGGAAGATCACAGCTCACAACCTACATCTCCTGCAGGATGACCCAGATGGCACCCCGAGAGATGGGGGAGGAGGAAGCCCAATGATGCCTGAGGATGATATGAACCTCAGGACGGCAACGGCTGGCAGCCCGTCCTCTGTTGACAGCCGGCAGATGGATGAGTCCCCGGTAGATGATAGGGCATCTCCAGCGAATCTCAGCGAGGAAGCCAGATACCAGGAGGAACTCAAGGAAAGAGTGAAGAAGTCCTTTGCGGATTTAGGGATTGAACCGGAAGGTGTGTTGTTAAAGGATAGTCTGGAGGAAACTCCAAGAGATTCCATTGAAATCAAGGAGGACCTGCCATATGAAGAGGCTCCGCCAGGTGAATATGATGCTAGAAGGAAAAAGGAAAACGCTAAAAGAGACAAAAATGAGGATGAAATCGATTCCAGTGAAGAACTAAGTGATGCAGGTAATGACCCTGGTAATGGTGAAGAACATCGACTAGATGGAGAAGCTCCAGTGAATAATGGTGTTGATGATGATGATAATTTCCTTACAGACTCTCTTGAAGCTGAGGCAACTAGTCATCAAGAACAACCCAACCGCAAAACAGAAAGTGAAAATGCTCCTTTGCCTCCAGAGGATGATACTAGGGAAGCAGATGAGGATGTTTCTGCAGATTTCAGTGTGGGAGAAGAGCCAAATAGTAAGGATGAAGAGGAAAACGATTTTGTTCGAGACTCCTTGGAAACAGACAGGGCTGAATCAGAGCTCCATAACTTGAATGCTTCAAATCCCATTAGCCCTGATGGTGACACTGAACAAGATCAGTTTGATGGAGATGCCTCAGATAGCTTCCCTACCCCTATCAACCAGAACATTCCTAAGGATGCTAGTCCACTAGAGCAGGAACAAGAATTTCCCAATTTTTCAAAGCCATTACAGGTGCAGGGTGGAGATGATGGAAATGCTGATCCTGTTCATGAAGGAGAGGATAATGTAAATAATCAGGGTGAAGATGAAAATTTCAATGGTGTTGTGGATACTGAAAATGCAAGCACTCCGTCAGAAGGGGGTTATGGAGATGAGAACGAAAGAACGTTGAATGGTAATGACCATACTGAATTTGAAGATGAATATGACAAGAGTGGTCCACAGGATGATGTACAACCACAAGTCAGTAACCAGGATGCAACTCCATTTGAAAACGACTATGATGATGAAGGACAAAACCACCCACTGACGGATGGATCTGTGCCATTGATTGGAGATCAGTTTAGAGATAGTTATCCTGATGATAATGTTAAGACTGCTGACAAGAGACCCATATCTAAGGAATCGAGGCTTTCAGAATCTAGAGAACATTTGCCTTTGCCTCCAACTGCTATGCTTTCAAGTACAAATAACAATACCAAAGGGCGTCATGATAGACCTCCTTCTGGTGGATCAGTACATTCAGTTCACAGTGACCTTAACAGCAGGCAGAGGGAAGCTACAGGTATCCCTAGTCCAGGGAATGCGACTCCTGTTAGATCAAGAGATAATTCTAGAGAAAGAGGATTGTCTTCCAGGTCAAGACAGACACCCAGTGATAGATCAAGACAAACATCTACTGACAAAGTGACTTTTGCTTCATCAAGACCTGAATCAGTCACCAGGAATGGATCGTCAAGGTCCAGAAATGGTTCAGGAGGTCTCAGGGAGCAAGCTTCAAGAAACCCTGGAAGCAGAGAAGGACAGAGCAGTAGGAGAGGTTCAAATGACTTAAACATTCCAAGATATTCAAGCAAAGGTATGAATGATTCAGATGTTGATAATGAAAGTTTGAGGGAAGATCTCAGAAATAATGGAAATAGAGAACATATAGCAAGGAGTGGTTCGGGTAAATTGGAGAGGACCCCAACTGGATCAGAAAAATCTCTGAAGGGGCGACCAGCCAATGAACTTAATCATGCCCCCTCTGCTATGAAACCCCCTCCAGGACCTGCAAGGCAAATTATAACTTCACCAAATGCACCAAGGGCTGTTGGACGACCTGGTTCCACTGGGAAAAAGCCAAGTCCTAGAGACTTCATGACACCTGGACAGCGACTTGAGATGGAAGAAAATAAACAGTTTTGGTCTGACATGCACCAAGCTGGTGTCTTCAACCAGCCTGTCAATCCTAACCCTTCCACCAAACCTAGGACTGATCAGGTGAAGAAATTAAATAATGGAGAAAAAGTCAGAGTGGAATATATTTCTGATGACAGTGGTGATGAAGATCTTCACTTTGTAGACGAGAAGGGAAGTCCAATTGACCAACTTGGCAGACCACTCTTTGCTCCCCAAACTCCTGAAACACCAGATTTGAAGGTAATGTACAGGATTAAGCCATCTCCACCTAGACAGAAATCAAATAGGAAATCTTCAAGTGGTAGGCAACGGTCAAGAGATATATCTGCAACTGATTCTTCAAGGTATGGTAGTGGCTATAGCACTAGGAATGGATCAGGAAATAGATCTGGTAGAAAGGGTTCTAGGATCCCTGTAAAACAACTGGTAGATAGACAAATTTCTCCAATTGAAGATGAAATTTCTCCCGTTGAAACTCAACAGGAAGGAGTCCTAGACACTACCATACCACCAGCAACATTGCAACAGCAATCTCCTAGAGAGAGGCCTGTGAAATCCGCTTGCCTTCAAACAGGGTTAGATGATCTCCCGTCATCAGGAAATGTTGAGGAATCTAATTTTAAGAGTCCTGTTCAAGAAGCATCCATTCAAACCATGGAACGTGAAAGTGCGATCCAGACATCCGAAGAGCACATCACAGGGAATAATGACAACTCCTTGCCCTATCAAAGCCCTCTTCAGTCTCCAAGGAATACAAGAGAAGAAGGACCGTTTGGGCAAGTGCGGGTTGCTCCCTATCAGCAGCAGAATCCAGGGTTTCGGCCTCCTTCGCCAGGTTATCATCAGCAGGGTCAAATGCAGTTTCCTGCAGGTGGATATGCACAGCCAATTCCAACAAATTACCCAGGCAATCCACAGGCACACTGGCAACCTGTCATTGGACAACCTGGCTTCCCAAACCAAGGCCAGCAGTTTGCTGCCCCCCTTCATCCACAATTCATGAATCCTATGATGAGTCCAGGAATGAATCAGCAAGTGCCTCAGCAGATGATGCAAAATTACCCTAGCCCTCAATATCACCCTCAAATGCAGGATCCTATGCAACAAGGACATGTACCTTTTCAGCAGCAGACGCAGCAGCACCAACATCCTGGAATGCAATACCCCTATCAGCCAGAATCACAAGGACCCATGGGAAGTCCAGGTGGGCCATTTCCTGGGCATGAGATGGAGCAGCCCTATTCAAATGAAGTTAGAGATGCTGTAGAGCAACAAGAAAGGAAACTATCTAATGGACCCAGAAGACAACAGCCAAAACCCAGACAGAATTTCATAGACCTCAACAAAACATCTGCCAAGTTGAGACGAGATCCTCCAAATAAAAAGTATACTGAGGCTCTTAACCAAAAGAAAGGATTTAAGTCACCAATGAACCCAAGGAAACCTCTGCCACAGATTTCCAGAGAAAACTCCCTTGATGATGGCCAGGCTTCTTCAACTGGATGGACACCACATGGGAGTGCAACCAGCCGTTCAAATGACCAGTGGGCACAGACAGTGCTCCGTGAACAGCAGATGATTATGTTAGCTCGAGGCATGTCAGACCCCAACATTTATCCCCAAGCCCAAGCACCTCCAGCACCCATGCGCAATGGATCTGTACCTGGAAACTATGCCGGTGAAACTACGTACCGAGGAGGCTATCCCACTCCTGACACCAATCCTTACCAGGCTAATGGTCAGCCATACAGTTGGTCTGCAGATCGTGCAAATACCTATGCTCGAATGAATGCAATGCAAAATGTGAACCAAGCAGGAATGGGAGGTCCACTCAATATGGATCCACGAGGAAGCTTTGAGATGAATCAGACAAGTCCAAGACAGAGAATGGCTTACACTCATCCTATGCCCTCTAGGACCAGTCCTTTCCAAGTCCTTCCTGATATACAGAGCTCTGGCAGAAGAAGTGGTGAGTTTTAATGAATGTACCATTTGGTATTTTGTTAAATGCCTTACTGGTAATTGTCTTCAGAATACTAATTGTTTGGTCACTTCATGATCTAATGTGTTGTGGACTGCAAAATGACAACTTAATACTCTAAGTTAAATATTCCTAATTCTTGTTAGTATTGTGATTGTGACTGATTTTGTTTGAATAGAACCATAAATATATAAAGTTAAATATTCCTGTAGACCATCAAAATGTCAAAATCACGTCTGTTTTGCCTGTCTTTACTTAATGTCGTAATCTACAATAACATCAGAAAGAAGAAAATAAAAATAAGCCTCTCTTTTAACACCCTGGTCGATAATTCTTTTTCTTGAAACTTGCTATCATTTTTTGTCAAGCTTTTTTAATGTACAATTCAAATATGTACAGATAGAGAAAGTTTTCGAGAAATAATTGTGACCCTATTCAAACATTTATTCCATATCTTCTAACCCCACAGGAGAAGACAAGGAACTGAGGACAAGCGACCCAGATGGTTACCTCATGAAGCTCCAGAAACAAAAGCAGGGTCCTCAATACAAACCTTACACCCTCAAGGACTTCCAAAATCTGAAGAAGGATTTCAAGCTAGGAGGACTTGGTCCAGACAAAGAAACTATGGGCGTTAGGGTAAGGTTGATGGACTTGGTTTTTTAATCCATTGCATAAGGGAACCAGAAAGTTCCTGTAATAACCTTATGGGAATGAGAGGATTCAGAAATCAGTAGGTTAAACTGAATAATTAGTAAATTCATTCCTCAGGATTTATCTGGATAATCTGGGTACAAAAAATACAAGTAGTCTTGTGGGTAGCATTGCATCATCAATGTATCTATTCCAAATCCCTGGGGAGTATTCCTACCATATGATTGCTATGAAGGCATGCATATACAATCACAAAGTCTTTCTGTATCCTACTAAGGCCCCGTTTCATAAAACTTGTTATCAACAACAAGTTACAACTATTGTTATAAGCTACTGAAATCCTTGAATCTGATTTGCTGAGATCGAATTTGTCATAGAAATGGGGCAGTTGTTATTGATAACAACTTTTATGAAACAGGGCCTACATGTAGGTCGCCATTTCTCTCCTGGGTTCAGAGCAGCAAATGTAGATTAATAGCCAGCATATTGGCATTTCAGCCAAAGCCAAGGTAATGATCATCTTGCGCCTCCAAACAATATGTATGAAGCACTGTGTAAATGTTCTGTACATTTGTTGATATTGTGAATGTAGAATGAGAAAATAGCCAGACAGAGGGAGTATGCCAGACAGGTGATGGAACAGAACAAGAAGGTCATCAGAACCAATCCGAAGGGTGCTGCAACCCCTAGGAAAGACAGCCCACAGACAGAAGCTTCCAAGAGAGAAGTGGTGAGAACCAGCTTTTCAAAAGTAGGGACTAGAAAAACTCTGTTCAGACATTAGGCAGCAAACCGCTAAATAAAACGGCCTCGGCAAAACAAAACGAGACAAGCGAAATGCGCTTCACATATTTGTGTTTTCTATAAACAGACAAGAACCATACTGATGCCATATTGGAATCATTTGCATTTCAAGATGATCATTTTCATTCTGTTCTTGAGCTTTCGCTCCGGACCATTTTTGTTTGTTTCATGTTCTAGATGGTTCCACTCGGTCAGTATAATCCTTTGTAAAAAAAAAAGAAAAGAAGCAAATTTAAAAAAAAAAATTACAGCTGGTGGGGGGGGGGGGGGAGAGCAGTTTACCACAACATGCAACATGTCTGAACAGGGCTTTAAAAAAAGGAGATGTTTAGAAGAGACAAGAATAGGGTTTAGGCCTGTAGAATCAGTTTGGGGTTACAGTGTTTTAGATGAAAGGGAAATATTGTTTACTGGTACCTATTCGGGAGGGGGAGGGATAGGAGAGGAGGAGTCATTTCTTGCGATTTATAGTGCAGGGCTTGACAATAGCAGGTGCCTGGGAGCTGTCGGTGTTCATAATTTTAGTTCGGACCCCCCAAATTTCAAATTTTTAACTTGAGACTTGTGTATGCAGTGCCTTAAAATGTCAGTTCTGACCCCCTAGTTACAAAAAAGTTAGTGTTGAAGTCTGTTTATAGTTACTTAAATGCATTTTTCACAGGGATGAGAAATTCTCAAGACTCAAGAAGAGTCTTTGATTTTAAATTGATCAAACCGAATTTGAAAATTGATTTTGTTCTTTTCTTCAAATTTTTGCATCCGTCTTCCTTCAGAAGTTGAGGACCTTTTTTCCCCTCTCTCAAACTGTAGAGCTCTGTCCCTAAAAAAAAAGGAGCACTGTACAGTAGCGGAAAAAGGCCTCACTATACCAGAATGAAGAACTGATTGCATGGTAGCTTATAACTTGTGATATGTTCAAAATCATTCTGGAGAGATGTTGTTTTTTTAATTCGGACAAAACATAATTTGTAGTGCACTCTTTTTTCATTGTCCCTTTATTTTCTTGTAATCTGTCTCACGTGGGCCTTTAAAGTGGTTGTCTAATTTGATTTGTAGAGCATCACCTTCTTTACAAACTTATAACTCTTCTATGCCAAGTTATGCAAGGATTTAGCCAACCAATTTTAGAATTAAACAAGTCTTGGTAAATTTATGTTTCTGTAAAGTTAGTCATGCTGGGTACTTTCTTGTTTTAAGGCTGTTTTGTAAAATGTACATGTATAACATTAACCAGAAAAAATATTTGGCTGATATGCTCCCCGTTTTTCCCCCCTCCCAACTGAAATCATGCAGAGCAACTCATTTCCCTATGGGTCATTTAGATGACAAAGCTGCCAGATATTTCCAAGTTTTTACATACATGTATTGGTGAGAGTGCATACCATGCAACATTTCCCTATTGTATCATTTTCTTGTTTGAGTTTTATTCTTTCATTAGAGAACAAAATCAAACTTTCAAACTCACTTCGTTACTATGCACATCTAACCCTCACCAATTCTTCCCATAATACATGTTGTTCCCACAAATATTTGTAATATGATAAAGTGCTGTGAACCCATTCTGTAGTAGTAAATTATATGCAGCGAATCTTGCCACCAACTATGGGTTAGAAGGTTATGAAGTTGAAAAAAAAGCAAAAACAAAAATAAAACAAAAAAGTAACGACTTAAAGCAGTCCAAATTTAGGAGTCAGCATGAGAATGAGAGGGCCATTTTTCTTCAACCCTTGGTAATTGGAATCCTTTTTTTATGGAATTTAGTGGCAAGAGCTAATTTTGCTGCATTTTTTGTTTTTCTCTTCCACTCCTATAACTACCTCCCTCCTCTTGGACCCCATACTTACACTCCTGGCCCTGAATGGTCCTGAACATACTCCAGATGTTAGCCTATGCTGATTCAGTCCCACTGCCCCGAATTAAGGACAATAAAAGCCCTGCAGATGAGTCGCCCAGGGACACAAGATCTGTGGTCAGTCGAAAATTCTTTTAAAGTAGGATGGCACGTGTGGTATTTAACATGCACAGAGTGTCTTGCAGTGCACCCTTAAGCTGTTGAATAATAAACTCGAAATAATGTGGGCTAGACTCTGGGAAATGCATGTTTATACCAACATCAAATTGTGTCCAAAGGGTTAACTAGTGATTTTTTAGATTTTGGACTTGGGGTTGCTTATACAGTTCTGCACATAGCATTGTGCATAGCAATAGTGAGATACAATTATTATAGTTATTCTACTGCATCCTTCAAATTTGGTACTAAGCTTGTAAATGGGAGAAATACATTGGACTTAAAATCACCTTGTATTTTAACACTTGACAGAGTTATTGTACATGTATATAGGTAAGAATCAAGTGTAAAACCCAATTTGAAATTCCAGAATTCTTAAATGTTACTACCTTTTACATTTGAAATACGCAACAAGCCCCACATTTCCGTCCAACACTCAACTTTCGGAAAGTGCTAGTTTCCAATACCTCATCCCCCCAACTTGATGATCTTTTTGAAGGGCCCATTATAGCATTTTCCTACAGTTACAGGCAGTATCCATCTAGTCGTAAAAAAAAAAAATCTGTCTCCCTGCATGTAGTGCTGCACAGCTAGTATTCATTCAGAATAAGAATCTCAAGCAAGTGCCAAATGTTGCAATCCACATGTGGCAAATGAATAAATCCAGTGCAAATCCTCAACTTACAAACTACATGTAAGTAGAGTTCTTACATGTATGTCCACAGGTGGAGAACGGCGCATTAATATTCTCCCCGAGTGTCTTTCATCAGCTAAAGGACAAACGTAAAAAGCATCTTCTTCACATTTCATATGGTGTAAAACTTTTGATTTACCACTAGAACTTTTGAATAATTTCTATAGTTATTCTTATTGTTGTCCTCACCAGCACTTTTAACCACCTTTAACAATGCTGCCTTTTCACTAGTATGCAGTGATCAGTTCATCAGGTTGAGGTCGTTTGGGAAGATTTATTTACAGTTCTTTCACCCAACATAATCATTACGATTTGTACACACATGAAAGTGTAGTACTTGTGAAGTGTAGGAAGACTTGTGTCTAATTGTACTCTATGTTATGGTTTTGAGTTTGCAGATTGAGAATAACATGAATGTTTGGGAAAAACTAACTTTGCACGAAGCCTAACATTCATTAATGTTTAGGAGTCGCAGTGAATTCATAATATCAAGCCCATATTCATGGCTTTAGGTAGCAGGGTATTTAATATCTTTTTGTTTTCAAGAAGCTGGAGTGAACCTGAAATTAGTTGCAAAATCAGTGAGGTTTTTTTAATCAAAAAGGAGAGTGATACAGTCTACAGTTCTGATTGAAAAAAAATATTCTATTTGATTGAGCAGCAGCATGAATATTATCCAGGGGCCGTATTCTGAAAACGATGTTATCTTTTATGTTGGTAAAATGATATTAATTTTCATAACAAATCAAAATCAGGACAAGTCATTGGTTAAAGGAGAATTAACCCCAGAATATAAATGTACCTATGTTCAAAGGTGTAATATATTCTTAACCACTGGCCTGTATCACTTTAGAAATAAAATATCAGAAAAGGGTTTAAATCAAGACATTCTAGCACAAGATATCATGCGCTAACACTTTACATGGGGGATGCCATTTTCTTGATAATATGGAGTTGTACATGAACCACTGGAAACCGTTCCGGTCAGGAAGATATTTTTAATTTTTAATTTTTAATCCTAGAGCTAAATTTCTTCTCTTCATTAACAAAAAATCCCCATATATGATGGAAAAAACATAACAGGTGTATACATATATTAAAAATTTGAAAATTGTAGATTTTTAAAAAAATTATCTGGCTTTGCTCAATAGAAATTGATTTCTTGGGCTTGTCTGGCAGAGCAAAACATAATTTATACAACGCGCATTCTGACCACTGAAGTCCATTATCTCAAAACAGATGAATGCATAGTTTGTCACTATTGACGCTCAGGAAAGTTATCATCCATGAATTTGAATTAATTTGCTCCGTCGCGTACGTCACAGTATCAAGAAAATAGATTTCTATTTAGTAAAATAGTAATTTTCAAAGAAATATAAAAACAGATTTTCATTTTTTGAATATATGTAGATATCTGTTAAATATTTTTAATCTCAAATGTGATTTTGTATCAGGAAGAAAGGCAATTTTGCATTCGGATTAAAAATATCTTTATGTACACATCAAGAAAATGGTAGCCCCCAGGTTTCGCTAGCAGACGATAAATTTTGCTGAGAAAATCTTGATTTATACCCATCTCGTATATTTTTATGCAAAACTACGTAGGACAACACGAAGGAATAGATTACATCTTTGAATATAAGCACACTATATTTTGAGGTTAATTCCCCTTTAATGATAGCACAGGATGGCTGTGCTCGCGTAAAGTTAACAGAGACATCTGTGCAAGCACAGATGATTAGTGTTTATTGAGTGCAATTTCAGTTTGTTATGACAGTTAACGTAGTTTTCCTTAACGTTAACGTTAACATTTTTTTTTTTAGAATACAGCCCCGGATGTATTCCCAGGAATTCGCATGTGAAATCCAGAAAACTTCTTTAGTTGAGATTGTAATGGATGATTGGTACTGCAAATTCAGAGAATATTAGCACTAAATTTCGATTTTTTATTTTTCCTCTCTCTACTCATTCGAACTCATTCGAGTTAATATCAAGCCCGAATCAAATAATATAATGGGGGAAAAAAGGGGCAGAGCTCATTGTATCCAAGAGCTTTGACTTTCACTCTGATAAGTAAAGGGTAAAAAGCTTCAGTGTGTCTTCTTTTCATACAGTTCTTCCACCAGATTGTTCTAATAGGCATTCTTCTGTACTGTGATGTACCTATTACTGTATGCAATACTTCTATCATTTCTACAGGCCTTGGAATATGCAAAGCAGATCCCCAAGCCTCGTATCCCTACTCCCCCAGATGTTCTCCATGATCGACTATACGGCAGCGGGGCCAACTCCAGGAACAGTGAAGCTGGATCCAGGTCCTCCAGCATGAGGGAGGAGATTGCAGCAACCCACGAGGAGAACACTGCATTGGAGATGGCAAGGTTGCAGGAATTAACAGAGAGGCACAAGCAAGAAAAGGATGAACTGGATAGGTTGAGAAAAGGAGTCTCGACGTGATATTTAACCAGTTTGTAAGAACCACTTTTCAAGTCTCATGACCCAGTTCTAGACCAAGTCTTAACCTAGAGATGCAAAGGTTACTTAAACTCACAGAGAGAAACAAGCAGGAGAAGGATGAACTGGATAGGTTCAGAAAAAGGAGTATCTACATGATGTCTAACCAGTTTGTAAGTTTTAGACCAAATCTGAGACCTAGTCTGTTACCAAGTCTCAGACCAAATCTGAGACCACGTATAAGACCAAGTCTTGGAACAAGTGTGGGACCAATCCTCAGACCTTATACGAGACCTAGTCTGATTCTTAGTCTGAGAACAAGTGTGAATCCTAGTCTGAGACCTTGTGTGAGACGTAGTCTAAGACCAAATAAATCTGGTGAAATTCAGTTCCATTCTTTCAGCTAAAGCTCATATCCCCTACCCTTCCCCCTCCCCTCCCCTTCCCCCTCCCCCTCCCCTTCCCCCTCCCCCTCCCCTTCCCCCTCCCCCTCCCCTTCCCCCTCCCCCTCCCCTTCCCCCTCCCCCTCCCCTTTCCTCTCCCATCCATTTGTTTCATTTCAGACATACATGTACCCATTTTTATATATATATATATATATATATATATTTTTTTTTTTTTTCATTTTTTTTTTTCATTACCAATTAGTATCCTTATCGAACCTGTTTCGTAATACATGTTCATAACACTGTCATGGTTCTGTGTGTCCCACTTCCTAGATGAGTGTCTTTGGGTTTTTAAAAATATATTTGTACCATGTAAATTTGGCTTTTAACTGTACACATCATTCCCTTTGTCAAATCAGGGTTGTCACTAGATTTGATGCTGGGGATGTTCAAATTTCCTTCTTTGTTGGACAAGACCATTATTTTTACCCTTCTCAGCAAATTTGAAAACTTGAAGACATTGTTACTTTTTATGCTTTTCGCAAAAACTTTGTCAAGCTTAGTGGCAAATGCATACCTGCCAACTGTCGCTATTTAACAGGGACATTCCCGATTTTGGGTAAAAGAAAGAGCCACTTCTACCACTGTGTCCCTATTTTTGCAAATATCTGTCTGTAGTAATGTATAGGAAACTCAGAAATGTCCCGATTTTCAGCCTCTGCCTTGTCGTTTGTTCCTATTTCTTTGGTTTCAGGGTTGGCAGGTCTGCAAATGGGGTCCTAAACCCCTCACCCCTGTTCAAAATCCATAGATAACTATATTTTGTTTTAAGATCAATATTTTTTTTAGATGTTCCCCCTCACCCTATTACCTCTGCTCATTTTATATTTATTTTTATACCTCCTTTGTACATACAGTATTACTATTTTTTGTTTTAATACTGCAAGTATTCAACAAAACAACTTGCCAGGCAATGATCAATTACTATCAGAACAAGAAATAATAGAAGTTGCAGTGTATTTCACTTTCAATTTAAAAAACAGAAGAGTTCAATGTTTCTGAGTCATTGTATTTACATGTAGATGATAAGAAGTGTGAATCAGGTGAACAAAGTGGAAAGAGGTAGAAGTACAGAAATACATGGAAGTACATTTATTACAAATCTGTGATTTCTCACTTCCATATGAATGTACACCATGTTGAATCCTACTGTTCAATAATTGCATGATCGCAGGCAAATATTTCAATAATAAATTCCATGGGACCAAACACAAACACACACACACACACACACAAAAAATTATATATTAATTTTGTAATTTATTATAAAACAATGATATGTTTGTATTTAGTCATAATTTGATTGTGTTTGTGGACATTGTCGGACATACATGTAGCAAACGTAGAAATGCGAAGAATGTAACTCCCCCACCCCCACATGTACATACATGTACACATCTGTTATAGATGTAGAGTTGTTAATCAGTGGGTATGATATTTTTCAACTTGAAGCATTTGTTCCATTATACAATATATATCTCCAGTCATATAGTTATCACAAGAAAGTGTAGAAATGTTTTTTGTTTTACTTCCTTCTGATTCCCTGATGAACATGATATTCATTGTTACATTTTCTTTGTAAGCTGTAGATTTTGCATTATAGAAATGAATGACATTTTATTATGCATAAAGGGAAGAACTGTGTGTGACTGTCCAGGAATTTCTCATGCTTGTATGTTGTATGTTGTTTGTGAAATGCCAGTTTGGGTAACCGTCCATTGTACTTGCCTTATTTATAGGCCTGAAGTGTCTTAATCTGGTCTGAAATATTGTCAAATTTGTGTTCATGAATACTCTATTCTAACTTCATGTGATTTAGTGACTCTGTTTTATTGTGCTTTACAAAGGAATAATAATATTCTTCATAGTGAAGGATTTACGGCTGGTTCATTCCATTACAGAGCATGGTCGCTCCAGAAAGTACATAGCAGAGAGAAGAAATGTATTATGCATTGTGTTAATGCAGGCTAATTAGACAGATGCTGTCTGTTACACCGTGTGGCATATGGTGACTGTACAATTGAATGCGATGTTCTGTAACTTAATGCATGCTTCCAAGAACCAATCAGGGACAATTTTTCGTAAGCTTCTGCGGAAAACATGCTCCTGATTGGCTGATTGTTGTGTGATAGACAAATAATCATACAAAGTGTGTGAAATAATAAATCTGATTGCAAATGCATTGACAAAGTAATAATGAATTATTCTTATATTAGTTTTACAATATTATTCCAGTTCCTATGAGGCAAACAAGTCACCTTGAGTCACATCCATTGTGCATCATATAATGATAATAAAATGTATCAGTATGTTATGTGCTCAGCAGAATGGCATTAGCAAGGGAATTCCTCATTCATGTACTTTAAACTATAAAGAATGCCATTGATGATGCCCTTCAACCAGGTACACAGTATTCCATTTACATTGACGCAAATGAATCACCTTGATTTATACAATCTACCTTGAAATAGTACGTAATTCTGTTATCAGGTATCCCAAATTCTTCTTTTATGTTTTATTTCCATGAACTAATCAGGTTTAATGGACCAGAGGAATATTTTGAAGCAAATTCAGCAGTGCATCCAGGATTCCCTGACCAGGGAAGGGGGAAAGGGGCACTAGGCCAAAGAATCTGTGACATGCAAAAACAACAACAAAGAATGATAGCAAAAGATTATTGCATTTTGGGGCTTAAATTATTTGGGTCAAAGACTTTGTGACAAGAAAAAAACAAAACAACAACAAACAAGAATGATAGCAAAAGGTTATCACATTTGGGGGGCTTAAAATTGTTGGGGGACGTTAATGAGAAGGTGCCTTCTCCTTTTATACAGTTTTAATGTATAGAGGGTTCTCACGGCAGCCATGCTGGAGGACATAATAAAAACCTGTTTGTCAGACTATGAAAAGCCATTGTTGTCATGGTCTAGTGCACAGGTTTTTATTATGTCCTCCAGCATGGCTGCTTCTGGGAACCCTCTATACTTCAGTGCTTGCCAAATTGGGTTTTGTTGATTGGGGGGGGGGGGGGGGCACACGCCCCTATACTCCGCCTTGGGGATCTGACAATGAAATAAATAAATAACATAATAATTAAATTTCACAGATGTTGAAAGGTTCCAGTGTGGGAACGACATTGTAGAATGAAATCCCGACTTTATGTGTTGTCTGGCAAACGTGTCATTGTGTGATACAATATATGTTGAAAGGGATTAGGAGAGTATAAAAAGACCTTCTCCAATGTAGAACCTGTGAAATGCATATATCATTTGCTGAGAGCTGGAATTAAGGGTGTGAAAGGGTGTGACTTGGTGTAGGCTCCTTGATTGTATTATATCAACATGCATGTACATGTACATTAAGATATCTTGATATTCAATATGTCTAACATAAGAATAAAGTTTGAGAGTGTATATGTCAGTACAAGGGGGTAACCTCGCTAGTCATAAGGACCGCTATTCATAAGGACCATTTATTCATAAGGACCGCTATTCATAACGCCTGACTAAATGAATAGCGGTTTTGTATGAATAGTGGTCCTTCCACATAGCGAGCAAACCATAGACAAATTACCTCGCTATTCATAAGGACTTCTGTTCATAAGGACCACTATTCATAACTATTCATAAGGACCGCTATTCATAATGCGTGTTAAATGAATAGCGGTTCTTATGAATAGCGAGTGGACCCCAGTACAAGTAGTTTACGGTTGATCGAGCATATGAATGTGCAGTAAATGAATGGTATCCCCCCACCCCACCCTAGTATGCCCTTTCTAAACGAGCTATTCATGTTCACTGTGTCTGTTATCAGTAGAAATTGTTTTAATACATTTCACTGTTGATGTTTGTGAAGCGAGGCATTTTATTTATTTTTTTTATGTAAAACTTTTTGTGAAATTTGATGAATTCTGATGAATACATGCATATGAATTTATATTATGTTCACCTTTATGCTACTGCCTATCTTATACATGATATATATACGGTATCAATTATATAGTTTTATGGAAGTGCTTGAACATTTTAATTCTGTATAGCAAACGTGTGCCACACCCGAATGAAATGTAAATATAAATATTGTGTAGATGAACAATAAATTGTGATATGTTATATGCAAGAAGAAAAAAATGTGAAAACTTTGATTTATTTGTTTATTCTTATGTGGTGCGATTTGTAGGCGAAATGTTGAATTCTTAAATTTGCGAAAATTTACAACACTTTGGCTGCAAGATAACCAACTAAAAATGCAGGGTAAATGTGTTGTATGAATTCTTTAGCATTACATGTTACGGGTTAGGATTTTGCAATATGTAATAAAGCACATGCAGTGGCGTAGCCAGGTTTTTTCAGGGGGGGGGGGGCAGACGTGAAGGATCCAACGGCATAGCCATGGTAGCCAGTATTTCATTTTAGGGAGGGGGGCGGTTGTGAGCACCCAAAGCGTGCTCGCCTGGGGGATGGGTGTAGGGAGAGCTCTGACGTTTTATAGCAAATTTGAGAGAAAGATAAAGGCTCGTAGCACCTTTTTTGGGGGTGGAAAGTTATAGTTTGATGCCCTGACTGCTTTTCAATTATTTGGACGCAATACTGCACTGTATGTAACAGGGGTGGGTGCAGAGAGGAGGGGGGAGTCCCGCGCGAAGCGCGAAAGCTCTGACGTTTTATAGCAAATTTGATAGAAAGAAAAAGGCTCGTAGCACCTTTTTTTTTTTAGGTGGAAGGTTATACATGTACATAGTTCGACGCCCTGACTGCTTTTCAATTATTTAGACGCAATACTGCACTGTATGTAACAGGGGTGGGTACAGAGAGGGGGAGTCCCCCCCCCCCTTCTTCCCCTCGCGAAGCGCGAAAGATAACCGTGCTCCTAGCAAACAATTTTTTAGGCGGAAAGGTTCGACGCCCTGACTGCTTTTCAATTATTCGGACGCAATATTGCACTGTAGGGCCTATGTAACAGGGGTGGGTGCAGGAAGGGGTGGAGTTATCCCCCCCCCCCCCCACTTTTAGGGGCTGAAAAGGTGTGGGGGGGGGGGCCAGTGAGCACATGCATCTTTGATTGACAATCCTAAAGAAAGTTTTGAGCCTGATAAAACAAACTGGCACTCTATCTACCAACAACAACAACAAAAAAAAAATACAATTTGGAATTTGTAAAAAGTATATCTATGTCATCATTTTATTCACACTAATTTTCCCCCCCATTTCAATTCTCACACAAAAATTGACCATTAATAAAAATTTAGCTATTCCATGTACAAAATACGATAGTTGAAAAATATGTTATGAGAGGAGAAATCAAGCCCAAGATAAACATGAGGAAAACAGATACGAAAATCAGACAACAAACGTGACACTTAAAAAAATGTTACGATACATTTAGTAAAATGGTGGATAATGATGGTGATGATTTTGATACTAATAATAATCATCACAATCATCATCATCATCATCATCATCATCTTACATAAAGGTACACTGATTTCAAGTGCTTTATCACATAATATATGTACATAACATAATCAAATTAATGATAAATAGATGAAAAAAAAAATACTAAGAGGCAGTAAAGCAATGGCCCTGATTATGAGAACGAAGAAATGGATAAGAACAAAAATATATACGGATTTACATGTAGGCGAGTAGGCCTACAAGTTGCAAGATGATATTGTACTAAAATATCGAGCTATCTAATGGAGACCAAAATGGGCATTTGGGTCATAGCTTGATGACGCCATTCCGTCACTGTTTACATTTTCCAACGCCAAAGGTTAGTTAAATACCTAAGGGTTAATTAAATTTTAAAAAAAGTAAACCCAACTTTGGTAGCTTCTAATTAAAAAGTTATAACCTCTATGGGCTTAAGATTTATTTTATAGCAAAGAGCAACTTATATTCTGTCAAATGATAGCTTATTCATAACCATACGTGCTGCAACGGATGACTGAGCAGCAGGCTTTTCAAAAAGTATTGTCAAAATCCTCTTGTACCAAGTGGGCTAAAGCAAATATGGGTCAAAACCAATTATGCATGTTATTCCAGTTTGAAAACAATTGCTTAGTTATTCAATTAATTTTGTGCATATGAATAGAAACGTGTTAATGTAACTCAAAATCAAGAATAGGCTTATTACAAGAAGAATTTATGATATTTTCTTTGTCATGATGATACCATCTCGTTTCATCCGCATCACTTATTTAAGGAAAGCCTTTCTACTGAGTCATTCAAAATGGAGAAAGTTTATTTGGAAAGCTAACTTTTTTAGGAAAGTCTACTATCAATTACTTTGGTAATTCTCAACACATGTATCCTTCCTTATATTTTTTCAGTCTTTAAAGTCAGCAAACCTTTGAGTTCATGCGCTTTTCGAAGAAAAAACCTTATGCACCTCATGCAGGTGAAATCGTGCAATGCAGCGAGTTTTTAGTTATCATGAGACAAGAAGTTAGAAAGCTGTTAGAATAATTGAGATTGTCATATGGATTAAAACTAGGTAATGTAAAAGCTTAGCTAACCTGGATCGCTATAATCATCACAAATCATCATCATCATCATCATCATCATCATCATCATCTTACATAAAGGTACATTGATTCCAAGTGCTTTATCACATAATATATGTACATAACATAATCAAATTAATGATAAATAGATGGAAAAAAAATACTAAGAGGCAGTAAAGCAATGGCCCTGATTATGAGAACGAAGAAATGGATAAGAACAAAAATATATACGGATTTACATGTAGGCGGCAAAGTAGGCCTACAAGTTGCAAGATGATATTGTACTAAAATATCGAGCTATCTAATGGAGACCAAAATGGGCATTTGGGTCATAGCTTGATGACGCCATTCCGTCACTGTTTACATTTTCCAACGCCAAAGGTTAGTTAAATATCTAAGGGTTAATTAAATTTAAAAAAAGTAAACCCAACTTTGGTAGCTTCTAATTAAAAAGTTATAACCTCTATGGGCTTAAGATTTATTTTATAGCTAAGAGCAACTTATATTCTGTCAAATGATAGCTTATTTATAACCATACGTGCTGCAACGGATGACTGAGCAGCAGGCTTTTCAAAAAGTATTGTCAAAATCCTCTTGTACCAAGTGGGCTAAAGCAAATGTGGGTCAAAACCAATTATGCATGTTATTCCAGTTTGAAAACAATTGCTTAGTTATTCAATTAATTTTGTGCATATGAATAGAAACGTGTTAATGTAACTCAAAATCAAGAATAGGCTTATTACAAGAAGAATTTATGATATTTTCTTTGTCATGATGATACCATCTCGTTTCATCCGCATCACTTATTTAAGGAAAGCCTTTCTACTGAGTCATTCAAAATGGAGAAAGTTTATTTGGAAAGCTAACTTTTTTAGGAAAGTCTACTATCAATTACTTTGGTAATTCTCAACACATGTATCCTTCCTTATATTTTTTCAGTCTCTAAAGTCAGCAAACCTTTGAGTTCATGCGCTTTTCGAAGAAAAAACCTTATGCACCTCATGCAGGTGAAATCGTGCAATGCAGCGAGTTTTTAGTTATCATGAGACAAGAAGTTAGAAAGCTGTTAGAATAATTGAGATTGTCATATGGGTTAAAACTAGGTAATGTAAAACCTTAGATAACCTGGATCGCTATAATCATCACAAATCATCATCATCATCATCATCATCTTACATAAAGGTACACTGATTCCAAGTGCTTTATCACATAATATTTGTACATAACATAATCAAATTAATGATAAATAGATGGAAAAAAAATACTAAGAGGCAGTAAAGCAATGGCCCTGATTATGAGAACGAAGAAATGGATAAGAACAAAAATATATACGGATTTACATGTAGGCGAGTAGGCCTACAAGTTGCAAGATGATATTGTACTAAAATATCGAGCTATCTAATGGAGACCAAAATGGGCATTTGGGTCATAGCTTGATGACGCCATTCCGTCACTGTTTACATTTTCCAACGCCAAAGGTAAGTTAAATACCTAAGGGTTAATTAAATAAAAGAAAATACCGGACGACTTTGAGGTATGATCTGTGATGGAGTTTATTACCATGGCCAAGAGGGCGACGCCAGGTGGCGCTACTTTACTTCACATATGTAGAATCAGTGGGGGATTTAGGGGGGGGGGCAATCCCGGCCCGTGCCCCCCTTTTTGAGGGAAAACAATGCATTGCGCCTCCCCTATTTGCGATTGTGCCCCCCCCCCCTTTTCGACCAGAAAACTTTTTTTTTTTTTTTTGCTTGTCAGAGAATTATGGAGGGGAACTGGACCCCATAACCCCCCCCCCCCCCCCCCCCCCCCCCCCCCCACTGAGCGACATTTGGAGGGCTGGCGAAAATTTTTTTTTTGGTCGCCACATTTCATAAAATGCATAGCAATGATAATGACATGCACAGACAACGAGTTACCACTCAAAACGGAAAAAAAGAAAGAAATCTGCATACGATACTTTTCATTTGAACAAATTAAATCAAATGCCATGAGTTGTATTGATGTCAGGGGGATATTGCGTTTTTGGGGTGAGTGTAAATGTAAATAGGCCTAAGTTTGAAACATCAGAAACGTCCATTATTGTGGCACTACGCCTTCATTGCAATGGTTATTGAACTGAATTGAATGGTGTCGGTTTACTGTAATAAAAGAACACGCAGCTTGAAGTTGTTCAATTTACAGAGTCAAAAGTATAAAACACATTCATGTAAACGATCAAAATGAGAATGACTAGAAACTTCATCCATTAAACTTACGTATTACATAAATCATACATAACTAAAAATGAATAGAACTCTCATATATTACACTTAGAATTTTTAAAATATTAGGTAAGAACATTTTCACTCCCGCTTAGTCTTAGAAGAAGAAGAAGAAGAAGAAGAAGAAGAAGAAGAAGAAGAAGAAGAAGAAGAAGAAGAAGAAGAAGAAGAAGAAGAAGAAGAAGAAGAAGAAGAAGAAGAAGAAGAAGAAGAAGAAGAAGAAGAAGAAGAAGAAGAAGAAGAAGAAGAAGAAGAAGAAGAAGAAGTACAAATGCAGGAAAGCTCTAGACTAAAACCAGGTTGTATCAAGTTTATCGCAGACTTTTGAAAAATCAACCTTAGGCAATTTCACTCGCCTTGTCCATCACCATTTAAAATGTGCGAACATTGCACTGACATATTACGTAATCCGAACATGATTTCTATGGGATAAACAAATAGATATTGAAATTGCGCCTGAGTCGATTTCTCAAAAGTCTTTGGAATCGTGTAGTTGCGTTTTATAGCGATAAAAAAACAACAAAAAACAAACAAAACAAAACAAAACATAATATCACTTCATCCTCAATGTTTCTTGTAGATATGAAGGTTATTCTGATATGTGCCAGAATTACTATAATCTGACTCTGCAATTGAGGAAGTTTTTTCAAACTAGAGCTGCCCATAAGTATTAAAAAAAAACCCACAGTAATTTAAATGCAAATCAGATATGTTACAAATGACCCCATTAGCTGTAACAATAATACGCCCCCTACTGGGGGTAATTTGTAACACATGACCATAATTTTATCAATAACAAAAATTTCCAATCTTAGAATTGCCTTCTATTTTTGTATGAATATATACCCTAGTAATGTATAATTAAATTCATACCTTATCCATTATAAAGATGAAAGGGAGAAAGAAGTAATATGCATAATTTGCAAAAAAATGTTAAAAACGACCCCGGTCTCCCCTACTACATCGAAATCAACATGAAGAACACGCTGTTTGTTGTATTAAAACTCCATTCATTGACCTCTATATGAGCGACGGCAATATACAAAATACTAATGTTTACTAGTGTTTTTAATCGGCCCTGATCTCACGACTCTATTTTATCCTGCAATTCAGGCAGTGGCGTCAGAATAACCTTTTTTTAATAACCTTTTTTTGTTTTTTGGGGTTTTTTTTGCTTGCTTGTCAGAGAATTTTGGAGGCGAATGTCCCCCTCCCCCCAAATTTTAAAATTTATTTGCGCCACTTGGGGGGGGGGGGGTATTTGCTTCCTGCTAATCATTACGGCCTGCAAAGTTGTGTTATTTTATTCTCAAATAGTGATTTACCTTATTCGTTGTTGCAAAGCGTTTCCCTACTGAGTAACTTTTAATGGTTGGTGAAAACTGTTATGAAGAGTTTTTCAGCTACGGGTTTGATTTTTTGCTCATATCGCCCCCTTCTCCACCCCCTTTAACACTTTTTGAAAAGCCGGTGAAATAACTCCAATTACATCGGGATCACAGTTTCTCCTGGTCTGAAATCGAGAAAAAATGCGCCCCCCCCCCCTCCCCCGCACAATTCTTTTTTTTTTTTTTTTTTTTTAAGTCCTCTGTTGCCCCCCATTCCCTTTAAAATCCTGGTGCATACACGGGTTTTCCCTCGTTCCTCTGGCGAAAATGTATTTACACTATCAAACTCTTTTGTGTAAAAGATTGTAAAACGCACGAAACTGGGGGTTCGTTGATGATAATGATTTAGACTCCAGAGTGGGCTTTCTATTGTGAAGTCACTCAATCATGCATGGTATTTTTTTTTTTTGGGGGGGGGATACTGGTAGTGAATAGTGTTGACGTTCTCATGCTAAGAAAGAGAGAACTCATCCTTTGTTCCAGAGCATAGGAACAAAGTTCAGTAACGATGCGTTATTTTCTCCTCAGACTACAAGCACGAATACCTTCCATCTGAAATTATAAAACGGGTTCAAGAATGTAGCCATCCTGATTGGTCAAATAACACCACGTGACCGTGCAAAAAAAAAGTGATAACGCACGGCGAGGGGACTAACGCACGGCTAATCCGGATCAAACACTAAGATTGTAAGAAAACACGAAGATTGTAGACCCGTTTTATAAAACTTTTAATACATGGTTGTGAGGTCGTGCATTAGTGCGATCCAGCAACACGCAGGTTTTTATCGTGGTGTCTAACACACTCGGCTACGCCTCGTGCGTTAGTACACCACGATAAAAACCTTTGTGTTGCCAGATCGCACTAACGCACTCCCAACCATGTATTAATAGTATAATAACACTATAGAAATCATTTTATGGACCGAGGGGGAAATAATACTACTCTAGGTATTGTTCCATGCACGAACGATCGGTACATAATACTTAATCTCACGTTTATTATGCGATCTGTGAATTGCTGGTACAAAGTTACCCCAACGCAGCTAGTATTATTGTTTGTACATAGTTTATAAACAAAACATCAACAACCCCTGAAAATGGAGACTGTAAAATAAATGTTTCATCTGTATAACAAAAAAAAAAACACATCAAACAAGTTTGGTACAGTACAAAACTACAAAATTTGTACCAGGAAAAAAAAAAAGATTTGATTATTATTATCTTTTTAAAATCTATTATTATATATATATATTTTTTTTTTTTTGGGGGGGGGGGTATACACTTCTACAAATATTAAGGGTAGTGATTAAAATGTTTCATATAGAACTCCTGCGTTTCATGAAATTTATCGGTGGATAGTACTTTTGTTGCTGTTGTCTATATTAGGATTTCCAACGTATTATGTGCTGTCTGGGAACTCATGATTTCCAAAATAGCGTTCTATTGCAACATTGGTGGATCTACAGATTAAATGAAATTTTCTACGGAGAGCATAGTTCGTGTACTATACAGTGCTGGTCAAAAGTTTCGGTACACCCTGGATTTTGTGACGAGTTTGTACGCCAGTTTTTATTTTCCATGTAATGACTATCTCTAGACTCTCAAAAGCATTTTTACAGGTTTGGATACTATATAAAGATAATCTACACATAATGTATTGATGCTTACATGTGTATTTTTCTTTCTCCGTTTTGACTTAAAAATGTAAACCGCCAAAAAGCAGCCTAATGATTTGCTTTTCAACAAAATTGGTCCAAAATTGATAGACAATTGACAAAATTTTCCACAGGTTGTTTTGGTTACTGCCTTGTAAATCAAATGCATTTACCACGTCCACCAGTCGTTGACACAAAGAAATGACACAAAATGAAACAAAATGAATGACGCCAATGATTCCTCGATCATGTGCAGTGGGCATAAAGGTAGTTCTCTAAACATAAATACTTTGTAGAGCGTTTGCAAATAGTTTATCGCTGTCGAGGACTTCATTGAGCTGCTGATTTGTGCTCACTCGCTTGTAGACCAGAACTTTGCCATAATGACAGATGACAAATGTTCCTGCTTCTGGTATGACGCAGGTCTGGTAGTACCAGGCTGGATTCAGCAACATTCCCATTTCGGTCAACTCTGTGACACTCTCATCTTGCGTTTGCACCACGTGGATGACGAGATGACCGCGATCGGAACTCATAACGTAGATAGCGTCACTGACTCGATCAACAGCGATGCTGTGAACTGTCTTTCCGTGGAAGTGATGCGTTGATTGGACAGTACCCGAGGTTTGAAGGACACACATCGGGTCCTTCGCAGCACTGTGTTCGCACTGCTATGCACCCGGAAGACAGTGCGTGCATCTCCTGTATTTGTCGACCATCGCTGACGGCGATGGACCTTACAAGCTTGCCGTCGTCTGGATTGTAGACATGTACGGATGATTCGGATTTGACAGCCGCTAGGATCAAACCGTTCCTTTCGACTGAAACTAGAATGTCCGCTTGATGATGTTTTGTTACATTAATAGTCCTTATGGGTTTCCACATTGTATTATATATCACGACAGTCTCATCCTCCGTGCCGCAAACGATCCATTTGTCGTGAAACGACGTGCAGGTGAAGGTGCGCTCAATGTTCTTCGTCTCAATATCTTTACAGATACATTGTCTCTTCAAGCTGGTGGCGTTCACCTTTCCGGACGAAATATCCTGCAGCAGAACTTCATCTTGGTTGAAAGAACCCTTCAGTTCGAAACGTTGGCCTATAGACGGGTAAAACTCATAAGCCATTTCCCACTTTTCTTTCGACACGTACATTTCTCCAAGGATGGGTCCATATCTCCTGCAAAACGAAACTTCCGATGCTATAAAGGTGATTTGCTCGATGCTGCTTGTGTTGACATCAGCCTTGATGCTATCATCTAAAGAAGATGCAACCTGGTAAAAATCATTTCCTTGGTATCTTTCTTGGACAGCCATCGCCTCGGCTGCAGCAATAGAGTGAGCGAGGGCGGTTGTTGCCGTCAACCTGCAGGAATTTATCTCATTACTTCTTCTTTGGAGAGCTCGGTCGACTCGGTCAATGCTCCTCTGTAACTTTTCATTTCCTTCTTTGATGAGCTGTCGCTCACAGGTAGCTTTTTCTGTGACAAGACGGAGTTTCTTATTCTTTTCTTCAGTGATTCGTCTGATCCTTTTTTCGGCTTCCGCTGTGATTTCTGCCGCCTTTTCGGTTTCTTCGTCCTCCACTTTCTTTTGCTCTTCTTTACATGCCGTAGAGATCTGCCTGCGAAGTGCCTTAAAATTGTCACGAGCAAGATTCATTCGTTGGTCAGTGGTTTCAGCCAACATCTTCAATTCATTTGCTCTAGCTCTTGCGCGTACCAGTATTTCTGACAGTTCTTCCTCGCGTTTGGAGATTTCATCGCTGATTCGAATTGCCTCACAGGGACGATGAATATTGAACGCACACTCATGGCAAAGCCAGACATCATGAGAACGACAGAAGATCCTAGCTTGAACAGTGTCATGATGTTTGCAAGGGAGTGTGACCGGCTCATCATTATCGAGGATACGGTCGTTTTTCCTTTCTGCACAGTCATCACAAAGAATCTGACGGACGCTTACACGATAAGAAAGATTGTTTGTGCTAGAATGGCAGTCTTCACACGATGCCTGGTCGAATCCTTTAGCGGCCATGATATATACACTGGAATACCCTCAAATTTTAGTAAGCGCTTACCTGTAAGAAAAGAAATACGAACAATATTGTTGCCCGATGGTTTGAATTGAACCAAATTTGTTCTTGAAATCAAAACAATGAGGAGAAGAATGTTTACGAAGACTGCCTCGTAAACTTTATAACAACCACTTCGAGGGTTTTTGAAAAACAATTGGGTCTCGGGAACTATCGGATTCATATTAATTATTCTCATTAATTAGACTAGTTGTAAAAGGTTCATGGGGCAAAATCTGTCGGTCTTGTGGACCTTCTTCCGACTACATATCGGCTTAGCTAGACTTGTTAAAACGGGAGGGGGTGAACAGATTTTAGGGGTGGAGGTTGGGGTGGGGAGGGTGACACACAAAATCAAAAAGTCATATAGGCCCGAATTCACAAAGGAGGTTTAAACCATGGCAAGGTTTAAACCAGGTTTAAACCTCCGTAAGCGTACTAAAATAAGCGTAAATAAGCGCACATTGCCCATGCGCGCGCTCAAAGAAAATATATGATTGGATCGGATTCCGTGCGCACGTACGCTTAAAAACCCCAGGAGGGGGTTTAAACCATGGTTTAAACTAAACCTCCTTTGTGAATTCGGGCCATAGTGTTACACACACACACACACACACACACACACACACACACACATCGCATTTGACCCCAAAGTTTCGTGGATGACCTTTTTTAACGGATGAACGGGGGGGGGGGGGGATGGCCCCCTTGTGCCCAGTGCTTGATATGATAGTGACTTACGGTCTGGTATCCTGTGATCTGAACATCCGGGAACTTTCGTCGTGATTTCGGCCACTGGGTGAAAACAATATCTTGGCAACGCGTAGCAACGCAGCGCTTCACATTGACTTTGTGACGACAATGATTTTTTTCTTTTCTCCATCAAAATGCCGAAAATTTGCTGTGCCGTAGGTTGTCACAACCACAGTGATGCAGGGAAAATCTCTTTCATTTTGTATTTTTCCTGATCGCGTTAAATACCGCGAAAGATGGGAACAATGGGTAAACCAATCGAAATGGGCAGAAAAATCCAGATAACAATAAACGTTGGGAACCGATGACATACGCATACTTTTGTTCGGATCCTTTCATAATAGGTACATATCTTGCTGATATTTAGCTTTAGTCTTATATATATATATATATATATATATATATATATATATACAGTGCGTATAAAAAAAAAAGTAAACCCAACTTTGGAAGCTTCTAATTAAAAAGTTATAACCTCTATGGGCTTAAGATTTATTTCATAGCAAAGAGCAACTTATATTCTGTCAAATGATAGCTTATTCATAACCATACGTGCTGCAACGGATGACTGAGCAGCAGGCTTTTCAAAAAGTATTGTCAAAATCCTCTTGTACCAAGTGGGCTGAAGCAAATGTGGGTCAAAACCAATTATGCATGTTATTCCAGTTTGAAAACAATTGCTTAGTTATTCAATTAATTTTGTGCATATGAATAGAAACGTGTTAATGTAACTCAAAATCAAGAATAGGCTTATTACAAGAAGAATTTATGATATTTTCTTTGTCATGATGATACTATCTCGTTTCATCCGCATCACTTATTTAAGGAAAGCCTTTCTACTGAGTCATTCAAAATGGAGAAAGTTTATTTGGAAAGCTAACTTTTTTAGGAAAGTCTACTATCAATTACTTTGGTAATTCTCAACACATGTATCCTTCCTTATATTTTTTCAGTCTCTAAAGTCAGCAAACCTTTGAGTTCATGCGCTTTTCGAAGAAAAAACCTTATGCACCTCATGCAGGTGAAATCGTGCAATGCAGCGAGTATTTAGTTATCATGAGACAAGAAGTTAGAAAGCTGTTAGAATAATTGAGATTGTCATATGGATTAAAACTAGGTAATGTAAAAGCTTAGATAACCTGGATCGCTTTAAACAATGAAGGTTTGAAGCACGAAAGAGAATTCAACTTTTAAAAAGGTTTCAGCCTGAAGTAACAAATTCATGTCGCTTGACCATGTTGACCCACATTCTTTGCATCAGCCCAAACTTAGTTCAAGGAGATTTTGACGACACTTTTAAAAAACGTTGGTGCTCAGTCATCCGTAGCAGAAAAGTCATGAATGAGGTATTCTTAGACAGAAAACAAGTTACTCTTTGCCTTGAAATAAATTTCGAGATCACATTGGTTATAGCTTTTTAATTAGAGCAGTGTTGTAGTCAAGGCCCAAACCCTCAAGGCCTAGGCATTGACCAGCGAGGCTAAGGCCAAGGCCAAGGCTTTGACCCTCAAAGCCAAGGCTAAGGCCAAGGCTTGAAATCTCAAGGCCAAGACCAAGGCCAACACATTAATAAATAAACGATGGGGGAAATGGAACATATAAATATGGACAGCGGCGGAGATGTGTTACGCAGTTCTATTCATCAGGGGTTGGGGGCTTTGGGGACGGCCTATTTTTATATCCTGTCCCCTGATGAAAAAATTTTCCTGCATATTTCCGCCCCTGAATATGGAGGTTCACAACCAAAATAAGAAAGTAGACACTGCCTTCAAGAATCAAATGACAGCAGAGGTGGCTGAACATTTTTCAGGAGGGGAGAGGGGTCATTGCATAAAGGCACCTTTTTGGAAAAGGGGCTCCTACAAGACCTGGTGGAAAAAAATTACTTTTCATAACCTCCCTTTTCCTACTGTGACCTACTGTGACCTACTGTTTGTACATGTATTGTTATCTTCTCAGACTTAAATAGCTGGTAAGCGAAGTGAGCTAACTAATAAAGAGCGCCTTCATTTTTTTTATAGTGCTTTTGCCTCAAATATCAGGACTTTATCTTTAACAAAGCTTGATTTAGGGTTTGTATTTGGTTCATAAATCATGCAAGGCATGGTATTTCATCATGATTTTGAAAGGAGATATGCCACTACTCTCAAACCCACAATGTCCCTTTTCTCCAGTTGATTTTCCTGTTAGGCCCAATTCACAATTTAAGGCCTATTGCCTCGATAGTGTATGTGAGGTCTCATTCAAGGTTCAATAGCAACTAGTGCTCCGGTGGTGTATCTTAGAATTATGGCGCTCAAAGCAAACATTGAAATTCCTTCCCCCCCCCCAAAAAAAAAAAAAAAAGAGAGAAAAAGAATAGTAATAAATAAATAAATAAATAAATAAATAAAAATATAAATAAATAAATGAATAAAAAATAAAAATAAAAATAAAAATAAAAAATAAAATAAATATATATATATATATATATATATATATATCTATATCTATATATATATGTGCATGTGTAATTTTACAAGCCAGGGAGCAAAGCAAGCGAGTAGTAGATTTTTTGCATTTTTAATTCCTAAAAAATAAAATTTCCATGCACTTTACTTAAGAAATTTCGCAAGGAGCACTACAATCAAGCGGTATAGAGTTTTGAATTATGAACATTGATTAACGGTTTTCTCAAATGAGGGGCCAAGTTCATGGAAATGCAGGAGAAGTGGTCGAGGGATTTAGTAAGCAAACAAAAGTTCAGATTTCTATTTTAGCTTTATCCTATATTAGGGACAAAGTACTTGAAAAGAAGCTGATGAAACTTACAGGCCTACTGTATATTAGGGAGCAAAGCAACAAGATATTGCATTTTTTTCTCCTTTAACCCTTTTAAAAGCCATTTATAAACTATATCAAATTACATGTATATCGAGGCATGAAATTACAAGGTCCTGAAGCAAGGTTATGTGAAGGAACAAAGCGAAAAAGCTTTACAAAATCATTAGCATTTTATGCCCTAAAAAGACTAATATCTAATGCAATCTACCATGAGTATTGGGGCGTATGTAATCCACGATATAACATATTTTTTCTTCCTTTTCTGCCCTTTCTCTTTCTCAAATTATAATTTGGACTCTATTCAAGTGGTCCCCTGCCAGACAAAGCACGTAATAACAGAATGTAGGCCAACACCTAAAACTTAGTACCAGTTTTTGCATATGGCAGTGGAATTAAGAATATGGGAGAAGCCTTTGACAGTTTGACTAAATTCACCAAATTTTGCAATTACTTCATTCAAACTTACAAAATGTTCACAGAAAGACAAACCAATGCAAGTACAGCATACAGTATTAAGGTTATCATCTTCATCATTATATCATAATAATTCAAAAATCTGTAAAACATGAATTCATTTCTCAAGTTTATCATGATAACCTAGATGTTGTGTAAGCAATGCTTTAGTGATACTGCACAAACAAATCAAAATATTAAAAGTTTACTTGTAAAAATAGCAAAATTCCACATGCCTTGAAAATGCCTCGAATTTTCTGGAGAAGATCAAGGCTTGGAACCCTCAAGTCCAGGGGCAAGGCATATCAAAGGCTAAAGCATCTAAGTCCAAGGCCAAGGCATTGAAAAATCAGGCCTTAAGGCGCCTTAAGGCCAAGGCCGAGCATCAAGGCACTACAACACTGAATTAGAGGCTATCAAAGTTAGGTATAATTTTTTTTGATACGCACTGTAGCCTATATATATATATATATATTTATTTATTTATCTATTTATATTTACCAATAGATCTATATAGATTTCAAAGACAGAAAAGGTGTCATGGGAACCAAAAACAAAAACTCGCTTATGCAGCTGTTCACAGTACCGTATCGTTACGATATGGGACTTTGTACAGTCCCACCTTTTCAGTTTTATGAAAGATTTTTTACATCATTTTTTTTTAATTTCCTGAATACGACATCAACCACTCCTGGAAGTATGAGGTTATCCTGCCAGGAGTGTATTTCCTATGATGTTCGCTGTGCGAGAGTCGTTCTATGTGCATACAAATAAAATGCAATGGATTTACTGCACGCAAATACTACGTATGGGACCGAAGTCAACTAAGTGCGACGCTCTAGCGGACCGTGTTTTCACCCCTGAGGCGTTACTAGTGTCGTATTTAGGGTCAGAGGAAGGAAGTGACGTCACGTCGGATCGAATACATTCGGGGGGGGGGGGGGGGGGGGGGGGGGATGGACACCCCAAATCACAGTCACATGTCTCCACATACACAAAATTGGGTAGGGACAGGGTTAAAGGGACACATTCATGAGAGAAAACAAGTTGATTTGAATAAAAGCACAAAAATTAGAGAAATAGTTTAGTGAAAATCCGACAAAGAATAAGAGAGTTATGAATTTTAAAAATTCTATGGAAATCTCAAATTAGCAACTCTGGGTCATGTGACTGTGATATCCTGTGATGTCATGGATTCACTACTTTCCAATTTGTTTATGTACATGACATGTCATTATTTTACATTTTTCTTTAAAATTTTTTTTTTTATTCCTGTGCTCGAAGTATAGTGAGGGTAACATGTTTTTGTATATCATACTGTAAAAAATAGGCATATTCTTTCATTAAACTGACCCCCCCCCCCAAAAAAATGATATATGTATATTTTAAAAATTATTAAAAGTTATTAATTTTCATTTTTTGTGTATAACATCTTCCTTATTCATCTTCCTTATTCTTCCTTATTCATATCTTCCTTATTTATGCCTCATATTCGAGGCATTATTAAGGGTGGAATGTTTTGGCATATCCTAACTAACTCTATTCCTTTACTATTTCGAGAAAAAAGGGATATTGGGGTCATTTTTGTGTATAAACACAAATGTACAGTAGTGATACCATGACATCACAGGATATCACAGTCACATGACCCGGAGTTGCCAATTCGAGATTTCCATAGAATTTTTAAAATTTATAACTTTCTTATTCTTTGTCGGATTTTTCTCAAACTTTCACTTATCTGTTCCTCTTATTTTTGTGCTTTTGCTTATTAAAGCAACTTTTTTTCTCATGAATGTGCCCTTTTAAGGTCCCGTATGACCTTCTTTTTGTAACGGATGAACAGGGGGGGGGGGGCAGGGATGGCCCCTTGTGCCCACTGCTACCCCAATGGGACAATTTTTTCTAGTTCTCCATCCCCCCCCCCCCCCCCCCCCCCATTCACGTTCTCAGCATGTCTACTGGAGCAATGGTTAGGTCCATAGCCTATTCAGTCTTGGAAAATTTGCGAACGTGGAGGGATCCATAACAACTGCAACATAATTTATTCCACTGCATCACTTTGGTGCCCAAAAGGTATACCTTAGCAATTAAAGTTACTATAATTTTCATTTATTTTGCAAAAAGCACCTGCCATATGAGAAATTACCCATTTCTCTTGAAATGTGCATTTATTTAATAATCAAAAGAACAAAACTGAAACACGGTGTTTTTTCAATGTCAATTAAAATGGTTACATTTTCAGATCAATATAATGTACAAATCAACTTAGACATAACAGAAAATTCATTTAAAAAATGAATTTGCATCTAAGTACCACGTTGAAACGAATCAAGTTTTCAATAAAACGATTTTTCAAAGTTGACAGAAGAAGATGAATACGATTCCTTATTACTGTAATGAATATAATTTGCATAATGTGCAGATAGGCTTCAACAATGGACATTAAAATTCATATTTTCACCTTAGTATAAGTTTTTGTAAGCTATTGGAAAAATGAAGGGACATAAACTTTGATTTCCATGTTAATATACACATTTTCAAATCAATACTGATGTTATGATTTGCATAATATGCAAATAGGCTTCCACCTAAAAGATTTAAAATCAAAATGATCATCTTGTATTTGCATCGAGATTACAACAATATAAGTGATGAAATGGAGGACTCAGATTTAGAGGAACATGATGGACTCATTTTTAAATTTTACATTTGCTTTTTTGTTATTATACTCTTTGTATTTTGTATTTTGGAATGTGTGCATCATAGTTATTGAAAGTCATTAAGATGGTATATTTTTGAATATTTTCAATTGGGTTTTAGGTGGAAAATTTGTACACGAAATATTTTCTTATATGGAAATTGCCGATTTCCATGTTATGCTTTCTTGATATCAATTTGTACTAGGTGGATTTTCGTTAACTTTTATTATATTGTTTATATAGAGTATCATACTGAGAAACGCATACAGAGTGTTAAATTCTGTTGATAATTAGTTCGTTTCACATTTCATTTTCATTTTATTTACAAACGGTTAACATATCCCACCCAGTTGCTGTTCTTCAATTTGTCCGTGGACGAGATAAAAATACATAGTACATAAAACGAAGTAAAACTGTACGTTTTAAATGCACTTTTACATTTACATTCATAAACAGAAATATTAACATTACAACAACTACTACTGCTACTACTACTAAAAATAGTTTTAGGTTGAGTTGCTGCACTGACTGCTCTATAGGCTATGCATGCGAAAATATTCTGATATCGTGTCTAATTGAACTACACACATTCACCACTAGGCCTACGTAACAAACAGGCTAATGACACACCCTGACTAGTCTTCGTAAATTTACTTACCTTGCTTTTTAGTCTGTGGCAGCGTTTAGACCAGAAAATCATTTAAAGATACGACTGAGAAAGCAAGGAACGGGAATACATTTATGAACATGATTATGAAGAATGATTTTCAAAAGCCCCAACGTACTAATGGCGTACGGGTCACACTCATACTACTATACTCGTAGCTGTGATTGATATACTGTATCGCAAATATCTATATACGCCAACTATGCGTGGGTATGTAAATATGAAATCATGAAGTGCCAAGTTCGTGGTTTTAAGACATGACATTGTGTGGAAAAGCGCCCCCAAAATATAAGCAGAAGTTAACAAACAAATTATATTGGCGGAACTATGTCATATTAAAAAAAAACCAACTGTAAAATGTTTTTATTGATTCTCAACTGTATTTGCGTGCATAAATTTTAGTGCTAGAATAAAAATCCGTAAAAAAAATATTTGGGACGTCAGTTAAAGCTATAAAAAAAACATTCACCCAATGAAATATTTCTTTCACTTCTCAATCGTTTCATATTCCATTGTAAAAATTACGTCTTGCGGTGTTTTTATTTCAACATAATTGTTTGCTATCTATTTCAACACACCGACGCAGAACCTTCTTGATTTGTTTACGACTTATATATATATGTATATAAAACCAGCACAAAAAGTAAGGAAACTAGACTTTGACCGAAATTTCTTTGAAATGAGAACAATATTAATATAGGTCGTATTGAGTATCATTTTAAAGGTTGGATATCGATACTTCCCTATCAAACCATAACATACTTGATATGATTTGCTGAATGGGGTGTAAGCGGGCGGCGTAAATGAGAGTAAAGGGTCAAAAAGGAAATGTTGCAAAATGAGCAATATTTTGGCTTGGGTATACTTGATGATGTTCGTACACATTATTTAATTATTTGAATTCGGTCGTATTAAGAATAATTTTAAAACTTGCATAATTCCCAATCAAACCATAACATACTTTATTATTATTTTGCTGAAGGGGCGTATACAGGCGGTGTAAATGATGAGAAGGGTCAACTAAGAAATGTTGCAAAATGAACTATATTTTGGCTTTAGGTATACTTGATGATGTTCATAAATATGATAAGAACACAAAAGGGAAACTTTTCTTTCTTGTGATAATGATTGGATTAGTGGGGTTTCCAAGGACATTCCCATTGTTAAAAATTCCTTGCTGTATTTCATTAAATACCTTGTAGTGAGTGAGTGAGCTTCACTCTGCCTTATCCAGAACTGTCATTATTGGCATGATGCGGTCGGAAGACAAGTAACTAGTAAGTGGACAATCCCTTACTGCTGGCATTTAATGAAATTAATGAAAAACAGCAAGGAATTTTTAACAATGAGAATGTCCTTGGAGACCCCACTAATCCAATCATTAACACAAAAAAGAAAATTTCCCCGTTGTGTTTTTGTGTTCAGATGACTTTGAATGTTGCATATTGCCCCCCCCCCCACCCTCCATCCAATAATTAAAAGAATTTTAAAAATAACCCCTTCTGTGTTTGCAATGTTCAGATGTCTTTTAACATTCTGAAAATTGTTTTAAGGAGATATATCTCTCTAAGGACCGCCTTTATACTATCTTTGACACGCCCATTTTTTTGCACTTTACCAATCAAGATGGATTTTATATAGGTAGGTTAACCAATATGAGAAGCCCTTATGTCAAACATA
>CM046833.1:26487821-26792416 GCA_025618425.1 Heliocidaris tuberculata
AAGGTACTACTACATGCATCTTCATCGTGATAAATAACAGGTATCAGAAAGGCCTATAGTAACCGGTATATTAAAAAAAAATCAATCCAGCATCAGGTGATGGCATTGTAAGCAGGAGAAGGGAGAGAGAGAGAGACTGATAGGGAGATAGAGAGAGAAAGAGAGAGAGGGGGGGGGGGGGGGCAAGGAGATAAAATCAAAGAGATTAAATAGAGGAGGTTAGGTGGGTAGGCCTAGTAAATATGGAGTTTAGGAAATATTTATTACATGTCTGGATGCGTGCAGTAGTTTACGTACCGAGATTTTGAACGGAGATTTCAGATTTTCAGTGAGTTTTCTTACATTTCTTTCCTCAAACCTCAAGAAATGGATTTTAAAAAATGCACGAGACACAACTAGGATTTCGGATACCACCCATGTTTAGGGATTTTGTTGAAAATGTGAACCCATGTTTAGGGATTTTCTTTTGTAGAAAACGGTCCTTGACCCATGTTTCGGGTTTTCTTGTGAAAAAGCGACCCATTTGGGTGGCACATCCCTTACAGTGTAGGCCTATATATGGAAGTACCCCCCCCCCCCCCGGCCCCAGGAGTGACCTACTTTTCGGCTACAACCCACGGGACCACATCCCGTGGGCCTTCTTACTACTTTAGAGTTTTCTTTGTTTTATTGCATTGTGGACTGTCAGCCTATGGGATCAGTGGCGGATTTAAGGGGGTGGGGGCAATCCCGGCCCGTGCCCCCCCTTTTTTCGACCAGAAAACCTTTTTTTTTTTTGCTTGTCAGAGAATTATGGAGGGGAACTGGACCCCATACCCCCCCCCCCCCCCCCCCCCCCCCCCCCCCCACTGAGCGACTTTTGGAGGCTGGCGAATTTTTTTTTTTTTGGTCGCCACCCCCCCCCCCCCCCCCCCCCCCCCTCCTCTTACACTAAATATAGGTCTGTTAAAACATTGATAATCATGATTATCACCATCTTGATCATTATGATGATGATGATCATTATTATCATTATCATTGTCATCATTAGCATCATCATTACCATCATCACCATTATCACCAGTTCACCACCAGCACCACTTTAACCATCATCATCATCACCCAAACCATACTCATCAGATTGATCCGTTTAGTTTACAATAATTACATTATTTAATCAAATGTCTTTCATAGATAGTACACCTCACCTATCACCATATATTTCTCACTTTCATTTCTCCGGGGGGGGGGGGGGGATACTGCAATATTCAACAATATACAAACCAATAAAACACACTTTCGTTTCTTTTAAGTTTTTTGCATGTTTATGTCTTGTCACTTTTATTATCATTATATCACAAATATATATAGATTCATTATAATACACTTTCAATGAATACAGACGAGAAATAGATTTTTGTTTAAAATACTGTATCATCACCATAACCATCATCGACATGGTAATAATAAACTTATCACAATCATATACCCCTTCTCTATCTCCTGAACTACTTCAGTTAAATCCTTGGCTAAAACATTGAATACAAAATAGTTTAGTATGTATTCCATACAAAACAAGTCATCATCTATAAAATGGGAATGCTAAAATACCTCTTTTTCCTGTCGCCAAAATGAAATTTGAAACAGGTACACAATAAGTAAGAATAGAAAATCAAATATTCCTGGGCATTCTAATCAATATTCTTCCTAATTAATTCATAATGATGTCCTCAATGTGAATAAAATTTCTATAACATCACAATATTTCAATTCTATTTCAAATTACAGTATTTTTTTTTTTTAATTTTGGTTTTGGGGGCTGGTATTGTTTTGTTTTACACACTAATCCAAAGTGCAATGATCACGAAAAAGCATTCAAAGAGGGGCAGGGTGCAAATTGGCAAAACATGGCAAAATGGAAGAACAAAATTCTGCAGAATGTTGGCTATATGGTAGAAAACAAAAACAACTTTAACCATTACAGAATAACAAATAAAACCCTGGGAAAGAATACACTGTAATATTATACAACTGCGAGAGTGGGCACATGTTCTTATACCTCACATTCGTTGAGAAGCAACTATATATATAAACAAATTTTCGAGAAATTGTTAATAAGTGACCATAATAACACCATAAAAGAAGAGGGACCTTGCATTTTTTTCCACATAAGCTGCATACTGAGGAAACGTTCTTCCAGTCTTCAGGATCTTCACACTGACACAGAGGTAAATATGATTCTTGTGAATAAGGGTCTTTTTTTTTTAATTAAAAATTTGCAACTCAACCTAAATCCTTAATCTTATTTTTAATGATCTGCACTATTACTACTTGCTTCCTCCTCCCTCCTTTTTTTCCAGGCAATATGCAACTGAAGCTAAATCATCTTCATGTATTGGATAATGATGAAATTGTATACACATGTATACTTGGGAGTAAGACCATGACCTTTCACTTGACAAAGGTCATAAAGCTACAGGTCATGACAGTCAACATTTATTTATCTCTGACTTTTATCTATGTTAGCTATCTTTCCACCATTTCCACTACACTCTGTATAGTTTTTTTTTTTTTGTTTTTTTTGTTTTTTGTTTTTTGGGCAAGTATGAGGAAATGAATACAATTCTGATTAAGTAGATGATTTTTTTTAAAGTTTAATATTCGAAACTGAACATTTCAAGGCTTTGGGGAGAATATAACTTGATTTCAAAACATGGTATAACAAAGCTAGCTGATAACTAAAACTTCACACAATAGAAGGGAGAATTATTTCTACTTCAATCAAGTATTCTTTATGGGACGCCAACTTATATATAATTTTATTTGAAGATATTTGGTAAAATGTTACTGACCAGTCATCAGCATCAGCTTGAACGCAGATTTGAAAAAGAACTTACTGGGAAAATCATAAATCTATAGTTAACCCATTAACTACTAAATTCTCTTATTCCCATAGGCTTAATACAAGCATGACCCAGTTCCCAAAGGCAATGGATTAATGTATCAGAACATCTGCAAATTAATAGAAGCAACTTATGCGTGACCATTAATGTAAAAATTAAAATTGAGTTCTAGTCATGTGATTACATGTACATTGTGAAGGAAAACCATCTGAAAGCAATTGGGGAAAGGTTGATTATGCAATACATAATAATTGGTATACATGTATACAGTGGAAACTCGGTATAAAGAGCTCTGATATACAGAACAAGATTCCTCCGATAGAACAAGGTAATTTTGCTGGTCCCAAGGCTTTATGTTCTTTTGTTGTTTTTTGTTGTTTTTTTTCCCCTGATATAAGGAGATTCCTGATATAACAAGGTAATTTTCATGGTCCCAAGGACCTTGTTATGGTGAGTTCCCACTGTACTGTGAGGTTTTGTAATCAGCAAAACGATAGGATACTGACTAAATCTTGCCGAAAGGCACATGCACTGCACACACAAACGTGTATATGGGACTACACACAGGTGTGGCATGAAAGTTTGGTCAAAACCTTTCAGGTATTTCTTGTAATATTTCGAATATGAGGACATTTAAAGAGCAATCCTTTTCGGGAACATTTCCACTATAATATTCTTCCACACTGACATAACACAACTGAAAAAGCTCAAAAATTATTTTTCCCCTTTACCAGAACTCAACCTTATCTCTGACCCATAAATGTCAGTGGTGTCTTATGATAGCAAGATGCTGTCTAATTGTCATTTCAGATCATCAAATCGATGCAATGCAATCAACATAGTATAACAAAGAAACACTCATTTAATGAGTTTTAAAGAGAAAAAAATAACAGACATAAAGAAGGAAGATTGTAAAGTTATGGAAGCACATTAAAATCAATTATACAAAGATTGTAAAAAGTAAGTAGGAGAAAATTAATACTTATTGCTGAACTCTCAGATCAACTGCATTGTCAATATAAGTCTTTCTAGGAATAAAAATAGTAGTCAAAGTGGACTCTTTTAGACATGACTCGATGCACTGACTTTGCTTTCATTTGGTATAGCATGAATATTTCCACAGACCTAGACATCTCTCAGGTGCGGTGTTCAACACCTGAACTTACAATGACTGATTTACACAGTGCCAAATTTTGATTTCTAAATTCCGTTAAAAATTACTGAAATTCTGTAAAGAATAAGGGCAAGTCCAAGGTATGTCCCATCATTACCAAGTGATATGGAATCATAGTATAGAATCGTAAAAAAGTTGTATTTTGACAATTTTAATGATATTTTTGGTAAAGTAAAGCCTAATCAAGGTAGTAGATGTATTTTAACCCACTCTATGGTTTAACAATATGTTTCTAAATAAAATTCTGATTTTCAACAATATGTATTTTGCATTCCTTTCCTTATGACAAGAAGGTTTTTTTTTAAAGGAAGTAACATCCATGTATTGGCTGTAACGAGGAAGACGTGTTAAACTCTGGAAAGAACCTTTCGAATGGATAAAAATTTAGAAAAAGCACCATTAAAACTTACAACCCCACATAATACTCTCCATCTTCTTATAACTTCATTGATATACATGTACTGTGATCGGCAGTGCAGGAGGAAACTAGACTGCAATTTCCTCAAAATGGATATCGGTTTTCGTGGGATCAACTCTTGATAATCTAGTTCAAACAACATCAATATACCACTGGTACCGACAGTGATAACAAATATCTTTTGGCAGTTAAATAGCATAGCATCTCAGAAACAAACATATAATATATACCCTATCCAGGGACGTCTCTTTCAAGACAGAAATATTAAGTAAAAAAGTATAAAATATACAAATGGTAAAAAGAAAATACCCATGAAATTTACATTCCTCTTCGTTTTCCTTGTTATGCATAGAATACATCATTTAATAATCTTTGTTGTAGAATAAATCTACACATATTTCAGAGCAAAAATCATATAGATATAGAGAGGCAGTGTAAGATAACATTGAGAGCACTTGGAAGAAACAGAAGCATTTCGAGTTTTTTCCTCCATGATCGGTCATTCAAATATTTCAAACTTTTTAATGTACATCCCAATTAAAAGAGACGGGCATTTCACAGGGCATTTACAAGGTATTATGGACTGGACCATGAAGTATTACATTGAGTGATCCATGTTTCCTTACAAACTTCTGACAAGAAGATTTCTGGATACGAGATCTACCCAGATCTCGTACACCACCTTATATTAATGATAACAACAAAAATTAGCCCTTTAATTTTTTTCCCCCCATATAGTGTTTGTCTCGTTGAAAAAAATGTTCCTGGTATGAAAAACATATGCTATATTGAGGTAGAATGAGCAAAAAATAAAAAAGGCTAAGTAACAAAGAACAGAAAAAAGATGAATTAGTTCATTTAAGTTTGTTATATGCATATGTTTACTTGCATATATACATGTAAACATTTACCATTTTCTGCTTGTAGTTTATATTTCCTAACCATTTCTTTGCTTAAATGTTTACTCATATGTACATTTTGTACATGTACATATATTTGCTCTATTTTTCATGCCTGTGCTCTGAATTCAAATTTCCAAATCGACATTGAAATAATCAACGCATCGAGTATTATCTGCAAGGTTTTCGATGGAGATGCTAAGTATGCATACTATGCAAAGAAAACAGCATTTCAAAACATTTGAAGAAAACATAAATCATATTCATTAATTTTACAATCAATTACAACTTGATTTTCCTCTCATTTCTTTTACCTCATGAACACATAAATCAACATTACAAATATTATCTGATTGCCGAGCTAAAATAAACAAAAAATACTTTGACAAAGTCTAGTACATTCCACATGTCTGATGAGAGCCAAAAGGGCATTAAAACACATAATTTTGCACAGAGTTAACGCCCTTCTCTCTCTAAGCAGACCATGTACACGCATAATGAAGTGTCTTGAACATTCAATATAATTTTATATACAAAAACGACTTATTACCATTTTATACAGCACTTTGTAAAATAGCATAATACAAATAATCTCTATTCTTTGAACGAGAATGGTCTACTGAAATAGCTTTTGACTTTACGTACTGTACATGTAATTTACTTCTCATTAAAAAATATATACCCAGAAAAATATTATCACTTTTCAGTACAAAACACATAAACGCATACAAAGGCACACGAAGAGGAAGATGTGTAGACATAAATGATAACAACTAATGCAGCAAAAGAGATAAATTGAGAAGGGATTCACTATAACATGAAGGCAAAGCTTTTGCCCCACTGCCTGGCAAAAGGGCATTACGGTGGTGAACGGGATAGAAATAATATGCCCCTTTTCTAATCCACAAAAAGCAGGAGAAGAAGGAACTTCCCACAATTCGTATTATTTTCAGGAAACTAGAAAACTGTTTTTCATTGACATCTACACATCAAACACATAAAATGGAGAATAGTCTGATTGTTACTCAAAACACATACAAAATAGGATTCGGGGTGGCGCAGGGGTGGGGTGATAAAAAAGGGCGGGGCATCAGACATCGGTAATTTTCGAGCTGCTACTGTGATGTGACGACAGCTGTGATTGGTTGCAGCTCTGATGGGAGGAGGACTCTGATTGGTTGGAGCTGTGATGAGACGAAGCCTCTGATTGGCTGGAGGCCGATCTTGACCTGGATGGGGCGTGAGCCTCACAGCAGACTCTCGTGTAGGTGGGGGAGGAGGAGGGTGGGGTGTGGACGTACAGATCAGGAGGCATCGTCGGTAAGCTGAGGGTTAATGACCCCATATCTTTACCTAGAAAACAAAAGAGTGAGGAATTAGACTTTCCTTCCAGACCCTGTCAACTTCATAAATAAGATAAGAAGTTAAAATTCTCTTCAGCAAATTACCACTGACAAGCACATCCATTTATCAGGCTCTTCATTTACATTCAAATTCAAATTCAAATTCAAATCCAAATCCAAATCCAAATTCAAATTCTAATCTAAAATTAAAATTAAAAAATGAATTTGATTCCAGAGAATTCAATAGACACCTTTGTTCAGTTCAGTTCTGTTCACTCCATTACATTTCTATTTCATTAAATTCCAATTCGATTCAATTAAATTAAATTCATATCAATTAATCATATTCATTTCAACTAGCATTAAAACAAGAGTTGAAGACTTACCATCTATACCTTCTCTACTGCTCCCGGTCCTATTAGGCCGATCGTGCACCGTTATCCTCGCATTCCCGACCTCCGCCTCCTCCCTCTGTAACCGAGGATTGACCCGTATCTGGCACACCGGCCGTGGCGGTGGCGGTGCCCCCGCGGCCTGAGGGGCGTGGCCTAACTCATGATTGGATGTCGTATGGTGACTCCTAATGCTCCCATTGGTTAGGCTGTTGTAACTGTGATGATTGGTGGTTGGGGTGGTGGTGTAAAGTTGGTGGTCTTCGTATGGTACCGTGGAAGTCTCTGGGGCCGAGTCATGGTGCAGGCTACCGGTACCACAAGGAATGTAAGGGGTACCTCCCAAGGTATCCTATAAAACATGGAGGAAGAGAAAGACAGGTTCCTGGTAAATTGAATCTTTGTAATGTACGGGTCAACTCAAGTTCATGGGGCACTGTCTCTGAAATGGAAAAATAGAATACTGTAAACGTGGTATATTTCATGGTGTGTACATTTTCGCGCATTTCGCACGGTATGAAATTTTGCGCAAAAGTAAAAACACATGAATATATTTGTCTATGTATTCTTTTGCACATGAGTCCAGTGCATCGGCGAAATTAAAAACACATGAAATTCACCTTCCTTGGCTGAGCGCAAAAAAATAATCATGTGAAAATTTCCACATTTACAGTAACTTGAATGTCACTGACTACAAGAGGGAAACAGAACTAGGAAATTTATTACTTACAAGGTACAAGTTTCAAGGGGTGTAGGCTGGGGCAGTTTGCGCCGTTAAAATCTTAGAATGGACCAATAGTTTAATTTTTTTTATAGAAACATCTTTATCATGTACTGCTCTTGACTTTCCAATATTTAACAAATATAAAACAAAACATATACATGTACATAATATGAAATTGTTGCTCAATATTGTAAAAAGCTGTATTTCTTTAGGTGTACATGTATACATATATATATAAGATGTTAGTCTTATTTAGAATGCTAGAAAAATTGACAAATATGAAGAAATACTAACTCTCCACAACATACATCTACAAGCATAACATGATTTATCAAATTCAATTTCCTAATATATCAGCAGAGTTTTATGAACATAACAGAACCTACAATACATACCTGTGGGAGTGTATATAGAGGCCTGGGCTTAGATCCACCATTGCTTTCACTGTAAGGGTTATGTCTTCCCGCCATTCCATTAGGACCGCTATGGTTACTGTTCAGCTTGCCGTTTATGTACGGGTACTTAGCACCATCCAGGTAGGCAAAGCTTCCATCGTACATTGGTTGGTTGTTCCAGTGCACTGGCCCATCTGTTAATACAAAAGAAAATAGAACATTTCAAACGTGTCAACGATGGTGCAGTTGGACTTCATTCTGTTAAAAATGCATCTTACGCTCGAATTAGTCTTTTTATAACTTATTAACCCATTGCCTACGGGAACCGGGTGGTTCCTGTATTAAGCCTATGGGAATGAGGGAATTCAGTAGTCAACGGCTTAACACCTCTAGACTATGTGCACTAAATCCATTCACAAGGCACATTTTGAACAAAATGGCATTATTACACTGTACTTTATAGGTAGCTTAATGAAACTTTGTGGCACGTAAAGCCGCGGGAAAAACGCACATGATAGAATTATTCAAAATCAAAATTTTATTTTATAGAGGCAGAACCAAAGTATTAGGATGTAGAATTAGTACTTACCTCTTTGAACACTTTTAAGCAAAATAATATGGAAACTTTTATTCAGATATGTCTGATTCTGATTTTAAAAGCATAGACAAAACTAGCAATTTTCCTTCTTGTGTCTTTCCCGCGTCTTTATGCGCCATTGCATTTCACTAAGCTACATGTACCTTACTTACAAATCTCATCTTTTCACAGATAAATTTCACACAGGCTTTTTTATTTGTTTGGTCTTGAAGGCGGGGGGGGGGGGGGGGGGGGGGGGGGTGTTATGTTGTCTTTAAGAAAAAGTGGATACATGTACATCTGCAGTCTTTACCTAAAGTAAATTTAACAGTTCTTAATTCCTGAAGTGGGTAAGGACGGGCCTGCAGTCATACAATTCTCCTCCAAATTCTAAATAAGTTTCTGGAATCACCTTCTACTGAGAGATACATGTAGGATCACATTAACTGATTAACATGTATCTCTTTAAAAAGTTGATGCCATTTGTGATCTTAGCAGATGATATAAATTTATAATTTTGTTTTTCTGGTTATCAGCAGACATTGCTATTAACCCACTAACTTTAGCAAATTGCAAAAAAAATCAGTATTGTATTTCAGTAATTTTGCAGCATGAAACTTTTACGAATCTGGACAATTCGGAAAAGTTGCTAAAGTTTGTTTGTTTACAACAGTAGACTGAGACATATATTCTGGCTCTCAGCAAATGATACAGAATGTTCTCAATACAAACAGAAGTGACTACTCACTTGAGTCCCTGTTGACTTGCTTGGCCCTCCAGACACACATTACAGCGAACATAATGAGAACGAGCAACATCGCCCCCAGCACCACCCCCAGGGTGATGTAGAGAATATCCTCACTCTGTCCCCTAGGGGGGTGGGGAGGAGCCAGGGTGGGGTCATCTGCAATGTAAGGAATATGGGGGTTGAGGTCCATCTGGTGGCCAGGAACAGAGGTACGGATGATGATTGGTGGAGGCTCCGTCTCACGAGCTGCACATACACACACAAAAAGGAAATATGTTTTTAGCATAGGACAATTACGAAGTACTATATCAAAATGTTTTGAAAGTATACATAATATATATATATATATATATAAACCCCAAAATTGCAACTATTCTAGTGTCTTAGCAAGTTGAGCCATCCACATTTTGGGACTATATTACGTATATACATGTAATATCTTAAGAAGAAGAAGAACAGTTTGTCTTCTCAAAATTCAGGAGGTTGATGAATTGTTAAGTTAGTATCACTGACGATGTTTTTATCAAGATGATCAATGAGGATATATACTCTGATTGATTACTTTCAGAAAATGAAATTTGTTTAACATGTTTGCAAACAAGGCAATGAATTTAGACTTCATTACCTAAGGATGTTTCCTTGTGACAAATAATTCCATTGAAAGATCACTTTTGACAAGCCTGTTTTGTGATTTACAGAATTTGGACACATACATCCTGTATGGTAAATTTAAAAATTATCATGATTCTTTTTCATAGTATTGTAAAGTTCTCATATCTGTGGCAGAGATCAATTATATAATTCAGTATTGCTTCTTTTGGCACCAAATGTAATCGGGACAACAGCAAAAAATCCAGTAACGTACGTAGAGTACTCCTGAAGATGACGTTGCTTCCCTTACTCTCCCCTGCGCTATTAAAGCTTTCCACCTTGATATCATAGCTCTCCTCCGGTTCCAACTTCTCAATGAGATAGCTCCGGACGTGGGCACCAATGACAGGTGTCCTCACATAGTCTCGGTCGTCATCGCTGTCAAAGTTACGGATGAAGACGTAGAATCCTTCGATCTCTTCGTCAGTGGGTATTCCAGGTGTTAAAGGATACTGTAGGATATGGAAATGTCAGCATATATTCGTGATCTTGTTACATGTAGTTTGAAAGGAGTTACCAAAACACAAATCCATACTAGTCTTTCTCGATATGCTGGTCTTCAACTCCCTCATTCTCTTTCCTTGTCCTTTTTCTCCCTATGTAACTCTCTTCCATGTCCCCCCCCCCCCCCCCCTCTCTCTCTCTCTCTCATTCTTTATCTCCCCCATCCCTCTCTTTCTTCCCCCTCTCTCTCCTCTCTCTCTCTCTTTCTTCTCTCATCTCCATCTCTCTCTTCTCTCTCTTTCTTCTCTCTCTCTCTCTCTCCTCTCTCTTTCTTCTCTCATCTCCCTCTCTCTCTTCTCTCTTTCTTCTCTCTCTCTCTCTCTCCTCTCTCTCTTTCTTCTCTCATCTCCCTCTCCCTCTTCTCTCTCTTTCTTCTCTCATCTCTCTCTCTCCTCCTTCCCTCTCTCTTCCTCTATATTAATCTTCCCTTTGTTTCTATCTCTCTCTTTGTCACTCAGTCTCTAGCCCTCTCTCTCTCTTCTCTCTCTTTCTTCTCTCTCTCTCTCTCCTGCTTCCATCTCTCTTCCTCTATATTAATCTTCCCTTTGTTTCTATCTCTCTCTTTGTCACTCAGTCTCTAGCCCTCTCTCTCTTCTCTCTCTTTCTTCTCTCTCTCTCTCTCCTCCTTCCCTCTCTCTTCCTCTATATTAATCTTCCCTTTGTTTCTATCTCTCTCTTTGTCACTCAGTCTCTAGCCCTCTCTCTCTCTTCTCTCTCTTTCTTCTCTCTCTCTCTCCTGCTTCCCTCTCTCTTCCTCTATATTAATCTTTCCTTTGTTTCTATCTCTCTCTTTGTCACTCAGTCTCTAGCCCTCTCTCTCTCTTCTCTCTCTTTCTTCTCTCTCTCTCTCTCTCCTGCTTCCCTCTCTCTTCCTCTATATTAATCTTTCCTTTGTTTCTATCTCTCTCTTTCTCACTCAGTCTCTAGCCCTCTCTCTTTCTTCCCCCTCTCCCTCCTCTCTCTCTCTTTCTTCTCTCATCTCTCTCTCTCCTGCTTCCCTCTCTCTTCCTCTATATTAATCTTCCCTTTGTTTCTATCTCTCTCTTTGTCACTCAGTCTCTAGCCCTCTCTCTCTTCTCTCTCTTTCTTCTCTCTCTCTCTCTCCTCCTTCCCTCTCTCTTCCTCTATATTAATCTTCCCTTTGTTTCTATCTCTCTCTTTCTCACTCAGTCTCTAGCCCTCTCTCTCTCTTCTCTCTCTTTCTTCTCTCTCTCTCTCTCCTCCTTCCCTCTCTCTTCCTCTATATTAATCTTACCTTTGTTTCTATCTCTCTCTTTGTCACTCAGTCTCTAGCCCTCTCTCTCTCTTCTCTCTCTTTCTTCTCTCATCTCTCTCTCTCCTGCTTCCCTCTCTCTTCCTCTATATTAATCTTTCCTTTGTTTCTATCTCTCTCTTTGTCACTCAGTCTCTAGCCCTCTCTCTCTCTTCTCTCTCTTTCTTCTCTCTCTCTCTCTCCTCCTTCCCTCTCTCTTCCTCTATATTAATCTTCCCTTTGTTTCTATCTCTCTCTTTGTCACTCAGTCTCTAGCCCTCTCTCTCTCTTCTCTCTCTTTCTTCTCTCTCTCTCTCTCCTCCTTCCCTCTCTCTTCCTCTATATTAATCTTACCTTTGTTTCTATCTCTCTCTTTGTCACTCAGTCTCTAGCCCTCTCTCTCTCTTCTCTCTCTTTCTTCTCTCTCTTTCTTCTCTCTCTCTCTCTCCTGCTTCCCTCTCTCTTCCTCTATATTAATCTTACCTTTGTTTCTATCTCTCTCTTTGTCACTCAGTCTCTAGCCCTCTCTCTCTCTCTTTCTTCTCTCTCTCTCTCTCCTGCTTCCCTCTCTCTTCCTCTATATTAATCTTCCCTTTGTTTCTATCTCTCTCTTTGTCACTCAGTCTCTAGCCCTCTCTCTCTCTTCTCTCTCTTTCTTCTCTCTCTCTCTCTCCTGCTTCCCTCTCTCTTCCTCTATATTAATCTTACCTTTGTTTCTATCTCTCTCTTTGTCACTCAGTCTCTAGCCCTCTCTCTCTCTTCTCTCTCTTTCTTCTCTCTCTCTCTCCTCCTTCCCTCTCTCTTCCTCTATATTAATCTTACCTTTGTTTCTATCTCTCTCTTTGTCACTCAGTCTCTAGCCCTCTCTCTCTCTTCTCTCTCTTTCTTCTCTCTCTCTCTCTCCTGCTTCCATCTCTCTTCCTCTATATTAATCTTTCCTTTGTTTTTATCTCTCTCTTTGTCACTCAGTCTCTAGCCCTCTCTCTCTCTTCTCTCTCTTTCTTCTCTCTCTCTCTCTCCTGCTTCCCTCTCTCTTCCTCTATATTAATCTTTCCTTTGTTTCTATCTCTCTCTTTGTCACTCAGTCTCTAGCCCTCTCTCTCTCTTCTCTCTCTTTCTTCTCTCTCTCTCTCTCCTGCTTCCCTCTCTCTTCCTCTATATTAATCTTACCTTTGTTTCTATCTCTCTCTTTGTCACTCAGTCTCTAGCCCTCTCTCTCTCTTCTCTCTCTTTCTTCTCTCTCTCTCTCTCTCCTCTCTCTCTTTCTTCTCTCATCTCCCTCTCTCTCTCTTCTCTCTCTTTCTTCTCTCTCTCTCTCTCCTGCTTCCCTCTCTCTTCCTCTATATTAATCTTCCCTTTGTTTCTATCTATCTCTCTCTTTCTCACTCAGTCTCTAGCCCTCTCTCTCTCTTCTTTGCTGGTATCTAAATTCCTCAAAAGGTTTCCTTAGATAAGGACCGCAAAATATATTTCTTTTCAAACTTGGAAAAATGTAACATCTCAAAATCATTTGCTCTCAAATATAGTGACAAGGGTGTATACAAATTCTTATTCCCTCTTAAGAGGTTAGGAGTATATTTTATTGGCCACTTCCTGTCTGTGTCTGCAAATGAGACTTGAACCACTTACCTCCCATACCACTCTAATGGTGGTGGACGACTCCGGTACGCACTCCCTGATCCGTGGTGATATTGTTGGAGCTCTCTTTGGGGCAACAACGGGAACAGAACTCTCAAGGAGTTTGCGATTCGACATCTCACTGTGAGGGCTCTCTCCGTAACGGTTTGAAGCGATAACCCTGAACCTGTACACATGGGGGGAAAGAACCTCTGTCATTAATAATTCACATTTCTTTAAATTGTCAAGTAGATGCACTGATGTCTGAACTTCAAATCATTTCCAGGTTTTCTTGAAATAAAACTACAAACGAACGATCAAGGGAGTATGCAGTGTACAGGTAAAGCAGAAATGGACAACGAGGAAAAATTCTGACAAAGAGAAAGCAATCTAAAGGGGGAAATACAAACATTGTTAGAATAAGTGTAATAGCTGAGAGAGAAAGAGTGAATGAAAGATAGAAAAAGGAAGAGAAAGAGAAATAGAAAGAGAGTAGGGGAAAAAGAGAGACAGAGAGACTAACGTATAGAGAGAAAGAGAGAGAAAAAAGAGACAGAGAAAGAGAAGAGAAGTAAAGAAGAATAGGCATTATGATCAACTGATACGGAGAGAATGAGAGAGCAATAAAGAGAAGAGAGATACAGAGAGAAATAAAGGAAGAGAGAAATGATGGAGTATTATCGTACCTATATATCTTGCTAGGTTCGAGATTGGTGACTTGGTAAGAGCGTCGTTGCGGACCGATGGTGTTGGAAGCCGTCCTCCATCCTTCCATACTCCTCAGATCAATGTACTGTACCGTGAAGCCTGTGATTGGTGCACTGTTGCCAGCATTGCTGTATGTCCAGCTCACTTCTACAGACGTCTTGGCTATTTTGACAACCTGAGGTTTGCTTGGTGGTTCAAGAGCTACAACAACAAAGTAAAAAGGACAAGAAATATGTAAAAATATTGAAGAAAAGATATAAATGTCATAGAATGAATGTGTAAAAATACTTTCTTGTTCAAAAATAATTCTGGGGAATGCAGAAGTAACAACAGTTAAAAGTAAGGTTTCTGACAATTTTTTGTTTTCTCCAGCTACATTGTACATATCTCTCTTAGCTCCTGTGCATTTTATTTGATGTTTCTCTTGAATGACCTTAGAACTTATAAATGCACTCATATTACATGCATATTACTTGTACAAAACTTACACCATATGATCCTAAAGCTTGACCATGCAAGGCTCACCCAGCAGAGCAAAAACATGACTATAGATGTTGTATAATGTATTGCAGCCATAAGGATGCTTCATGAAACTAAAGAGATCATCATTAAGGGGTTTAGGGAAGTACAGTCCCGCCCGCGGGAAACGTCACGCTATCGTCCAAAAAAGACTCGTCTTCATTGCGGGGAGCATTGCGTCCGCATTCGTACCGGAGACTAGGGGAAACGGACTAGTCTAAATGCCCTAGTACGGACGAGGGTTTATGTGTGCAAGCGTGATGTTTTAGATGAGCCGCGAGAACGGCATGGGTCCGACATCTTTGAGATTAATGTTCTATCTTTGTTTTCTCATTCTTATATTCCATTTATAATTATGCAATGTCTCTTCTCTTTCAAGACGTTAAAGACAAGGTATTGCCGATGTTAAAAAAAATGTCAAGCGATAACACCAGTGTTGCGTGCAAAGATGTGACAAATCTATAGCTATGTATCGTCAATAAAATATGCAAAATGGTGAAAGGGTTGCGTTGGAAGCGATGCAGCGAGCGACTCCCGCTGTTTAGGATCCGCCTTGTAGTTTTGCTAGAAAGAGTTGCTTGAAAGAAAGAAAGAAAGGGGAAAAAAATCGCCAAACTTTGTTGTTGTTGTCCATCTACCTTTACATGTTAGCCCCTCAAAATATTACTTTAAAACCACAAAGTTGTTTTTTTTTTTTGGGGGGGGGTTTGATAATGGAAAATCCAAATTCATTTTTTTCTCAATTTCACGGCCGTAGCTATCGATCAATACGAGAAAGTTTCTGATTTCACCCAAGAATTGCATGGAATTTAAGCAATTTGAAGAGGACAGTCCTTTACCGCGATCGAAGCAACTTGCCAACATTTGGAATTCAGAAAACGGAACGTACATTGGCAGGAGGTCCAGTAACTCCAGGAAACAGAGGTGAAACGATTTACTTGAGGAATTAATTCTTTACCTGACGATAAGAATAATTTCAGCGGGTCGTCTTCAAGAAAAAATGAACCGCTAACGAAACGTCAGAGGTGAAACGATTTACTTGACAAATTATTAATTACCTGACGATGAAAATAATTTCGACGGGTCGTCTTCAAGATATAAACCGCTAGCGTAGCAGAGGTGAAACTATTTACGTGACGAATTTATTCTTTACCTGACGATAAGAATAATTTCAGCGGGTCGTCTTCAACAAAAATGAACCGCTAACGAAACAGAGATGAAACGGTTTACTTGACTAATTAATTCTCTGTACCTGACGGTGAAAATAATTTCGGCGGGTCGTCTTCAAGATATATAAACCGCTAGCAAAGCAGAGGTAAACTATTTACTTGACAAATTAATTAATTACCTGAAGATGAAAATAATTTCGGCGGGTCGTCTTCAAGATATAAACCACTAGCGAAGCAGAGGTGAAACTATTTACTTAACGAATTTATTCTTTACCTGACGATAAGAATAATTTCAGCGGGTCGTCTTCAAGAAAAAATGAACCGCTAACGAAACGTCAGAGGTGAAACGATTTACTTGACAAATTAATTCTTTACCTGACGATGAAAATAATTTCGGCGGGTTGTCTTCAAGATATATAAACCGCTAGCGAAGCAGAGGTGAAACGATTTACTTGACAAATTAATTCTTTACCTGACGATAAAAAATAATTTCGGCGGGTCGTCTTCACGATATATGAACCGCTAACGAAACAGCGGTGAAACGATTTACTTTACGAGACGAGAGTCGATTATAAATGGGGAAGAAAGAGTACTAATATTGTAACTTTCACCTCAAAGGACTGCATTTTGGTGAAAGGCGCGAGAAAGTACAATTTATTTCTATATACCCCCCCCCCCCCCCCCCCCCCCCCCCCTTGATGGATTATTGATCATTATTTACAACAAAAACGATCTTTTCTTTTCAGTATCTATACTCCCCTCCTCGTGTCACAACCTTTGCCTTTCATTTTATGAACGGAAGTTCTTAGAAATCGGAACCCATTGATAGATTAATGACCATGCATGAAAAGGTGACACATGTCTATTGTATAAAGGGGAGCTGGAGTTCTGGGAAAGGGTAAAAATAAAAAAAAATTGTGAGCTTTCTCATTTCTATTATGTTAGTTTGGCAGATTATCATATTAGATATATCCCCTGAAAAGGATTGTTTTCAAATACTTTCACAGAAAGTAAATGTAAGCTTTCAGAAAAGAATTAAGAAGAACTTTCGAAATTATGATACAGGTGTGTGATTTAGAAGGAGAGAGAGAGAGGGAATTGTCAGGGCTTTAATTCTACAAAAAGGTAGTTTTTTTGTTTTTAATAGTTTTAAGAGAGAAACGATGACTTTCGAGATGAGACGCAGTTTATCTTCATCCCGCTGTTTAGCATGAGGATGATAAGCGTCCAATTCTGTAACTCTTTTAACAGCCGAAAAGAAAAGAAAGTTAGCTTTTTAACCAGGAAGAAAATGACCTTCGTCGAGATTATGAAACAAGTGCATGTTTTTTTTGTTTTTTTTTAAAGCTCGAGTTAACTACATGTAGAGCAGAGAGAAACGATAACTTTGAAGCTAAGACGCAGTAATAAGAGTAATAAGACATTACATTTTTAGTCGTGTGCGGTAGATGTGGAATGAATAAGGCACGTTGACGAAAAGAGGACACGATACCATTCGCTCGACCAGAATGATTGACATGTTTACAATAGCGCGCAAAATGTCGGTTTCACCATCAAGGGGCGGTGGCTTTGCGGAGCGAAAAGAACATGGCAAGTAATTTATGCATTTTGTTTCTCGTCACCTCTGAATGTGATACTGTACATTACGAGACGGATGGACATGCTATTGCGTACAAAATCTTGATTTCACAACCACTGTCGAGAGGGGGAAAATGGAGACGATTCCGAAAAGTTTGTATGGCAAGTTTTATTCAAGGACGAAACAAAACAAAAAATACAAATAAAAAGACTATCAGATACAAGTCATGTACATTATTACAGCTCATTGTTTCTTTGGTTAATCCAAATGCCGGCTTCGATGTAAGCTCAGACAGGAAAAAGGCAACCGCTTAGCCAGGATTTAATTTCACTTGGGGGGGGGGGGCGGTTGTGAGCACACGAAGCGTGCTCCCAAGGGGGGGGGGGGGTCGGTGCCGGGAGGGGCTCCCGCGCGAAGCGCGAAAGCTCTGACGTTTTTATAGCAAATTTGAGATAAATATAACGGCTCGTAGCACCTTTTTAAGGAGGAAAGTTAGTTCAACGCCCGGACTGCTTTTCAATTATTTGGACGCAATACTGTACTGTATGTAACTGGGATGGGAGGGGGGGGGGGTCCCCCTTCCCGCGCGAAGCGCGAAAGCTCTGACGTTTTACCAAATTTGAGAGAAAGATAATGGCTCGTAGCAAACATTATTTAGGCGGAAAGTTATAGTTCGACGCCCTGACTGCTTTTCAATTATTTGTACGCAATACTCCGGGGCAATACTGCACTGTATGTAAAAGGGGTGGGTGCACACTGCAGGGAGGGGGAGTCCCCCCCCCCCTCCTCCCGTGCGAAGCGCGAAAGATGACTGCTCGAAGAACCTTTTTTTAGGCGGAAAGTACGGTTCGACGCCGTGACTGCTTTTCAATTATTTGGACGCAATACTGCACTGTATGTCACAGGGGTGGGTCAGGGAGGGGGAGTTTCCCCTTCCCGTTGACGTTTTAGCAAATTTTGAGAGAAAGATAACGGCTCGTAGCGCCTTTTTAGGCTTTTTTTATCCCACTTCCCCCCGGTTTTTCGTTCTCGCTTTTTTTTTTCTTTCTTTCTTTCTTTTTTTTTTTTAGTAGACGTTTAGGGGGAGGCCGCCCCCACCGCCCCTCTCGGCCACGCGCCTGAAAAAAAAAAACAAAAAAAAAAACAAAAAAAAACGGGGTTTCGTATATTCGAATATTGATAACAGAGCCCTCGTCGCTTCCTGATGATGAAATTTATTTCAAAGGACAATATCAATAAAAACACATGCACTTATTCGATGAATTCGTTTTATTCGTGATTCCAAAGGTTTGTTACTCGTACGGCTCGTCAGTCCCGGCGAAGGTTCATAATTCAAAAAAAGAAAAGAAAAAAGAAAAGTCATAAAGTCGTAAAAAGAAATAGGGTTAGTAATTCCGAAAGTGAATTCGGGTTCGTTATTCCGAAAAGTTATGTAGGGCTCTACTGAATTTTCGGAATTACGAACCTTCGAAATTATGAACTATTTTTTTTTTTTCGGAATTATAAATCTTCGGAATTACGCAACCGTAGGAGTAACGAACCCTCTGCATTATGACGTATGGAGGACAGTCAGGACACCCCCCCCCCCTATAAAATTCTAGTAACGGGCTCGAGTGAGATAGGCCCCCTATATGATAACAGAGAAAAAAATGTACGACGATCGTAACGATTAAACATGAAGCACTTTGGTGATCAAAGTTTACGTTCTTCAATATTTCATGACAGCATTAAAACATTATTCATTCTTGTATTTTCCTTCTTGTACATGTATATTCCTTTAAAAAGTGAATACCTCTATGTAATATATCACCACACACACACACACAAAATAATCATGATTTAGTAAATTCACGTATCTTTAAAAAAAAAAAAAGAAAGACGTATTTACAATAATTTTGCCGATTAAGATGAACTTGAAATTTTAACTGGTTGCCTTAATGTGTTCATCCCAGAAAATAGAGAAACTCTAAACTACTGACAATTATGATTTGTCAAACCTGGCGCACATTTCACTATTTTAGAAATGTTATATTTGAATCTTGATTCCTCATAATCTAGAGAATTTCAAGTAAACCAAACTCGAATAAAAATGTTAAGACTTCAAATTGGCGCAACTAGTTAAATTTTACAGAAAATAACGGATATCCCGATCTCAAATTGCGATGTCGTTTTGCTAGGCAACAGATAAAAAAGGCAACAGATAAAAAAGGTAATAAAACAATAACTCAGCGTACGTGAGTTTATGATCTATTCAAAATGAAGAATAGGGCGCGGACAAGACGCGGAATGCAAAATAAGTAAATCCGCATTCATTCGGCAACCTATCCGCATATTTTTGAAAGATTCCGTTCACTGTCTTTATCATTCCTAAACACTTCCCGGCGATTCCGCACTTTCGGGAGAGGGCAAAAATTTCTGCGTCCATGTTTTGGTCCAGACCAAAGTTTGGACGCGGAAATGAACTTCCCGACACCTTCGACAACTTACATTATATCCTAATATTGTCCGGGAAATTCATTATTTCCCTTTTTATTACAGAGAGAAATACTTTGTTTATCTATGTTCTTGATTTTTTTCGGATGAAGCCACGCAATTTTTCTTCCTGAGGTAGCGTTATTTTTTAGTCCAAGTACCCTCAAATATACGAGTATTTCCGCATCCACGCACGACTGATCTTTGAGGGCACCGGACGCGTCCGATGTTCGTCTATACGCGGGAAGGTCTCGTCCATTTTTCGTATCGGGCGTGACGTTTCCCGCGGGCGGGACTGTACCACTTTCAAATTTTAGTACATTAGTAAAGTGGTCTATGACCAAGCAGTGCTATGCTGTTATTGATAAATCCTTCATCAATACATATATATATATAAATCATAAATAGCTTTCTTTCAACTTACGTGGTCCTGGTTTAATACTGGCCTCTCCATTCGTATCAACAATGGTGGTGATACCAGAATCGCTTATAGCTCCAGAGAAAGGGGGTCCAATCACACCCTGAGTAGGGGTGGTGGAGGTGGTCATTACTTTCTCTGTACAAACACAATGGAAACAGAAGAGACATGAAGAACTCTCTTGCTACTAGAGAGGACAGATGAGGGATAGTTGACTCGTAAGTTCTCTGGTCTTCCTATAAGCTAACAGATGCTGGTTAGTAGGTGGCATGAAATGCATGTAAGGTACCCTAGCATAACATAGTGGTGCAAAAAGACGCGTCTAGAATGCAAAATGAATACTGTTGAAAATCATGATTTTATTGCATTACGGAAGAACCATATTATTAAGCCCTAGGGTAGGTGAAAAAAAAAAAGAAAAAAAGACACATTTTCTGTGTATGTTTTTTCTATTCAGCTGCATGACATTCTATGAGCAACACGTAGCTATAAAAGAAAATATCAAGTGCTGCCGATTTGCAGAAGAAGAGCTTATCAAATTGTCCCTTTGAAAAAAATTTCACTGTCGCTGATGAATCAAATGGAGATATTCATTTCGAGTACTAACCTAGAACAGAGAGGTATGCGGATGATTTCACCACACCATGTTTGTTGGAGACAGTGCAGGTATACCAGCCAATATCACCAAGGTCTACTTTGAATACTGTCAGACCACCTTGAGGATAAGAGAGAGACAGACAGAGGTGAAGAATGTGACTCAAATAATACATTAACACATACCAAATTCTACATCTGCTCACAGCACAGAAACGTCTCTCTGTTCAGCTAGCTATAATTTGGTATGGACCTAGACGGCCAGGAGTTGATACCTGGTTTAGAGTGAATTGATTTCGACTGGACTGTAGAGAAAAAGGATGGAGAGAGGAAGCTACTAATGCACATGACCAACAAGGTTTTGGTCTAGATTGGACAGATATTGGGTATTGGAAGGCTTAAAGACTGGTAGGCTTACAAACTGGTGAGCAGTGGACAGAACTGGTTTGAACAAGTTTTGAATGTACTGGGTTGGCTTGATTTCAACTTTTCTGCTCTGAATTAGACTGGATTAGCAGGAACTGGACCGAAATGGAGAAAAATTGAGTCTAGAAGGACTGTATTCAATAATATCACTCCCTTGAACTGCTTGAAACTGGTTTAGACTGGGTTAAACAACTTACATTCAAGCAGATCTTTCCACTAATGGACTACTGAACTCAAACCTACCTGAATCTTCTGAGATGAAGGTCTTGTCAGTGTTGAAGACATAGTTATGCCTGGGATCCTCCCATGTGACTAAGGGTAATGGTTCGCCCCTCACACGGCAGGAGAGGTACACCATCTCACCCTCTATGGCTGTGGTGTTGATGGGCGGCTCTACTACGGAGGGGAATCCAGCTATAACGAGAAAAGATTTACCATCATTTCCACTGGATGTTCAAAACATTCCCTTTGGTTCTTTTTCTCCAATTCCTCATATCTGTACTAATTCAATAGCATTACAGCTTGTCAGGAGTGGCAGATTATTTCAATGATTCAATTTAATTACATAATTCAAACAGTGCATTTCATTACACTGAAGGTTTTCAATGAAATCTAATTCATATTCGTTATTACTTGAGGATAATGAAAAAGTACAGCGTTACTTCAGAATTTGAGTATATCTTTGCAAATTTATAAAACATATAAGATGCATGAATCTATATTATAAGAGCTGCTCTATTTGTATAAAAGGTTTACCCATCCCTAACAGTAAGTTTCAGCACCTGAACAACCCTTAAAATGATACAGGATGGGGAAAAGTGTAATATTATGCCTGCTGATCTAATTGAAAAGGCCTAACAAAAATATCATTCAACAATTCTAAACCAATGATACTAAATTTGAGCAAGAATCCATATTGAAATGTAGTTACAAATGACAAAATTCCCAACATGTAGTCTTGCTAGAAAAAAAATCCCCTTCATTGCAGTTGCATGCAAAATAATAGTATGTAAAGTTTTATTTATTTTTATTTTGTAACTGGCATGAGAATAGTCCTTGGTCTTACCTGAAACCTTGAGTTGAGCGGCAGCCTGTGTACTCCCTTGTTCTAGGTTCACCAGACACTGGTACATGCCAAGATCTTCCAACCCTACATCACTGATGATCAGTGTACGCCCTATCACAACAAAATCACACAGATGTTCAAGAAAATGTTATTACTACAACACATCAAGATATAAATCGTAGTGTCCCTGACAGATGGGCGCAGAAGCATGTATGTACCAACAAAACATTTACATGTACATTTGGGGAGAAATGCATTCAAAAGTTTTGATAGTTCCCTCACTACATATCTAGGCCCATCATCACCTAAATTGTTAACAGTGATAGCTTATCACTTCAGCATCAAAACAAGCCGGTGTAGAAATTTGAGAAAAATGACTGTTTCTGCCCTTCTGGTTGGCACACGATGATACATGCATATGTCAATTTTTTTTTCATAGAGTATATTTACATAATTCATTATATTAATAAAACAAAGTGGTGTGTTCCTACAATCAATAAAAAAAATGTAAAAGAAATGAAGGAGAAAAAAAAAGGAGATAATTACAACAAAGATAAAAACCAAAGGAAGGGGAAAAGAAGAAATCAGAAAGAGAAAAAAAAGGAGCAAACAAATCACAAGAAGGCAAAAGAAGGATAAAGAGAAGCTTCAAGAACAATGACAATTTTTAAAAAATTATTAACCCGATGACTACTGAACACTCTTATTTCTCTAGACTCAAAACAGGGACAACCCGGTTCCCTTAGGCAATGGATTAATCCTGCAGTACAATAAAGAAAGAAAATGCTAAAGAAAATGAATTACCATTGAGTGAGTACTTGTTGCCATCCACCCTTATTTCCTTCGCATTATGTAACCACTGAATATCCTCGGGTGAGGCTCGACTGATTGAACAACTGAACTGAGATGGATTTCCCAGGCTCGCCACAGCGTCAGTCGGGCCAGTGCGGATAGAGGGCGCTTCTGAAATGGAAATAAGCAAAGAAAAATGTACAAATTTCAGACTGTTTCACTTGTTTTGTATAAGCAATCTTTATGTGCAGCTTTGAAATACGCTGTATTTACTGGTGTAAAAAAAAAAGTGAAGAAAATATTGACAAATCTTCCAACTTACTGGTGACTTTGAGAGTGACGTCTTCCCGGTCCACCTCAACTCCGTTATACTCTGCGATACAGATGTACGAACCGTCGTCCTCTATCGATGCAGAATGGATGACCAGACTACCATCCCGTTCAGTGACCTCCGACGAGAGGTCACCAGTCACTTTCTCCCATCTGACTCGACTGGATGCGGGGTGACCACCAGTGATGACGCACTCCAATACAGCCGGGTCACCGCGGGAGACGACGGCTCCGCTAGAGTATGCTATCCTAGGTGCTTCTTCTGGTTCTATTGGGTTAAGATAACCAATACACGTACATGTATATTGAGCTGGTTGGACTATTGCAGTATCAGAGGTATGGTAGAAATGCAATGCAAGTCAACCCCATTTGAAGATAGTAGAAGGTTAACCCTAAAACGGCAGAAGGTGGCTGTACTTTCTCTGAAACAAATCTGCTTTTACGACACCAACTTTTGAATTCATATAAATCTCACTCGCACGTAATATTCCTACATGTACATATACATGTATCTGTCATCTATTGACCACGAAAAAACGAATACATTAAACATATTCAAATTACAGTAGTGTTTCAAAAGCCGGAGAAATGTTTCCTACCTTCTTGCCGAACTTCTAATAGTGTTCCATTCCTTGGCGATAATCTCTTGTTGGTGGCAGGGTTGACTGCAGAACAGGTGTAGAATCCAGCATCACTTGATGATACATTGAGTATGTGGAGGTTTCCTGATGGCATTATCCGGTAGTGATCTGGAGAAACAACGGTGATGCAATCACATTAACAGCATTTTGATTTCTAATAATTAGAGAAGCGTTATATAGACGAATGAAAATAAATTGTTATCATCAATATATATTCTATCACTATTATCATGATTTTTGTAAGTACTATTACTATTTTAACATTCAGTTCTACCCTTTACAAACAGGACCTATCACTATTATCATGATCATAAATGTCATTGTAATACACAACAGACACTGTCACTGCTTGAATATTCAACATATCACATAAACATGTACATGTACATTTATCTGTACTACGCCAATGTCAAATCTTAATTTTCATCATCATCTTTATCATTATGCAGGTAAATAACAATGATAATTTTTTTTATGGCTATTATAACTTCTATACAATTACAGGCATAATCATATGCATTCTTTCAACTATTTCCCTATAATTTGGAACTCAATCCCCCAATATATTTCTAATTGCAATACAATCACTTCTTTCAAAAGAAAGTTGAAGCATTTTCTTTCCCTTGAATATGTATGGTTATTTTTCTGTTCCTACTTTTCTTTGTTGTCTATATTTGTGTTATATTTTAGTTCTTCTTTTTGTTTTTTATTTGTTGTCTATATCATGTTCGCAATATTTTTAGAGAACTATGCTTGTACAAGGCCCAAGGGCTTTATTTATGTTGTTCCCCATTTCATTTTCGAATTCCGTTTATGACTTATTTTGTATTTGTTTTGAATGTACTTTTTAATTGAAAATGAAATAAATGAAAATTTAAAAGAAAATTGAACTAAATGATAATATCAGTATCTTCACTGGTACAATTACCAGTAACATCATCATCATTATCACTCTCATTATGTTATCATATTCAATCACTTCTTCCCTCTAAAGATTGTATTCTCATCACATACTTTTACTGGTTGACATACAGTACTGGCACAAAGACTCACCTATACTCTCAGTTATCCATTCGTTCTTGAAACTGTATTCCATCCTGGCGGGTGGTTTACTGTCTGGTAATGTACAAGGTATAACTCCAACTTCTCCACGCCATGCTAATACTTCTGAAGGAGGTTTCTCTGTAAATTTCTTCATATCTGAAAAAGCAACAGAAATTATTGTATAATATCTGCAGTTCAACTACACCACTATATCAAGAATATTAATCATACGGGTACATGTACTTGTATTGCCCTGGTGTCCATCATGAGTAGGTGCTCATGGAGCAGTGACTGAAAGATGAATACAGAGAAAAGTCTGAAAAACAGATGAATCTATATAAAAGGTGCCATTTAACACAAGGCTTGTCTGAATAGACCAGTTTAAGTGAGATCTTAACAAGTGCTACAAAGAGAGGATACACAAAAATGAAGATAAATGTTTGGTGAGAGTTTGATCTACAGGAATGGACCAGCATTGAGAACTTTATGGCATGTGCACATGCCATAAAGCAAATTTCTGCAAACGTTTCTAAGGTTTTGATTGCTCTATACATGTAATACCATTTTTAAAACAAGACAGGGACTTCTCTCCTTACTGACTTATAAAAAAAAAACAGAAGAAAATACATAATTTTAGTAGTGTTGTATCAAATAAGCCCATATTTTTTGAAGGCTTTAGCTTTTCTAATACTAATGACATTCTGCTTATATTTTAACGCAATAGTGCGTTTAGCAGAATGGCGCAACATGCTTACACTCTTCTGCCAGTGGCATGACGGATTATGACCTTGGGGTATATCAATTAGAGATGAATTTGGGTGAAAACACTATCAGAAGAAATGTGATTAGGGGGCTGATTGACATATATACATGTACTTAATAAAAAAAACTTTATACTCACGTGCTACATCTAATCTTGCTACCCTGCTCACAACACTCCCGACTCCCGTCGTCGCGACACATTGGTAATCCCCTACATGGGAAAAACTCCCTTCATCACTTTCAAAGTTTCTTATCAACAATGTGCCACCATTGATGGCTATGTTTGGAAAGTCCACAATATCCACACCATTTAACCTCCATGTGATAATGGCTTCCTTTGGGTGCGCGCTGCATCGTAGCTTGACACGGCTGAAAGGTCGGACGGGTTTTGAGGTAGGCTCCCTCCTCAGTTGCGGAGGAACATCTAAAAAGTACATGAAAAATGAAGAAGAAAAAAACAAAACATAAGACTTTGCTCCACCTTTTCAATTCAGTATAAGAAAAAAACTTACTTGTTCAATATATCAATGCATGAGATTATCCTTATCTTAAATATCCAACAGGGAAGTACTGTAAGATTTCAACACAGAGCACCAGTATTAAAACCGTAACTTGGTTGGCTTAATTTCAATGCTTCATTGAATGTATTAAAAAAAAACATCCGCTGGGAGCCAGAAGGGATGTATTCACTTAATTTAACACAAAGGGAACACCATTCTGGCTCTCAAAAAGGATATAAATATTCAAATACTGTTCTCTTTAATGCTTCACCACACAGACATAGCAAACATAAATGTCGGACATATGAGTATTATCACTGCCAAGGAAACTTGTACAAAGTGACAGAAGAGAAGTGTTTATTCTACAACACACTTTGTACATTTACATTTCAATCATAAACTTTATGAATTAATGGACTTCTCTTTGAACTAATTCATGAAAAGGAGAAATCCATTTCTTGTTCATGCAGAGGCTATGAGCACATGCAGTTCTCTCTGCACAGCCTAACACTACACGCTATACATTCAATAGAACTAGGACCTGCCAAGCAACATGTAATGCGAAGCCTCTGTCTCACCTTCTTCCTTCATCATCATCATCACCACCACTCAAAAGTACACAGTTTGTGTGTTCTATTATTTACATCTCGCCATATTTAAACCCTGCACGACACCAACAGTCAAGAGCTTGCAGAAATTCTTCTCCCTTTCATCCTGAGCAGTGTTCCGACACTGTTGGTTTTTCCATTGATTAAATCAAATCGGCGCCCCATAATGGAGAAATGACACGGCTGGTGCTGCCGAGTGGCCGCAGCCTGCCGGGAGGCGGCAAAGCCGACTTGCGGGGTTGTTCCGTGCCCCAATGAAGCTTTAATAGGTATCCCACTGGGAGGCTCTTTAACACTAAACACATAATCGTGACGGGATGTGTGGAAGTTGAGCAGCACATTCACTGCCCTTTATCCAATCAATTTTTCCCCGTTATCACAAAGCCATTAAATGCTTATTATCATTCAGTGCTTTGCCCAACTGTTCTCTTAAAAAAAACCCTAATAGTATATTAGAGCTTCTGTTTCTTTTCTTCATGCAATCAAAATCTTCTGTATATGTTACAAGGTTCCTACAATCCTGAAATCTACAATCATGCAGGTAGAAATATTACACTTGATCCTTATTCCACAAAATCCACACCAAAATCCATGACCATGTCCAACCATATCAGAATCCTACATGTACTTACAATCATTTTAAAAAAGAGACCATCTAACCCAAGTAGCTCTTTTTCATAGAGAATGAGATTTGCTTGGAGACAATATATATATTTTTGAACCTGCTTTACTGACTTTCTAGAACTACACGCAAATTATTAAGAACTCAAATATATATATTTTTCCGAAACATTATCATTTCCGTTTCAATTTCATGGGGGTGTATCCCACCGCTGCCATCACATTAAGGAATGAACAGAACAGTCATAGAAATTTGATTGTGAGCTGGGCCCTCTTTCATAAGACTGTTATCAATAATACAATAACTGTTATAAGCTACTGAAATCCTTGCATCTTATTGGCTGAGACTAAATTTGTCATAGAAATGCGGCAGTTGTTACTGATAACAAGTTTTATCAAACTGGGGTCCCAGATCTTTTATGGGTAGTAAATCCAGCCTAAGAATTTGAGTGTTGAACAATTTGTTTGGATTAAGGTCTACACTTTTCTGCCAGAATTAGAAACAGTTCCCTCCATCATAAATGTTACATCCATGGAAGATATTTCTATGCCCAATAATTATCAATGAAACAAAGTATTCTTAGTCAAAAGTTCACGATTGAAAATGTAACTTACAATTGTCCAAAAATGTGATGGCCCAGAAGGGGTTATTTGGTTACTGACTCATACAAACAGGGTAATTAAAACAATAACATTTGAATACTACAAAGAGCTACAACATGAGAGTGCTGCCTTAAGATAAAGGCACTTTATCAGTACAAACATTAGGCACAATTAATATCCTGAGAATTGCCAAGGGTGTGAAGTCGCCCAATTTTCAGGGGAGCTTGCACCCTGCCTGCCCTCACTGTCAGAGTCATGGTCGTGGATACTGTTGCAAATTTGGCCCACTCTCTTGCCCTCTCTCCCCTCGCCAGGTAATGAGATACTGGAGGCAGGGGGTCTCCACCGCACCCCCTACTCCACTGAAAGGGCTCTTGTAACGATGCTTTGCTCTGCAGCATGCTTTTTCCCTCTTAACCTCTCCTGTGTATGTTAGCTTTACAACATGTATGGGGGGAGCAGGCAGTTCTCTGAGATTTTAAGCTTTGTTCTGTCTCATCTGATAATTTGGGCACTGTTTTCTTATTTTGTTTCCACTATTTGACAACATAACCATTGTCACATTGAGAATATCTCATGTTCTTGAATTGTGAGACATCTTTTTACTCTGACCAAGCACTGTATAATCAAGACCTACCTTATACAATGTATGGAAACAGATGGAGACAGAAGAAAAGTTAGGAAGCACTTATTCTGGCAAAACAATGAAGAACCTTTGAATTCTTTGTTTGAATCCCTGGACAGCTCAATTCTTTGGTGTATAATTTTCAATATATACTGTTTGTGTCACAAAAGTTGACTAAAGCAGTTTGTTGCATGTTCTAATCGTCTATCAAAGTGAAAAAAGTCAATCTATTTGAAATAAAGGTGGAAAGAAATGTCTAAGAATGACTGTATTTTATCTTATTTTCTTTGGCTCGTATCTTGTGTAACCTCAAAAACTCTGTAGATGTATCTGTGATGTGAGTCATGAATCATACATAACTCAGTGCTTGTCTCATGACTATACAAATGCACTTCAATTTTTAATGATTTGAAGAAGACACCATTACTAAAAAAATTACTAATGAAAGCTTTCTTATACTTGTCCTGCAAATTCCAGATAGCTTGGCATTCTTTGCACAGTTGGGGCCCAAGAGATTGAAGCTAGGCTGCTGATGAGTCAAAGGATTTCAGTACCATCCCCATAGAAACCCCCAGTTCCAGTATCCTGATAGCTCATTTAGTGGAATCAAATCAAATGGGTCCCTACCCCCACAAAATAACTATGCAGAACCTACAGAGACCAGTTTCCCTATCAAATGTGTTGGTGAACTAGAGTCTCCCGCGACAAAGACGGCATCATTGCCTTTGTAAGCAAGCAAGCTGTCCCCATGAATTTTACGAAGTGCTGCGACAGGTGTGAGGTTCATCACAGCCATCAGTCCAGGCTGGAGCTTGATAAATGGACCCGTCTCGTCTCTGGCTTTAAGCAATAGACAGTTTGAATATGACAGTGCCAAAAAGTCAGAAATAAGATTGATCTTTCCTTTTGTGCAAACTACGCTATGAACAGTCTTGCAGACATGATCATTTATTCACAAAGGACGGGTTTGGAACAACTTGGTAAAATCCTGGAGGAGGGGGGAATAAAAAGTTCAAGACATAATTGTTTACGAACAAGTTTGCTTTGGGGTCCATGTTTCAGAAAGTGCTTTATTTCTCTACTGCGAATAGGATAGTGACACTAAGGGTAAACTAATGTTAACTGGTCAGAGAAAGCTAGTCATAATTTCTGTGATAAGCTGGTAATAAAATCATTTATCTAATACTGTGATAAGTACTGAGGAGCACATGTCGTCAAGAAAAGTTTTCTTTGAGGTGGTTTTGTTTTCTGCATTTGTTTTTGAGACTGGATGTCTTTGAGATTGAAAGCCCATGCCTATATCTTGTCAAATCAAAAGCTAACAAAAAATGATAATGAAATGTCATCACCAAGGATACATGGAAATCAACTATGGCATTTTCAGCCAGCCTCTGAGGGTCCTATGGAATGCCAAAAGGCACCAACCTTGCACTCTCAATTTCTAAAGAAAGGGGGATCCAAAACAGTAAAATTTGATATGACTTCGATGATAGGTCCATCATTGCTGATCCTTCCCTAAGTTAATGCTTTTATTCACGCTGTGAAGGAGATAATGAACCTACATGTATGAAGGCTAGAATTCTCAAATGTGTTTAACTTACCTGCACAGGCTTGCTCACATCAGAGTGTGAGAAAGGTGGCTAGCAGCCAGACAAACATTGCCTGCAGTAGGTCCACATTCATCATTTGTTTTGCTTTATGATGATTCGCCTTACGACATTTCATATTACAACTTTCAGTCGAGAAAAATTAAATTACTCATCTCTAGCTAAAAGAGTTTTCATTCAAAATTATAGTCTTCCTTGGCTGAAAGGGGGGGGGGGGGGACAGGGATTAAGTCCTACTTACCTGCAAAGGCTTGTTCACACCACAGTGTGAGAAACGTGACTAGCAGCCAGACAAGTGTTGCCAGCTGTAGGTTCACATCCATTGCACTGGATCGTTGGATGAAGATAAGTGAGTTACATGACAGTCAACATCATACAAGATCGATCTGTAGAGAGACAGAGAGAGAGAGAGAGAGATAGAGTGAGATGTCATATTCCAGTTAAAGTCATTATACATTCATAATTCCCTTTCTAGTGTGTTTGGCATTGATGAAGATGACATTTACCTTGCAGTGTCTCACACAGATTGATAAGCAAAAGAGCAAGAGGGTGAAGTTAGGTACCAATGGGAGGTGTACATCCGGCTGCATTCATAGCACAATTTTGTTCAGAATAGGGGGAAAAAATTCTTTTATACTCTGGTTTAAATCATGTTCACATTCATGTAATATTTGCCTGTCATAGATTTGATGTTTGAGATGGCTGATCTCAACATAGAAAAGGTACATTCTGAAAACATGCTTTCTGAAATTGCAAAAAAAAAAAATTTCTACCAGAAGAACATCCCTGCCATCTCCACAGTGCAGATCCACACAAACAGTGTTAAAGGTACCAATTACGACTGAGGGCATAAAAAAAAAGTTTGTATGAAATAAATAAAAAATGAGCATCTGCAATAACAATTTTTGTCAATTGTTTCTAATTCAAAAACAAATATCATGATTGAATTAATGCCATAGTGAAGTCCTGTTTGACTTAACAGTAGCCCCCAGATAACTTATCTATATTTTTTTAACCCTGCAGCAAGAAGAAATATTCAAGCAGACATTCAAAGAAGCAATTTCTTGGAAATTTGCCCAAGGGACTACATTTTCTCAAACTAACTTTCCTAGTACACAGCTATATCTTAATTTCAAAAGTTTATTTCTTTTTTCTAAGCCTGCCCTATTGATTATTATTCAGCTGGAGCATGGTGGAAGCCAACTGATACATGTATGAGATGCAGTCATCTAGTATCTTATTCGTGGAAATCAATATCTGGAGATCTGAGGGGAATGACCGGCCCTCGTATGACTTCTACATTTATTTGACACTGGATATGAATGCAGTGAGTTTCCATGGTTTGTTCTGATGCCATGCTTCTCAATAGGATGATTAAGCCTAAGATTTTACAGTAGTATAGAATAGAAAAATTTTTTTTCCTGAAAACAAATTCTCCTGTATTCATGTTTACATGAGAAGGACTTATTTTCCCCCTTTCTTAAACTTCTCATCATCTTAATCATCGATACAATTATCATCATCATCAATGGTCAATATATATATATATATATATATATATATATTTCATTAGATACCTACTTAGGGCGAAAATATGTGGTAAAAAATGCAGCGAAAGGGGAAAATCGACTATAAGGAGAAATATACATTTCTCCTTTACGTTTTGAACTAAACTTTCTGTCCCTTGCCTGCCATATCACAACCTGTAACTTCGCTGTCACAATGCTAAATGAGCGTCCACCGATATGAGGACCCTTCCATTTTTTTTTCATGTAGGGTAGCCTTATGCATGTATCTCACATTTCAGGGTTTATATTGTGGCATGGGTAAAATATGTGCTGTTCGGAAAAATGTCCTTTAAACAGGTTTATATAAATTTTCTCTTTTGCTATACTTTTTTTACCATTTCCCCTTTTAGGGCGAATTAGTGGTATATATATATATATATATATATACATATAAATCACTTTTATTAATATATTAACATCCATTTCCTACATTTGCTTTCCCTCACACTACTTTTCTCTTTTCCACATCAAACTGTTCTGAAATGTTACAGGGGTTTGAACCCATGGCCATCTCAATCATAACCAACTCACACAACAGGACCACAAAAACATTTACTACATCAGGAATTACAGACAACACATGTTCCAAAAGTGTTCAAGAAAAGAATGAAGTTTGGATAGAAGTACTACAACAATGTAAACATATATTCTACCATCATATTCTTCAAGTTCATCTATTTGAGGTAGGCCTACAAAAAGGACAATGAATATAAGACAAGTACATAGCCTCAGTCTTCTTTCGTCTATTATCTCATAGGCCTCACAATGGAATTCCCCTTAATACAGACCTCCATTATCTAGACCTAGATCTTACAATATGTATGAGCACCAAAAAAAACCTCAAGTCACTTTGGTCCCCGAACCACATTGATCATACACACACATCATTTTTCTCCCAGCTCCGGATTCTCCAACACAATAGCACGACCGACCTAAGACGACGAGCGGCGGCAAAAATTCCCTACAGATCTCGCCCGCACACTAGGCCCGTCTTCATCAGCCCGAGTTTCCAAAATAGCCCGCTAATTCTGATCCGGGAAACTAACCCGATCAGAACTAGCTCGAGCTAGTTTGTAATGAAGACGCAATTAGCTGGCTATTTCGTGGGTTTCTAGCTCGAGCTAGAAGCCTAAGTCAACTTGGGTTTTTTTGTGAAATAGCGCGCTATTTGGCGAATTAGCCCGCTAATTCGCAGGTGAAGACGCACTCGGGTTTTGACTCGGGTTAATTTATTCATGACACCAATCCTAGAAATGTTATTTTCCTTATGTATTTCTTGATTTTCTTCTCTCTTTCCACCTTTTCCTTATGTATTTCTTTGTTTTTCCTTCTTTCTTTTTTCTCCTTATGTATTTCTTTGTTTTCCCCATTCTTTATTCTTCTTTCTATTCTTATGTATTTCTTTGTTCTTCTTGCTATCCTATTTTCTTTATATATTTCTTGTTTTTCTTCTCTCTATTTGTCTTTTCCTTATGTATTTCTTTGTTTTTCCCATTTTCTGTTCTTCGATCTTGCTATCCTCTTTTCTTTGTTTATGTATTTCTTTGTTCTTTCTGTCCTCTTCTCTTTATATTTCCTTATGTATTTCTTTATTTTTCTTTCTATTCTATATTTTCCTCATGTATTTCTTTGTTTCTTATGTATTACTTTGTTTTTCCTTCTCTCTTTTTTCTCCTTATATATTTCTTTGTTTTCCCCATTATTTATTCCTTCTTTCTATTCTAATGTATTTCTTTGTTCTTCTTTCTGTCCTCTTCTCTTCATATGTATTTCTTTATTTTCTTTCTATTTTATCTTTTTCCTTATGTATATCTTTGTTTCCCAATTTTTTATTGTTCTTTAATTTCTTATGTATTTCTTTGTTCTTCTTGTTATCCTCTTTTCTTTATGATTCTTTATGTATTTCTTTGTTTTCTTCTATCTTTTTATCCTTTCCTTTTGTATTTCTTTGTTTTCCTGTTGTCTACTCTTCTGTCTATTTATATGTATTTCTTTGTTCTTCTTTTTTACCCTCTTCCCTTTATATTTCTTTGTTTTCCTTCTCTATTTTTATCTTTTCCTTATGTATTTCTTTGTTTTCCCCATTTTCTGTTCTTCGATCTTGCTATCCTCTTTTCTTTGTTTGTTTATGTATTTCTTTGTTCTTTCTGTCCTCTTCTCTTTATATTTTCTTATGTATTTCTTTGTTTTTCTTTCTATTTTATCTGTTTCCTTATGTATTTCTTTGTTTCTTATGTATTACTTTGTTTTTCCTTCTATTTTTTTTCTCCTTATGTATTTCTTTGTTTTCCCCATTATTTATTCTTCTTTCTATTCTTATGTATTTCTTTGTTCCTCTTTCTATCCAGTTTTCTTCGTATTTCCTTATATATTTCTTTGTTTTTTTATTTTGTTTTTTCCTTATGTATTTCATTGTTTCTTATGTATTACTTTGTTTTTCCTTCTCTCCTTTTGCTCCTTATATATTTCTTTGTTTTCCCAATTATCTATTCTTATTTCTATTCTTATGTATTTCTTTGTTTTTCCTTCTCTCTTTTTATCTTTTCGTTATGTATTTCTTTGCTCTTTTCTCTTCATTTATCCTATATATTTTTAAAAATTTTCCATCTTCGAAGTGCGCATGCTCTGAAGCTCGAGTTTATTCCAAGAACGAGCGGGAATCGCTCGACTCGGGCTGATGGAGACGGGGTTTTTCAAACTCGGACTTTTTCCTCGAGAAGCGCTGATCGGGCTAGAATCTCGAGCTTGAGCAAACTCGGGCTGATGGAGACGCACCTATTCTCTCCAAAATCAGCCCCAATTCTCCAACAGCAATAGAAAAACAAACCTTACCACCTCGGTGATCTTGCCAGCTAAAAGGTCAAAACATCTCTTTTTTCTCCATCTCCTTTCTCCCATCTCTCTCTCTCTCTCTCTCTCTCCCTCCCGGCTAATACTCCTCATCGTATATCCTACCTTCGCATAGCAACCAATCACTATAGCATCACTCCTCCTCCTTCTCCTCCTCCTCCTCTTCCTCACTCCAAAAACTTGTTACTGGAGGACTCCGATTTCCATCGCATTTCTATTTGTCTACCAATTTCTAACGTGTGTATATTTAGATTCCGTGAGTTACTTTGCTATGGAGGCACACTTGTGCAGTCTGTTGTTTTTTAGTCTTTCTATTTTGGTCCTGCAGGAGTGAAGCACAGACTTGAACACTGTGAGGAGAGATGTGGGTCAGCTGTAAAGAGCAAGAGAGAGAGAGAGAAGGGGAAGACAGGAGGAGAGAGAGAAGAAGAAAAAGCAAGAGCGGGTTGGAGCAAGTAAGATGTTTGCAGAAAGTGTGAGACATGATGCGACAAAAGGGGGGATGGGAGACAGAAAGAGAATTTGACTAGAGATAAAAAGAAAAAGAACAAGAACAAGAAAAATGCGGGTAGAACAAGATAAACTGACACACAGAGAGAGAGAGACATGTAAAGAGAGGCTAAGAAGATATGGGGAGACTCAGAATAACCCCTTTTAGAAAAGGAAAACTACACTTCATCTTTAAACTATTAGCATTGAAATCCTCCCCACCCTCCTTCAACAGCTCGCCCCATCCTCACCACCACTTGCCCCACTCCCCCCTCCTCTTGCCTCATCCTCATCCATCTCGTTCACCGAACGGTGTCAGCAGAGGGCGAGCAATGTATGGTGGCTGGGAAGACATCATTACCTTGGGGGCTTTGCCTTTTCTCCCCCTCGACCCCAGTCACGACCTTGCCACATGCAGTCAAGTCCAGTGTTACATTAGACTCAACTTCACTGCTACAGTAGTCTCTGTTTGTAGACCACGGTTGGGTCCCTTGAAAGAGTCAAACACTGACAAACTCAAAAAGACAAAACCAAAAAGGATTTCACTGAAATTCCCACTACTCAAAGATCTGCTGCACAATCTGCATAATTATGAATAAAAAACAAATAAGAACAGAGTTGTTGAAGAAGCAGGGATATGCACCTTCAACATCTAGGCCTACACTACAGTTATAAGGGAGCCACTGTATATCAGGCCATTTCTGGTCCATGCCACAGACAAAATGAATTCATAACACTTTTCTGAGCTCATAGTTGGCAACACATACAAAAGTTTGTTTTTAATTTTTTTAAATATTTTATACAAAAGCGAAACAATTATAAGACAGATGTAAATGCAATAGAATTTATTTCAAAAAAGAAAAAGTGAAAACAGAAAAGTAATAACTTGTTTGTCAATACAAAAGAAAATCTTCATCCACATGTCACTTGCTAAAATGCTTAGAAGACCTCAGAAAATAAAATGAGAAGAAAGACTGGAATCCTAGACTCGTTACTCCGAGCCTAGGATTAAGGCCCTTGGCGCCTTGATGGGTAGAGGTCATGGGGTCAACGCACATGCTCCTTGTCAGCGTCCATTAATTCCCACTTAGGATTTGAACTTGAGGAACTCTGAGGTGAAATTTTACTTTTTTTACTTCATATTTTTCCCTTTAGTATCGTCTTAATAAATTGTGTGTGTGGGTGAGAAAGAGAGAAAGAGAAAGAGAGAGAGAAGGGATATGAATATGAAAAAAAAATTGCAAGTTTTCACAAGAGAAAAATTTGGACCTACATCAGCGTTGGATTTAGAGGGGATACACGTGATAAAGAAGGTTGATTGTGGTAAACACATGGACTATTTCTCTCATTTTCTTGACTCCTGGAACACTCTACGGGACACATCGTGGAATTGGAAATGAAAGGAAAGAAGATACAAAGCAACAAAAACAACAATTTCTGTGCAACAAGTAACATATGGTTACATATGGTCTGCTTAGACCAAGAAGGGTGTTTACTCCTATCCTCCGAAACAGTGCCCTTTTGGCTCTAAGAGGCAAAAAAATGTTGGCCTATAAGCTAACAAAAAAAGAGTGACACAATGACTAACTGCAGATGCAGTTTAAGTACATAATTCTTCAAGGGTGGGTTAGTATACATGTAATTAATAAGATGCAAAATACATCTCTCCTTTGTCCCCTTTGATAGGCCTACTGTATACAATATAAATTTGACTGGTTAAAAAGAGAAAGTTATTAATTAAAATTACTATCAAGCAACCTACCTACACCTCTATACTGTGCATGTCAACATTGTAAGTGAGTAATCAAACTCTAAAGTGGTAACTCTTACATACATACATACATGTAAGTTGATAAGTGATATGTGACATATGGAACTATCCAGCATTTTGACTTAAAGATAAACAATTTTAAACACCTAGATGAATTTGATAACAATAACATATGGGAAACTCGCTGTAAAGAACAGATATAGCAAACTCTGGTACTTTTGCTTGTCCTGTTCCTCTGTATTCTACTGTTTTTAGCCCTGATACAACAAGGTTACAACATACATGTAAGAAGGAAATACCCTTGGTCCCAAGGAGTATTTTGTAACTATAAGGAGGTTCCACTGTATAAAGTAATCAGATTAATACATAAGGTATCATTTGTACAAGATTTAAGAATGCCATCCCCCCCCCCCCCCGAAAAAAAAGAGGAAAAAAAGAGAAGAAATCCCTTCCAAAAAAGTGCCAAATGAGAGCCTCAGAGGCATGTTCAAGAGCAAGTTTATGTGAAGTGACGTCCTGCATAGCTATGCAGCAGGCTTGGGCCGCTGGCCTCGGGCATGCCAGAATCAAATTACCACCTATTTCCAGGATAAAAATTTGCTACAGAAAACGGTTTCCTCTCTCACCGGATTTTCTTGCTAAGAAGCTGTGGAGTTTCAAACAATTTCTCACTTCAAATGTCTTTACTCCACTCTCATATTCTCTCTTACATATCCCTAATTTCTAATGGTGATCCATGGACATGTGAGCAGAAAATGAAATATGAAGAAGGAGTTGCAAATCCATAAAACAAATATTGTCTAATGCACACACTGATTCATAGGGAAGTAGCTAGAAATACTATTACCCGACTCAGCTATGAGCCTGCATCAGTTAATCTACATACTAACACAGTATATTCTTCCATCCATCTATCTATAGACCTACAAATATTGTATAAATGTCAATCGATCTCGTATTATCTGTCTGTCATCTTGCCTATCTATAATCCAACCACCCAACTTACCCCCTCTGCTCCTCTTCCTCTCTTTCTCTTTAATCTGTTTATTTTTCCAATTAATCCTTTGCCTACAGGAACCGGGTAGTCCCTGTACTAAGCCTACGGGAATGAGAGAACTCAGTAGTCATTGAGTTAAACATCTAGGTATTTATCTCCCTCCTCTTTTCCAAATTTTAGTTTACATTTACGATCAATCCTTGATATAACTTCCTCTCTTTCCGTCCTCGACACACCCCCCTCACACACGTGTTCACTCCTCGTTCTTTTGTCACATTAAAGACACCATCACACAAGATCGATGCCCATCCCTTTAACAGTAACGGCCAGCTGGCAGTGATAGCTGTCAGAAACCTGTCACATCACACACAATAGTTGAACTTCCAAACATATTTTTCCTCCTTCGAACGTCAAGTTCATTTTCCATCTCTCCTGTCAGGATCCTCTCCTCATATCCGAGTACATATCCTGCCCAGTCACTATCAATGATTTCATTTTCCTCAACGATTGGAGGCCTCTTAAACCAAAATGTCAAGAAGTAAAATTTGACATCTTCCCACAAACTGTCAAGGTACCACAAATCTTCATCATAAACCCAACAGGATTATTCCATCAAGTTAAAAACTTGCATTTTCATGTCTTTAAAAAGAAAAACATTTCTTGCACCCTCTCTCTTTCAAATAAATGAAATTTATTAACAATTTGCATTTTCATGATTTCACAACTTTTTATTTTCTTGCTCCCTCTCTATGAAATAAATTAAATTTATTGCAGCACACAACCAAATCGAAAGTATAGATGGGGCAGTGCAAAATCAGTGGAAGAGAATATTCCTCAAAAGTCGTACAGCAGCTCTAATTATTTGACTCTAAAAACCAAACAATGCTGTGTCCTTAGTCAAGCCATAACCACCTTTGTAAAGGTTGTGTCAAAGACTACAGAGCAGCTCTACAGTACAGGGCATATGTGAGAATTAGTCTCCAATAAGAGAAAGATCAGACCTGGTTAAGACCAGCAAGAGTTCCTGCCCGCAAACTATTCCAATCACGCTTGCAAGCAAACACCCGGCTACATGTAGCTAACACATTCATTTCCCTTACCAGAGGATGAGGACATTATAGTAACTGCTAAATACTGATCCTGCTTTGGCAATATGCATGTGTCTTTGAAGGAGGTTTCCTATTGGTTGGGTGAAATAAAGAAGTTTATGAACAGGGTTTATATGCCTGCTAGTCTCCAATAACAGAAAGATCAGACCTGGTTAAGACCAAGAAGGTTTTAGCCTGCAAACTATTCCAATCCTGCTTGCAAGCAAACATTTGGCTAGGTAGCACACTTGATTCCCTTACGAGTGAGTAAACAACCGGCTTAGGCAACCAATCCCGGGGGATCACTGGAAATGCTACAAAAGAGACATCTGTCAAAGGCAATCTGGGACTCTCAGGAGAGCCGAAGAGAGCAAGCGCGACGTCATCGGGATCATATTCGGCTGCGGGATGATATGTCGGGGGACATTGATATGACGTGATGGAAGGCTTGCCAGGCGCTCAGAATATTCTGTTTCGGATGCTGCATCATTAAGAGAGTATGATGCTACTTAAAGGTGTTCCATTTGATAGAAATACTAAAAAAGTGTATACTACATGTAGCTGAAATGTCCAATATTCTGTTTCGGATGCAGCATTATTAAAAAGTATGGCGCTACTTAATGGTAAGCCATATATATTACCCGTAGAAATACTAAAATCAGGGTTCTGATGCCCCTTCATCAAGTATAATTGAGATTAAGAAGGGCGTTAACTCTGTGTTAAAGCATATGAGTTAAAGCCCTACTGGATCCAAACAGACGATATGGTGCTTCTTAAAGGTGATCCATGCACTAAAAATTACTCTTACCAAGCAGTGTTCAGAGGATAGAAATACATGTACAAACAATACTATCAACAGACAAATCCACAAAAGCATCTAATCCACACAGAATTTGGGAATGAAATAAAGTAAAGCATCTACAGAGGCAAATAAATGAACAGATGACAAGAGGCGAGTCAGAGAAATACGGTAGGTTATACAGATACCATCAAGGATAAAACTTACAGACATGTAATGGAAGTAAGCATATAGAAAAATAGTGATGGAGACTAAGTAATTGTAAATAGAGAAAAAGAACAGAAGGTAAAAGGAGAAATTGCCTTGGACGACACCAACAGTCACCAGTCACCACAAATTACTTTTATATAGACAAAAGTCTATTTACAGCGAAACCACAAAATGATGGTACACAACAAACTGGGGGAGGGGGGGGGGGGACCATTCATCCATTCATGATGGAGACACTCTTCTTGCATCATATGGGACATCATGGCCAGGTATCTATCCAACCGCTTTTTTATATAAAATTATATCTCGTTCAGTGAATTGTGAAGTTATATATTGTAGATGCTTTGAAGGCCATATCAAAAAATTGCAAAGGAAAAACATGAATGATTTGTGTGTGTGAATTGAATTTTTAATGATGGGTGTGATTCAAAGTAAACCGAGATGCAACAATGGTACATTCTGCATGTTTTAATCATGTTCAAAAACTATTAAAAACTGAACCAATGATCTATGCTCAAAGCTACATGTTGTACACAATGGGTGTTGATGAATGTAGAATGTATTAATATGTTGCACCGACTTGCATAGGATACTGTATGCACACCAAAGACAGCTGAACCTCACACCAGGGGATGGAATTGAGATTTCTATTCTTGATCATAGGCATCCTCATTTGCTCGTATAAAACTCAGAACCCCTGTAAAAAACAGGAAGACATTTGCAAAATTCTAAATGCAACAGGAAGAAATTTAGTCGATTGAATTTTCCTTTCTGAGCAAAGTTAGCGACTGCCTTTAATCAACACGGTGCAAGTTGTCCTTTTCGTCACCTGACGTGGGAGCATGGTCGCCAGTCCGCACAACTTTGCAGCCTCCAACCTAAATAGTCCTAAGCCCTCTTGTCTTGTCCTATAAATACCAAGACCTCAATAGCGACATCCACATGTAACATCTATCTTCTAACTCGTCAGCTGGGAGAGATAATGTTTCAGAAGAGCACATACAAGCGTATCTGCTTGATTAAACATATCATAAATCCATTCCAAAACAGTGCCAAATTCTTTTCTTTTTTCGTAAATGGGCTTTCCACCGAACTGACAATTTCTCTACTTGTTAATGGTGTGCTTATTAGTGTTTTCAATATGCTTTCAAAATCACCAACTGGGAAAGTAAATGTATTGGAAGAAACTTCACAATCATACCTTCTACAGCAATACATGCATGCCAAAAAACTGTAGTCAAACAAAACAGAATTTGATTCCACAAAGAAAAGTTGGGAATTAACTTTTCTACCCTCTGCAGTTGATAATTTTCCCCTTTACTTGTCTTATAAATACCATGCCCTCAATAGCAATTCACCTGTAACGACATCTATCTTCTAACTCGTCAGCTGGGAGAGAAACTGTTTCAGAAGATAGCAGACAACAGTGTTTACTTGGACTCAACATGCCACATAACTGTTTCTATTTTTTTTCCACGACAGAACAGCTCAGAAGAGACTTTTCAACACCCTGGAGCTGACAATTTCCCTACTGTTTTTTAATGGTGTATTTAAATTATTTTCAATATGCTTTCAAAATATTCAAATGGAAGAAAAAAAAAATGTTTCACAAGATAGCATACAGTCAGATCTGCATGGATGAAGAAAACATGCCATGAAACTGGTGCCAAATAGTGCAGAATTTCTTTTTAAAAATTTCTTCCCTACTCTAATTGAAAACGTGTAAAATAATTCTTTCTTGTACGTTTTTTTAAACAAAATCTCTACACAAAAAGTGGACTAAAGAAGGAAAATACAGGGGCTACTTATTCTCTCTTACTCTGTTTCTTTATCTTTCACCCTTGCCCCCCTATTCCTTTATTACTCTTTCAAATGTAATAAAAATATACAAAGGGCTTTAGAAGGCTTGAAGTAATTTGTAGGAGTGCTTCTCTGTCAAATGATTAACAGAAATAAGGCTTCACTCACTCTGTTGATGTCAAATGAAAAACAACAGATTATGGTTGAGGAGATGGAAAATGAAATAAAAAGCTGCAGACCACGTAACTGCCTGCTGTCGTCAACATCAGACGTGGATGAAAGTCTAGATGAATCAAGGAATATAAGTGTACCCTGACTGAGTTGGATTGTACACCTCTGTCAGTTCAGTCATTTCAAATCAAAACTTTGATTGCCAACTAACATCCATTGGAATTTGACATTACAGCTCTCTACCATCTAATAAACCCCCTCCTTATGAAAGCTGTTCTCTTGACGTGATAGGTATGATCCGGGTTGTAATGAACATGCAGGCAATGTTCTTGTTAGAGAAGATATTACAGGGATCTAGTGCATCACTGTGAATCATCTTCATTTACCCCGTTAACAATTGAATTCTAACATTCTAATTGACTTCATGGAGGAGTCAACGAGTTCCCATAGCCAATGGGTTAAAAAGCTTGAGGAGGACAGAGAAAATTAATGTAGGGCTTGTAGCCTATCTTCCAGAGGAATGAAGTTTTTTATAACACTCAATCAAAATATTTAGAGCAAAGAAAAAGAAGCAGATAAACAAACACAAAGAGTCCAAAAGACGTCTTCTCTCTTACATAAGACATACAAACTTTCAGACCCTAGCATACTCTACTTTCTAGGAACTCTGTGATCATTTTAAAGTGACAGTAAATTGAAGCTCATAATGGCGCCATCTTTCAACAGGATTTGAAAATTGTCTGTGCCTCTCATTTTCCCATCATGCCCCATTCTAGTTTGTAGAAGCTTAAGATGTATCCGTAGGAAATTTTCCACATGTGCAACTTCAAAAATAATAGTTAAAGATATATTATGTGCCTATTTTCCTAACAGCTGTTTGTCGAAATTCAAAATAAAATGCGATTAATTTTCAAATTATAATCTCAATTTAGCAGTTACTGTATGATGCCGCTGTTCGAGTTTTGCCAGTTTAATGCCATTTTAAAGGCATACAAACTTCTTAAAACCAGTTTGCCTTATCACCAGGCTAGACGATGCGGCCAGAGGAGAATAAAATAGTTTGCTCACCGGATTGGCATTCTCAAGATATTCTGAGACTAACCTTGTCATATTACAGTAAGGGATAGGAAACAGTATCAGATTTTCTTCCCAGAACTCTGGAATTGAAAGTACCGCAAATGCTTTGAAATGTTCAAGCCCCTCTGACTGGCAAGGGTGAATTCCACAAAGGCTTATCATTTCTAATTATCTGAGGTTTACCCAACATATCATTGTCTAGTTCCTAATAACACAGTCACAGAAAATGGATCTTAAAAGGTCACAAGACTGAGATTTTAGAACCAATATGTAGTTTGTAAAGGTGACAAAATCTTCCCCCAAAATTTGAACTTTTGGGAGTTTTCACACGTTAGGTTAGGAAATGCACTATTCAAAAATATTATTTTCCATTCAAAAGTAGGGGTCCAAATTCAATTGAAGCAAAACTTTTACGTTTAAAGTATTTCTTAAATGACACATATCCTAAAACTTAAAACGAAATAAAAAGAAACATTACCTCTTCACAATTGATGGCATTATATGTGTAATATGCGCATGCACAGTATGAGCAATGCCAAATGTCAATCAAAACAACATCGAAGAAGTCAGCTTTACAGTCTGCAAAGTCCAAGTAATATCCAAAATTATCAAAATTTAGATATTTCCACAATTTTGGGTGTAAAAAAATAGATTCCTTCAGACACAACTTTCATAAAATCTTGCAAGCTGGACTCATAGAAAGTTAGAAACTAAATGCATAATGCAAGAGTATTCACCACAGAAACTCATCAGGCAGTGCCCCATTTCAACAAACCAAAACTATATTCTCCTCTTCTCTAAAACGATAATCTTTCTTTTGTCGCAACAATACTCATCAACTGCTAAGCCCTTTAAACCCTTCTTCTTACTTTCCAAAGAAACCGAATTCACAAATGCTTTCCAGGTCTTAATTCAATTATCACTCGCTAGTCAAGGGACACTTCCGCAGTTTCCAGCCTCCTCGTTGTGGTTCTTATGTAAGCCTTCTTTAATACCCCTTTTGTCATTCTTCTTTCTTTTCTATTCCTTTTCTTCTCTCCAGGAGCCTCTCTGTTCATCCATGGAGATCGGTTGACTCACATAATGATGCCATGGATTTGGGGTTTAAAGTTGTTTGAAGCTTTAACATCGTTTTTTTTAAGTGCCACTACATGACTCAAGTAAGAAGGTGTAACTGTCTTGCCTCACATACTAATTGGTTAACTATAAAGTATCCTTTTGACTTGGACAGAAATATACCAAGCCCTCTAAAAAGTGTGCCATTATATTAAATACATACAGGTTTGATTCAAATGACTCTTTCAAACAAATCTTTTGAATTACGCGAATGCTCTATCAACTTCTACATCTTGCTCTTGCCGTACAGTATAAATAATAGGTTAACTACAAAATATCGGTTCTTTATAAATGAAATATATTTCATCTTCAGCAGACCATTACAGCTTCAGGATGGAGAGGGGGGGGGGGGAAAGACTTTAGAAATACAAGAAGCCATACTAGTGGCTTTTAAGCTAACCAGTTACATTACTGTTCATTCACTCCTGGCTTAAATTAAAATGGTAAACAAATTTTTTAAAACTTTTATTTATGTGGCTTCAGCTGGTAATTAATACTGAGGGGAGTCAGAACCATGCCACAGCATAAAAGAGGGTGGAACAGGTTCTTTGGAAAGTCATGAGCCAGCTTTAATAGATTGAGATTTATTCTTTGTCAAGTAGACCTATTATTCAAAGTTTCAAACAAAATTCTAGTTGAGCAAAGCATCCTTAACTAGGCTCATTTACAACAAACATGTTATTTGCTTTCAAAATTAAAAGTTTTAACTTTAGTATGGAAGATAACTAGTGTAGAAAGAAAACAAATTCCTGTAAATCTTACATTAAATATTTACACATTTCATTTGTTTTTAAAAGATGAGCTAAGCTTCTTTACTATCTGAGATTCAGTGATTCTTTCTTTCCCTGGACTCTTCTATCTATAGTAGACTTTCCATGATTTTGCAAGATGTGTTAGAGTTTAATGTGGCAAAATGATAGAACCAAAAAATTCTATTTCGGCATATTGCAAACACACTCTTTGGAATCAACTCACAAAATTTTCAAATTTTTTTTTTGGTTTTGCAATACTAAAGCAAACAGAATCCTCGAAGTACACGTTGCAAAAACAGTCTTCATAAACCATTAGCGAAATTATCTGAAAGTTCCTGGTTTTACAATACAAAAAAAGCTGAAATCTTGGAGGGCATTTTGATACATCCTAGTCCTTCCATATTCTCTTCTGTGTCATCACCAAACATTAGTCATTTACATGTATTTGTAAAAATAGAGAACATCTTGACCTACCCCTTAACCAAAAATGACAAATCTGCTTGCAGCCATCTGGAAAACGTGGAATCAACTCACAACCTCGATCTCATCCAGGAAATCATTTTAGTCAGAGACGGGGCGAGAGATAGGTCATTACATATGTTATGTTTCTCCGCATATCCGGAACAATTAGGGGATGAGATTAACACAAGGTGGCCTTGTCACAAACACACATGCACTGTGTTTGCATCCGCAAAATTTTCACGTTTACATGAACGTTCTCCGAGACAAGTTGGCACTTTGCATGAATTTTGATTAAGTTGTCGCTTAAACAGGTGCACTGTATTTGCATCTGAAAATATTTGCGTTTGCATGAACGTTCTCTAAGACAGCTTGGCAGTTTGCTAGAACATTTATAAGTTTTCTTGGCAAGACTAAACTGTTTTTTCTTGGCAGTTTCCAAGTTTCTTGGTGACAACCTGACATTTGCCTAAAAGGTTCTTAAAATCAGGATACAGAGAGATGCTGACCAGCAGGTGATTTGTACATTCTCCTCTTCTTTTTAAAAAAGTCATTTAAATCATTCAAGGAAATGCCAGAAACATGAATCATTCAGACCCATAAAAGAGAAATGCACCAACTGTAGACTTACATGTAAGTTAAAAATATCCAACTTTAATACTTTTCAGGGAACTGAGGGAAGATCCCCAAATCAGCGCTGATCATAATCTTTTTTTACAACATCAAATGGTTTGAGGTTGAAGAAAGAGAAAGATTTTGTCATCATATTTAATCTCAAAATCTGATTTTCGTATTGCTTCATTCTCTATCAAGGTGGCATGCACTAAACTGACTTTCAGATATGTTCACATCATGCATCAATCTCACAAACTTGTTTTGATTGGGTCATTTACTCATGCTATTTTGTTGAAACTCCCAGACATGAGAACAACAGCAGAATTGTTACTTTTGTATCATGCGCTACACCATATGACATACATGTAATACAAACCCTGAAGGAGTGAGAAGATTTTATGAAGATGCCGCGGCCATAATTCATGAACAATTAGGAAGATTGCATCTCCGTGTGAAAAACAACAACAACAAAGGACCCAAGTAAAGGCTGATCCTCACAGCGAAACCTGTCGAATGTGCAGTGTGCGTGTGAACTGGCCTTGTGGATGTGACAGTTCTCATTAGAAAGCAAATTCAAGTTTAAAGCAATGACATCATGAATTCTATCCTACATGTATAATGAGCACAAAAGGGGTCGTCCACCGCACCATGCACCTTTTTTTTTTGCCACCATTCAACGTAAACTTGAAGCCATCACTCAAGTTCATTGTAGACCCTCGGGCAGAACTGAGCAATTATTTGCACATAAATCGACTCCCAATACTGACGTACAAAAGATTACACTACTGGAAATAATTCCACAATGGTCATAAAGAATAAAAATGCATTCTTTGGCGACTCTATTCTCCGGGATTTGATCGATGATGTGCTACGACTGTCAGGGACCATTTACAAAGGGCCCTTGTGTCAATCTAAAGCACAATTGCCACTAGATATCGATTATAATCTCGCATTAATTGCACCACAAACATTTACCCGTTAAAAGCATTTGAGCATACAAGAAAAAAGTTCCAGAAAATGACTTTTGCTCATTTGAAATAGACCCTTATCTGTCGCCATTATCATTGATTAAAGGGTAGTACTTCAATCTATCTGTCATTATAATTCTATTAATATTACAAAGAGATGCTTGATTTGTGATATCATTTTATCACAATGGTTGTCTCTCATGACCTGCCGTGTGACCTCACAAAGCCGTGCGAAAAAAGGAATTCATTCAAAAGCGAGATTGGGATCAGGCTTTGGGTTTTTGAAGCGGCGAGAACGATCTTGAAAGACGCTTTCATGAGAAGACATAACCCCAGCTTTTATCACCTTTCAGTCGCTGAGGTAACCAATACAAATGGAATGTCAAGTTTCGGGGAGCTAAAAGAATGGAGGCCAATTAATCGAGTCCTGGCCCACGAAGGCTCAAGCCAGGACCTCAAAAAGGAACCGACCGACAGATTTACAGAGCAACATTTGTCCCCTGAGAGAGCAAGCCCCTATCTGGAAAGAAAGACTGAATTTAGATGGAGGGAAAACAAAAACACATTTTGGAAAATATTCAGAAAGGCCACAAACGTGAAATAATTCCACATGTAGTAATAATACACCCATGCCTATGCCATAGACATCCATCCAGAACTGGTTTATAGGCAAACAAATGTGTAAACGGCTCAATAAAAAAGGCCTTTTTTTTCCCTCTTATTAAAACTGTTCTAAACAAAATTTCTTCGAAAGATTCTGAATAAAGAATAATGAAATGTATACTATTTCATATATATTTTCCTCTGGACAATAAGTACAGCCAGAAGTGATGTTCAAATTAATGTACTGCTCTTTAGTTTTGAATAAAAATATACATAGGTCTTTCTAGCAATAACAATTCTCAGGACTACCAGAGAGGTTGCTTAAAAGTCAAATGCTACTGAAATATTTCCCCCCCCCCCACACACACCCCTAGCCTGTGCATTTTGCTCATGTAGAACACATATTTCCTTCGTTATTTTTTAAATTTGGAAAGCGCCCTCAAGAAAAAAATGTACATGTATTTGGTAGTTTTGATAATATAAGCCTACACTATCTTCCCATTATGCCCAAAGGCCAGCATGTGGGCCTATTTTCTGAATTACCGGTACAAGTTACTTTATACCAGACTGTACCCATGAGAAGTTTGGAACCATTACCTACCAAGTCAAGGTTGGAAGAGGATGAATGAACTGCATCCTGTAAATGGTACCGGTGAGATTTATGGGGGCGAGACTGACCCCCTTTCAAAGGGTGCAGGACCATTAACCTATTAGATAAGTGTCTTGTTATGGTTCATCTTCGCCCAAGTAGTGGTTGTTATCACAACATAAAATCTTCCCAAACAAGGCATGAGCTTACAGTATAATGTATGGGTGTGAGGGCATGGGGAGAGAGAAAGGAGCCTACTGCGGGGGGGGGGGGGGGGGGGGGGGGGGGGGGGGCAGGAAGCAGTTAATGGAGAAGGTTGAGTGTGGGGAGTTCAATTTTATTTTATTTTATTCTATTTCGTTTCCAGGAATACGCTATATAACAATAACAGAGAATACAATTCTTCTTGAAGATGAAAATGGTGGAGTATTGTGTCTTTTCAGGGTGGGGGGGGGGGGGATATCGTCTCTTTTGGGGTGGGGTGCAGGGGGTGGGGTGAAGAAAATGTCAGTGGACATGAGTTGTTTAGTAATAGATCTTTTTTTTCTTAATCAATTATGCCTTCATCCACCATCATTCATGACCTGCGAAGCTTTTTGAACTTGTAGATAAATCTCATTTTCTTTATGTCAGCATCATCTTTATTCATTTCCCATTAAAATGCCTAAGGTCTAAGGGGCAAATGGCTATCTAATAAATTCCCCACACCCAAGAGTATCGTATCTAATGTAACAAAACACCTCTTCATAAGAAGCAACTAAAATTTACAGACTTATCAGATTTATCGCCTTCCCTGTCAAAATAAAACAAATGTTGTGTGTCATGAAATATCATTGCCAAGTGAGAATGAAGTCATTTCAGAATCTTTCCATTTCTAAAGGTTGAGATTAAACATTTATGAGCAATCCATCATGCTATCATGAGAAGAAAGGGACAATAAAGTTTGATCATAATGGCATCTTATCTCATTAAAAAAACCCGGCACTTTGTTGCCCCATGTGGGAAATGGATCACTGAATGATGGCTGCTAGCAGACTGAAAAATCTGGAAAAAATTGTGGATTATGGTCTATAATTGAGCAGTCATATTTCATTAAACTAATAATAGAATGTGTCATGAATTATCACATGGATTTCTGTAACTCAAATAATGTGCATTCAATTTTCGCACTATTTCTGGCACTATTCTTCTTTCAATATGGGCTGAAGACCTGTTGAAGAGGGAAGTGTTCATTCATTTCATTTGGAAAAAAGTAAATCCAAAGTTAAAAATACTAAAGTCAAATAAAAGTGAACTCATGCTTGCGGTTCATTCTCAGATCATCCATTCTTGGCTTTTCTTGCCCACTTCAAACGTCTCCCATTTCCTAGTTCCAATCCTCTTCTCCAATCATTTCTTACAATCTAACTGCTACTTCTTCCTCGCTTACTCTTCTCTCTTTCTTCCTTTTGGGGTTGTGCCGTTTATTCGGGTTCTACATTTCCTCTTTTTCTTCAAAGAGATATAAGTCTCTCTGTCTTCCAACTACAGCAAATCATCTTATATATCCATTAACATGTAGTCAACACCCTTCTGGCTCTCAACAGACCATATATTTAAATTGGTCATTGTCTCTTTCTTGGCATAATGCCTTATACTGCAAGAAATCATCTGTAGAGAACCATAAGGACGTTAACCCTGTATAAAGTTATGCAAGACAATGCCCTTCTGTCTCTGTTATGAGCAGATAAAAAAATTCACAACCAAACCAAAACAACTATCAGCTGACACTGTATGATATATAGTCATTATTCCTTTTCTTGGCACCAGTGCTAAAATTAAAGCAAAATTACCAAGTACTACACAAGGCAAGGCAACGATCTTCACCTCTCGTCTGAGGACAGCACCACCTTTAAAACACATTCCATACTTAAGAACCAGATCAACCCTGGAGGTCAAGGCACGGCGACCCCTGGGTCATATTTCACCAGGTCGCGATGACATCACGCATAAATTAAGATGGATGGCCTTCAAACAATTGGTAGGAGAGCCGCTCTCCGGAGGAACTTGACTTTGTTTGCTTACCCTAGTCATAAGAGGTTAACCCTTTTCCCCATATTAAATTCAATTTCATGCCCATTCACGAGGGGATTGCATATTCTCTGTCGCGCCCCGTGGGGCTTATGTTTTTTTTTTCCACCGGCCACATTCTTTTTCTTTTTTTAAAATAAAACATAGAGGAATAATGAGAAGTAATAAAATAAAGATTTCAAAAGTGGGGAAAGCCTAACGGCCCCGGAGGGAGAAACCTCAATGCTGAAGGTTGGCACAAGAATGCAAACCAGAAATAAATTTGGCTGTTTTCGACTGTAATTCTTTGGTTTTATGAGCCTTTCTAGCTACGACCCCAAACTCCCTTTGTTTCTTGTTCAAAAGGAAGAAACATGACAGTGTGGATTTTCACCTCAGACGCAAAGAATAGGCTACATTATATACATAAGTGCGCAACTTCATCTTGCAAAAAGCAAGTTTGGGCAAAATATATGTTACAAGAATGCAATCGACTAGAAATTAACAATTTCAGTCATTTCAACTTTTCAAAAATCATTACAAAATATACGACACCTTATTTTTTATATCAGAAGAAGAACGTACCACCATATTGAAAAAAGTTTTATTCTAATATCATTTCCATACCCGATGTTGCTCGAGTCGTGTATTTTATCACATGTTTATGAGTGAATATTGAGTGAATATATGCTCTCTTCAAAGAAAAAAGTGAATTTTCACTCCATTTTCACTCCCCGGGGATATACGTGAGTGATCACTTGATTTTTTTTTAGGGAGTAGACATGTCCGGCAGACTCTGCAAATTTCTCACTCAAACAACAACCAGTCTCATTACATGTTTTATCATCTTGTCTTTTCTTTTCTCTGCCTCTACCCTGGTGATACTGGAACGGAAACGAGTGAGCAAAGAGGTTGTCAAAGCCTAAATCTGCTGGGCAAACACTATATAGAGAAGGCTGAGCTTTCTGTTTGCGCAGGTTAAACCCTCTTGTAGTTCACGGACAGCACTGTGTGCTACAGTCCAGGGCATAAACATCCGACAGGATGACAAATTTCATACTCAACTAAACAAGAGAAATATATCCCCCCCCCAACACATATTTTTTCTTACAAGGAATATAGACGAGGGAATTTGTCAAGTTATAGTTCACGGTCAGTACTGTGTGCAATAATTCCAGGCATGCCAGCATGACAAATTTTATACTAAGCTACTAAACCAAAGAGGAGAAAGATATTGCACCCCCCCCCCCCCTCCTCCATAAAAAATATTTTCTCTTACAGGGGAGGGGAGGGGGGACAGAGAGCATAACAAATGACAAATTTTATACTAAGCTTGGAAAAATACCCCCCCCCCTTCCTCCCCATTCAGATTTCAAATTTCATTCACACACACTTACCAAAGCACAGGTTTCAAACAACAATGTAATTTTACTACTAACTTATTACACACAAACTTACAGCCAAAATATTCTATTATAAGAAGTAAAAGAAAATCAGAGGGTAGGAGAAAGAGGGGGCAAAATGAATAATGGGAAGCACATCTTCTGTGCTTTAGCAAGCTGTATTTTCATACAGAATCTTTCCCCAGGACTAATTTGTGTGTCTTTCCAAAATGTCTTTGCTACCAACATTTACTTTTCATTGAAGTAAAACAAATAAATAGTAAAGACATAATCATGCAAAATGATAACTTGGGTATGCACTTACCTTGAACTTTATGAAAAAATGGGATTTCTGGAAGAAGTTATGAGTTTCACTCCCAGAGTTGTTAGAATTCTTTAAACCTGAGACAAATGACACACAAAAACAACAAAATATATTACAGGAATCATATAGGACTACAATCTGAATGATAAAAATTAAACATATTTTCTTTCACGAGGCATCAATGGAGTCTAGATTGCAAAGAGGTGCAAACACACAAAAAATGTAAATGTAAATAGCTTAAATGCAAGTTCCATGAAGCATATTCCAATAAACAGATTACGAACTTACAAAGTTCAGATGAAATTGGCTTGGAAACAGAAATGAGGATATCTCCAAAGTTATAAGCATCCAAAGATTCTGAAGTCCTGTTTTAGTCCATAACACTGTTCTGCCTGTACTCCACAGAAACGTAGAGAGATACACCGAAACATCACACATTCACAATCCAGACTAGTCCTGTTTCAAGCACATGAATGACCACATAATTGTTCCGTTCCAGAAATGGAAGAATACCAATAGCTATCGCAAATGAAGGACAGGGTGAAACGCAAAGATGGATTGATTTGGTTAGGTTTCCAAGACCACTGATGGGTAGGTACTATAGCTCCAGGACAGGGTTAAGACACTGTATTGGTGTTCTTGCTGTTTACATGCCAAACGTGGCACAAACAACACCCCTGGAGTAGCGGAGAGACAGAATGCACAATCAAGAGGGCCACTCTTGCTTCCAGCGCTTCTATGCCAGCTCCAACAATCAACTAAAACAAGCTTAGCCTGAGCGGTGTTGGCGGCTACAGAACAGCGAGTGAGTGAGTGAGCCGGTGAGAGGGGTTTTCAAAAGAACGAGGGAAGAGGGGACGGTAATGCGGCACATGGTATTGTTCCGGGGGTTCGGGGTGCAACGACAATGGGGGCAGGACAATAGGGGTGTCACATGGAGAAAAACAGCTTTTTGGCTGTGCCCCCTTTTTTCCAGGCTTAGCTCCCTTTTGTTCACCAATGCCATTCGCTCATTGAGCCGACGTGTTGGATTCTTTCAGCTACTTCAAAGAGACAAGGTACTTTTAATTTCTTCCCTCTTCTCTCTTTCTCTAGTCATAATTCCCTCCAAAGCCCCCCCCCCAACACCCCCTTCTCTCGACGGCATACCTAACTAACTAACATTTTTCCATCATTATTTTCACAACTTTCTCTCTCATTGCCTAAATTCAATTAAATATCCATATTCAACCAAACAATACCAATACTAGAGAAATATATTCTTGGTTAAATATCTCCATTAAAGGCATTGATTAACTTTGCCCAGGATTGAAAAAAAAAAATCAATGTTCCAGCTAATGCTGTAATCATAATTGCAAACCTTTAGCTCAGACAGGAACAGCCTGAGTTTTATAAGCTGATCGGTCGTTTATATATCAAGATATTTACGATTGAACAGTGATGTCGGGATAGAGTACCACCGAACCCTAAAGAACTCTTACGGTTGGCATACCTCGCTTTATCACAGAATACCGTACGGGCTGGAAACCCGCTCTAAAATCGCCAAGCGCCGGTGCTTGGTTTTTGTGGCTGCAGCACAGCGGAGAAGCCGAGCGACTTGCGCTAGCGATTGATCGCGATTTTCTCTTTTTTAGGATAGTAAACGGGTTCCATTTTCTCTCATACTTTCACATATCCTTAATTATATATGTAGTTAGAGGACTGCACACAATTCACTGGCATTTGAGCTGATTTTACAATTTTTCACAAAGTTAATCAATCACTTTAAAGAGTTTTAATCCAATCCAAATATACCATCTTCATGCTGGCCCTTTAAAATATTCATCCTGCTTTCTAGTATGATAATACATGTATCTCTTAATAATCATCTACTTTTTTTCATTTGAATTCATCTTCTTCCATTGCCCACCACATATAAACTCTACATGTACTTCCACAAATCTTTCAGTTTTCCTACATCATTTCAGGCAATAATACAAATTATTTTTCCTCCCGGTTACTTCACCATCACATCAACAGGAAACGCACAAACAAAGCAAAAGGAAGTAAAAGTTAGTAAAAGTAAGTAAGTTACAGAAACCAGCAGATATAATACTACCGTACACAAATCTGTAATGTATAATGATAAACTTACATTACATTTAATATGCACAATACTACTGATTACATTTTATTTTTGATATGTTCCTATTTACTATTTCAATCAATATACTGTCCAAAACTGACAGCAAAAAAGAAGACAGAGTATTTCCATTAAATAATCCTTATATATTTCATAACTGGATATACTGTGCTTAGAAGAAGAAAAAGACACATACACTGCACACTCTCAGAAAAGTTTATAGGTTGGTTAAAATATGAACCTACGAACTGTTAGTTTAAAAAAAAAAAACCCATATGTTTTACATACAATCTTATTTTAACCAACAGTTGGTAGGTTCATATTTCAACCCACCTAATAATTTTCAACCAAATTTCTGAAAGTGTAGAAAAAATAATACTATCGGTAATGCCATATTTTTGTACTATCTCTTATGTTCGAGTGAAATTTACTTTTTGGTCATTTTTTTTTTAACCATTAAATTCTGATATGAAGGCAGTTCTTTATATATATATAACTGATGATGCAATTAACCGTTCAAATGAAAATTAAATTCAAATGACTGGAAATAAGTTTTGGCGGCTCACTATCGTTTAATCCCGCCTCCCTTTTTCCTTCCTTGGCGACAGACGATCCCAAGATACCCCCAAAATCCTTCACGCATCGCTATCTCCCTGCCCGAATCCTATTACGTTTCTCCTTCTCTTTCCGCTAAGCCTACCAGAGATAAATGAAGGAGAAAAGAAGATACTTTATTTTCCATCGCTGAAAAAATACCTGGCCTAAGCCGTTATTGGGAGCCGAGAATCTGCAATCCGGTGGAAGAAAAACCTTGCAAAGGAAAAACAAGTGGCATGGACGACTTTTGATTACATTTTCACTTGTAGTGCTGCATAGGGCTAAGCCCGGGTACTGATGCATGGCACTGTATACAAAAACGCTGCACATTGCTTACGGGCTGAAGCTCTAGTAAGTCTGGGCAGAAAATGAATGAGTGTAGGGAAATAAAAGACATTGGGCAAACTTATTTCTGTAGGTGTCCAGCCATGGTAACTAGCCTTTGCATACCAGACCTTACAATAGATGTGTTTTTGAGATGGACCAGCATTACATATACTTGTGCATTTGTTTTATGAATGTTTCTTCAGAGAACATAAAGGTGGATTCGAAGTATTCATTTTACCTAGGCATAATCAATGTAGCCCTGACATTGGTTGATGCTATGTCAGAAACATTCAGTATGCTCATGGCTTATCAAGAGCGATATCTGTTTGAGATTAAAACATGGCATTTCAATAAATAAGTAAACTAGTATCTTTCAATTCATATAATACGAAACACTACACTTCCGTATATGCATAAGTCCGATATTTTGAGATTGAACGATATCCTGATATAAGAAAGACCCTCATAATAAAATACAGTAACAATGTTTTCACTGTCCAGCTTCTAGTATTCATGTTTATGATCTGATAATAAACTTCAATATCTGCTGACCATGCTATTTTTGAGACATATGTTTACTAGAATAATCCAAGAAGCAATAAACAATTACATGATATGACACACGTAGGTATATGTTGGCTACCTGGAAGATTGAGTTACATGAATTTTCTTCAGATAATAAAAAAATAAAAACTTTTAAAGGGGAAGCCTTGAAAACTGTCCGAGATGTAATCAAAGATTTAGCATTTTTTGCTTTCTATCAAGAAAGTTTAACTCCCCAGCTCACTGTACCTGGTCTGAAACTGATAGATGAAGACTACTCATCATACCTTGAGAGACAACATCAGACAATCCTGAAGATTTTTACCCAATGAAATCCCTTATGAATGGATAAGCCAGGAATCCTATCCACTTTGTGATACAAAAGCCCCCTCTTTATCCCCCTATTCAACCCCAGGGGTAAGGCTCTGTACCCCTCCATACCCCTACAAAGTCGCAACGATATATAGAAAAAGAGGAAAAGTGAAGAAAAATAGATTTTGGATGGTGATACATCTGTTACGCAGCATGGTTTCAATTACCTTGCTCTACGCACCTATGAAGGGCAGAGAAAGGCCGAAAAAGCGGTCAAACAATAGGAATAAACCCCATTCAGACTTCTTCTAAGCTCTTGTATAGCTCCGTAATACCAAAACCGTATAAGCAATTAATATATAAAGTATGAACATCGTATAATGAAACATCATATAGCAAAACATATATTTGAGCATCGTTTGGAATGAAAACTTGACAAAAAATAAAATCAGCATCCCCTTGTAGTCTGACCATCGTATCGTACAAAAACCATACGTGACGTGACCAATCAGCTAATTTTGTATGCTCTATCGCTGTCCATGACATAACCTGATACAAAACATATGGTGTAATTAAGCTGACTTCCCTAAAATCAGTTTCTTTATATGATGTTTCTTTAAACAATACTTTATTCAAGTGTCTATATGCCCGTTTCTTTATGATGATTCATTATACAGTGTTTCTCTACACGATTTTCATATAAGTTTCCTCCAGTCTGAACTGGTGCTTACTGCTTAGACTGTCCACGGCTGGAGGTTTAGGGTTGAGTGTCCGGCTTTAGTGGACACTGAGCGGCTTGGGAATTGATCATGCAAAGAAGATGAGCCTTAGCTCGACTTCTCCTTTTTTTCTTTCTTTCTTTCTCCTTCTCCGCTTTATCAAAAAGAGAATTTCTTTGAAAGCGGATTTGGAGGTGTATGAAAGGAAGGAGAAGAAAAATGAGAACAAGTTTTCACAATGAATAGATGGACTTATGGCAGCTTTAAAAGAAGGCCTGTCATTTTCGCCACTGTTACATTTTTTTCTGGGGCCAGTTTCTGTTCCTTTCATTCAAAGGGCGGATCTATTGATAGACTAACAACCTGAGTTAACCACGGCCTTTTAACAATCAATATTAATTGATTTCTAGGACAATGATAGAAGAAAATGTTTCATCTTGCTTTGAAAAAGTTGTTGGTTTATCACTTTGAGAGTATTTGTTTATTAATTCTCCCTGGTATTTTTGGTTAACCTTTTGTCTCTCATGGCTGCTTAATGCAGACCAGCTGTTCAACTCACAGGAAATATTTCTTTTCACATTCTACAAGTTTTGAAGTGTTACTTTGAAACAATTCCCTTTAGCAATAACTTTTTTTTTTAATGAAATTTTAATTTTACATGTGTATCAATTAAAATATCTCGATTATGCACTTATTCAAATACAATAATAAATTGATATTGAACAATTTCAGTTCATTTTTTGAATTTGTATAATACAAAAATAATGTGTGTTATAACCAATCATTTTCAAAATGTTATCAATTTGGCAACTTAATAAAGGGACATCTTTTCTCAATATATTTGTATTAAAATAGTCCACTACAGTGTGGAATCTGAAGAATGACCCCAAAATAGATTTTGTTATAATGTATTATGTATAAGTTCCTTAAAACCAAGCAAATTATAATCTACATGAAAGATGGACAAAATACCTGTGACAAAAAAAGGGAGAAGAGCAAACTGTACAGGAAGACTATGAGTCACAGGAAGAGAAAACTATGACTGAAAAAACAAGAAAGAGAAACAAGAAAAAGAGAAAGCAGGAAACATGGTGCATGAGAGAAAGAAAGACACACGTTAATAAAAATGTTTCACACATTTCAAACGTTTCAATCCTAAATAATATCTGAGTGCTTAATTCCCCCTGAAGCAGTTGATGAATGGAATCCATTTAAACATTGATTGAAATAAGGATAAGCGATATATACCTCCTTCTCTCACATTATCAATCCAATTTCCATCATCAAAAAAAAAGGGGAAAATGAAAGAGTTACAACCACTAGTAAATGTTGAATGTGACACGTACATAATAGGCAGCTCTTAAAAAAAGTTTATGCCCATTTCAACGATAAAAAGAGAGAGAGGAAAAGGGGCTTTCGGGAGCATTTTTCAAGTCGTTTCATTCGCTATAGAAACACTATTAACAAAAAGGTGTTAAAATCAACAGGACCCTAGACGTGATTCAATTGGTGCTCTGCATCATGGGAGTCTGTTCAATGTCGATCTTCAGGCCCTTATTATAATACAATGTTTAGAACTACTTTTATTTTAAATCCGCAAGAATGAGCCAACCTTAGCTGTTGGGAGTCCGCTTCACATGGTTTGGTTGCTACCAATGTTCAAAGCAGACAGTAAAAAAGGAGAAGGAAAACAAAAAGGGGCAACAAAAAAAAAGGAAAAAGGAAAAAGATGGTCAAGAAGTATTCAAAGATGGAAAATGCATTTGTATAGACACAAAATATAGAGGTGGAAAGCAGTGAAAAGACCAGGGCTGAAGGTGATTCGAGTCCTTAAAAATCAATACCAAGCCACCCAAAATGGACACCCCTAAAAAGTCGGTCTACGCCTAAGAAACATGTAGGTCTCATGCATAATCAAATGCAATAAGCAGCATAGGAATGAGCAGTCTTGCTAAAAATTTGCTATAAAAATGAAGAAACATTGTTTTTTTCTTTTACCCTGATGGAAGGCGGCCTGCTACACCACGGATATGGTGGCACAAAGCTTTAAAACTAAAAGAAAATACATGAACTGGTCTAAAAAGGAGGGGGTACAATACACCTGTATTGAAAGGAATGTGCAATCACACTTTTAAGGTTGCCTGTATAGCACAGGTGCCCCAATTAATTCAATATCATAGGTATTCTCTGCCCCCTCCTTGTCCCAAAGGGGGGCAAACTCATACCCAATCAGCGTAATAATCATCACCACAAAAGACATCCAACGTTTTGTCTCACCTTCAAAACTATTGTGAGCGGCACATGAAATAATCGCAACTCACACATGCACAATGGAGTCACGGCCTTACAGTATAAATTGACCATTGTTCAAAAATGCAATTTTTCTTTCTGCTGTGGCTGCCTTTTATCAAATAAGCCAATGCAAAACAGATAGCTTTTTAATCGGCCTCAGTGCTTTTATGCCAGGAAACCTTGGATGTGCATGGCAAACTAAGAGAAAGTTAATGTGGGGAATTGAAAAGAGAGGAGAAACGAAATGCAAGAACAAAAGGAAGTCAAAACATGGATTTTCTTTCACAGAGAGAATAGAAAAAAGGGTTGAAAAGGATTTTTGTACCTCTCCGAAAGCACAAATGAACAATAGCAAGCTGTGAAAATGTAGCAGAGCAAATTATAGCCAAATACATTTAATCAAATCCGACACAAAAATATATATTTTTTTAAAACAAGCTTCAATAGACTCTATTTCTCTCTTGTACATATAAGCTGAATTTTAAAAAGAAGAGATGGATTAAAAGTTTATCACAAACAAGTGAAAAATGACATCTTTATCTAAAATGTGAAAATGGATGGATATAATGTCCATATATGACATCACATATCGAGACTGATTTGACAAAGGGAGGTTCTCCAAGTCATTAGTGATCGATATATCTCTCAAATATTCAAAAATTTCCTATTCTTGTCAATTTTATCTCAAGCTTTCACTAATCTAAAATGATTTATTTCCTCCTACTTGAATTCCAACATTTATGAAGGTAAAATCCTCTTTGAGCCATGATAATTAAAAAGAATGCTCTTTGAGAACTTAACTTACTCCTCTTGCAAAACACTAGACATTTAAATAAGTTAACATTTACAATAGACCGGTTCTGTAATATATTCAAATCTATGCACATCTCTTCTCTGAGCACCTAGAGACGAGCTATTCCATTAACCTGCTTTTTATAAATGAGCCTCAATGCTTGGAATCCAGTTTGCATACATTACTCGTTGCTATGTCCAGCAAGCTTTCAGGTTGTCAAGAACAACCTTTGTTTGAAAGGTATGTATAAAATTTGCATACATTACCAAAGCGGTCTATTGCATAACGGCTTCTGGATTGAATCATCACACACAGCATAATAATAATAATAATAATAATAATTAGGTCTTATTTACCTAGGGTAGCCACGTCAGTATTACTAGTGATCTTCCTGCAGGGCCCTGTAATTATTACCCCAGCATTGCCAGATACCCATTTACACCTGGGTCGAGGGGGACAAATGTCGGCAAAACACCTTGTCCAAGGATGTAAGCACCTGGAGTGGATCGAACCCGGGACCTCTTGTATGAGAGTCTAGAGCCTTCAACAATACACCACAAAACTAGCTCCCCAAAAGATTCCAAGACATGATTGTTTGAAGTGGCCCTAGTGTGTTGCAAGGTCTTCTTCTCTACCGAAAGGTGAATGGAACAGCTAGGCCTATACCAATGTCCCTTCTTGTTTTTCTTTTCAACCATAAAGATTTGAAAAATTCCACGAAAACTAAAATATCAATATGTAAAGTAGCTTTTGAAAAATCACAGATAAATAAAGCTCAGAAAGGACTAACTTCAATCGATTATCCACAGTTTGAAACGTACAAGGAAACAAGTGGAAACATGCCTTGTGAGAGCACTGCTCTCTAGATCATGTTGTTTGTGAGAATGGAGAAAACATTACTGATCTTGGAAGCTGTACAAATGTAAGGTCAGTAACCCTTTGAGACAGAGGTCTGTGACAAAGGAGAGGGGGTGGGGGGGGGGGGGAGGTTGGATGGGGAGAGTTGCCCCCCCCCCCCCAATTCACCTTATCCGATGTCATACATATTTTCATATCCTTGTAGCATAAGCATTTAACACAATGGAAATTCTTTCTTTTTTTCAATTTCATCCCAAGTTTTTATTATTATAATGACAAAGCCAATGAAAGAGATATTAATTGTCTCAAATATATGTTCATGGCACAGCAGTGTAAAACAAATGTTTTTCTTCATTTACGTGAACTCTGTGGGATTTTCTAATGAAAAGTGAGAAGGAATGTTAGGTTTCCTTTGGGCATGTATTGTTTGGTTGTTTTGTTTTGTTTTGTTTTGTTTTGTTTTGTTTTATTTTGTTTTGTTTTTCTCCCTTCTTCTTTTCCAATGCTAAATTGCTCATTACTTCAGAGTTTTGTTCATATATATGTTTGTTTCTCTTTTTGTTTTTGCTTACTTTATGGGCATTCTTTTGTGTTTTTTTTTGTTTTGTTTTGTTTTTTTGTTTTTTTTGTTGGTTTTGGGGTTTTTTTTAATATGAATTATACTGCATAACACATGAAACATATTCATGGACACAGTTACCAACAGGGCCCTGTTTCATAAAACTTGTCATCGATGACAAGTTGCAATAACTGTTATAAGCTACTGAAATCCTTGCATCTGACTGGCTGAGAGCAAATTTGTTGGTAAAAATCTCCGACAAGACACTTGATGAAACGCTCCCCAGGAGCAGACTGCTATCATCGGACTGGCTATCATCCCATCCAAATTCTTACATGGAAAAATGCCAAACAATTTTTTTACTTCAGGCTACCAATTAAAGCGAAATTTGAAGGAAAAACAATTGCCTTGAAGCCAGACTAAAGTGGGAGAGACATGGAACATGGAAGCAATAAAAATATGGCTACAATCAAATTTACATGGTGAAAATCTGTTTGACCTTAAAGTAATTCGATTACAACAAATGATTGTTATACTAAGGTTTTGTCAGTTCATGGCTACATTGAATGAAATATGGTATCAACAGACCCCTTCTTGCTTTCAGCCCCTAAATAACATGCATGGCAGAGGGGTATGTAGACTGGTACTGTTACCATGTGGTAACAAAGGTTGAGTTCTGGCTATGCAATCCTATTTTGAAAGGAAGTGTCTCAAAGCAATTGGGAAAGGTCTTTTACTATCTCCTATCTACTACACTATCTACACACTTAGATTTTTTAAAAAAATCACTTCTACTACATGTATATCTAAATCTACTAAGTATGTTTACTTCTACTATATTTACATCTACTACATCTACTTCTACTATACGTACATCTACTACATCTACTTCTATTATACGTACATCTACTACATCTACTTCTACTATACGTACATCTACTATATCTACTTCTACTATATTTACATCTATCTACTACATCTACTTTTACTACATTTCTTTCTAAAATGCATCTATTTTCATTTATATCTACTGCATTTAACTACTATACAAGGATTGAAATATACTAAATCTATTTAACCTGATACATTTTTACTACGAAATCAAAAAATTAGCTGCAAATAAGGACACACCGAAATGTCTATATTTAAAGTTTTTCTTTGATTTCTAACTTAACTTTTTATTGATATCATTTTCAAAAATAGATCTATGTTTTTAAAAATGGTCGTCAGTGCAACAAAAAAACTAAAGAATGGACTTAAAATCTCTTTCCCGGTGGGGCAAGTTCAAAGACAATTCACCAAGCATATTTTGGTAGCCCAAATTAATCTGCAGTAAAACATGACATTGTACTACATGTACAAGCAAGCCAATATAGGAGAGCCACCACAGCCCAAGATGAGGTGCAAGCCTTCCAATGGTGTTTGGATGGTGGAGAATGAAAGATGGTCTTCAGCACAACAAAATAAGGAATGGTTCCAAAATATCTATCCCTACTGGGCAACCTCGAAGACCAACTCACTTGCCTACTGGTGTAATTTGGTTGTCCCATGCAAACTGCAGTATGGGTTTGTAGTAGAAGCAAGCCAACTGAAGAGCCACCTAGCCCAAGACGATGAGCGAGCCTTCCAGCGGTGGTGGGATGGCAGAGAATGAAAGATGGTCTTCGGAGCAACCATCATCACTTACACAGATATTGTTTATTTTCAAAGCAACCTCAAACGTTCAACATTGGTTTTGGATCAAGTACTTGAGAACAGATGGACACTTGGTGTGACAGCAACGCTACACTTCATCATGATTAAAGAGACGATCGGATAGGAATATCTAGATGAATAAATATGAATATTCTTGGTCTGAGATAGTTTTAATATTTTCTTAGGATCAAGATGGACATTCTATCTGATAGAGATGCTACATTTTATCATGATTACAGAGATGCTTGGATGGGAATAACTAGATTAATATGAATATTGTGCTATTTTTTGGTTGGTTTAAGATCACTTTAACATTGGTTTGGGATCAAGTTATTGAGAAAAGATAGACACTTGGTTTGACAGCAATGCTAATTTCATCATGATTGAAGATACCATCGCAGAGTAATTCTGTAGATAATGAAATATCTACCTGGTTAGTGCCCAAGTCTTTCACTACAAATGTCTGCCTGCCCAGTGACAATATCATAAACTATCTTCATTTCAATTTTTATTCCTGAAAAATTCCCACATACTGTCTCTGCTATTAAAAAAGAATAGTGAAACAATTATCAGAAACAAATGACGTAATGACTTTTCAACGTAATGACTATGTATCACATCTTATTAATGAATACGTCCCCAGCAGAAACCTTCGTTCCACTCACTTGAACCTCCTCCAAATACCTTGGGTGAACAGCAAATTCTACGGGGAACGTGCTTTCAGCACCTTAGCACCTACACTGTGGAATTCTCTTCCTCCCCAACTTCGTCCTCCGTCCATAGTTTCAAGAACTCTCTAAAGACATACCTTTTCTCTTAATAAGTTATATCAATGCGTCTATCATGTGTATGTTTATGTTATCCGCTATTTTACTTTTATGTTGTATCATTCTTAACTATTTCATTCGCTTATAATGTAGTGCTAGGTAATGCAATGTAATGTACTGTACTGTACTCAAATGTAATTTAACTGAATGTAGTGTAAAGTAATTTAATGTCACGTATTTATGCACATTACGTATATAGTTAGTTTTCATAATTTGTAAACCGCATAGAGATGACTGAATATGATGCGCTATATAAGTTTTGTATTATTATTTATTATTATTTTCATGAGTTTCCATTATTTCTGTTATTTCATTTCAAATCGAAGTTCTTTTTTTTACCTTCCTCTTATGATAAATAACCTTCTCCCTAATCCCACAAATTCATAGAGCCTACATATATGACATCATGTGAGTCATCTTGACTAGTTGCCTTGCATTTCTACACAAGGTGTACTCCTTTGCTCCATCTTTTATTTCATTTAAAATCCAAGTTGTTGTTTTTTCTCATCTATCACAATCTCTTTATACCCTTCTCCCACAATTTAATACAAAGAACCATCGACATTACTTAATTTTTCAAACTGGTCCAGATTTGCAAGGGTTTCATTTCTGCACAATAATTTCATCCAATTGAAAACAACGCTGCATTTTTGCACAACACAAACGCTTCTTGTTGCAAAAATGGTTGTCATTAACGAAGCATGAAAGCTCCATGTCATGAAACATTTCAGATTTACAATTACATGTACAAGTGCATGCTTCTCCAATCTCCAACTTGTTGCACAGGTATATATCACACCGACCTGTTTTCTTCGTACATGATGATGGGCAAACTGTTACCATGTTCAAGTTGTTTGTTACGCGCAGCAGAAATTCACCCAAGATGCTTTCCCCATCATCCCAATGTGCGATTCCCATTCGGACACTTTGCGAGAAAAGGAAGTCCGGTTATCTCATCAGGAGCACTCTGAACTGAGTTGAACTATGAACTTCAAAAGGAAATCGGTAAACCTTTCTTCACCCTCAAAATAATGACTATCTTGACCTATTTAAAGGGTTCCATGATGCAGATTGTCCATCGCATTTATGAGAGCTGAATTGCTTTGATTAGAAAATGAATGAAATTAATTTTCGCATGCCTGAAATAAAATGGACATTCTGCAAGAATTCATGAATTCTGATTTGGATGAATTAGAGAATTGTTTTCAATATTCATTATATATTCATACTGGACTTGAGCTTGGTGAGGAGAAATACTTTCTAATATATTTTTTTATTGTAGTACTATCTACTACTTAAAAGTTTGAATTGAAAAGCAAATTAGTTGTACTTCGCAGAAAAAAAGTTGAAAGTACTTCCCAAAAAGTGTAAAGTCTCAAGCAAATGATTTTCATTGAGCATGTCAACCTTGGATAAAATATTCTTTTGTATAGTGTATTGATCATGTATAGTTATTATTTTGATTATAAATGCCTTTGTTGTCATTTTCCCTTTTTCATGACACTAATGGTAATCATTCGGCTTGACCTTTTAGAATTTTCAAACCATTAATAAGAATATATAAATTTTATGCACCATTCATTTACTAAATGTACAAGCACTGTCAATTTAAGAAGATTAACTTGTTGAATACTAAGCCCTAGATAATTAAGACTGCAGTTTATGGAAAATGTGTGTTATACCAAAATGAAATCGTATCCAAGGGGTTAAAGACTGATATATCTGACAAATGTGGGGAATTTTGCAATACATACATGTATGTATAGTAATATATAGATTTCTCCTCATGTACTTCATACATCAATCTGCATATTCCATGATTTACCATTTACCTAGATAGACACAGACAACAGTGAGCAATTAACAGTAGGATTACACAATGCATTTTAAAGGCTTCATATAATGACCAATTTCCCAACTTAATTGGTCATTAAATTTAGTTTCATCACCTCTTTAAGTAGCAAAATATAAGGTATCTCAAAATAATTTGCATTCTTTTTGCCAGAATACCCTTATCAAAAAAAACCCCAAAAAATCAATATAGCACTAATCTAAGGATCTCTTTTTAGTAATAAGGTTCTTTCTTTCTTTCTTTTTTTTTTTTTGGGGGGGGGGGGGGGGCTATGTAGCAGACATGGAATTAGATTACATTTTCTGAAAATCCAGGCTTTATAAAACTTTGAAAATTGCCCCCAAAATAAGTTTTCAAAACTAGAAACTATTAAATATGCATAATGCATTCATGATTTTAAATGGGAATTTTCTTTCCACATGAACTAAAGTTTTAAAGGCATTGATTAACTTTGCCCAGGATTGAAAAAAAAAAATCACTGTTCCAGCTAATGCTGTAATCATAATTGCAAACCTTTAGCTCAGACAGGAATCACCTGAGTTTTATAAGCTGATCGGTCGTTTATATATCAAGGATATTTACTATTGAACATTGATGTCGGGATAGAGTACCACCGAACCCTAAAGAACTCTTACGGTTGGCATACCTCGCTCTATCACAGAATACCGTACGGGCTGGAAACCCGCTCTGAAATCGCCAAGCGATGGTGCTTGGTTTTTGTGACTGCAGCGCAGCGAAGAAGCCGAGCGACTTGCGCTAGCGATTGATCGCGATTTTCTCTTTTTTAGGATAGTAAACGGGTTCCATTTTCTCTCATACTTTCACATATCCTTAATTATATATGTAGTTAGAGGACTGCACACAATTCACTGGCATTTGAGATGATTTTACAATTTTTCACAAAGTTAATCAATCACTTTAAAGAATTTTTTTTAAATGCAACTAAATTTTGAAAGAACTAAAGTTCAAATATTTTCTCATTCAAACTTCTCTTATTATAAATTGCACTAGTGAATTAATACTGACCAGTATAAAATACTTCATTAATGTTTGCAAATATCAGAGCAAACATCCCCATTTTGTTGGTGCTACACAATTTATCAAGATTCAATTTAAAAAAAAACAGAATATTGTATTGGTAAGAAGAAAGGTTCAAAATCTAATTCGCTACCTTTTATTTTTTGCTTTCTCCCATATTAAAGGATATATCTAAATTGATTTTCATGCTGCATTTTTTTTCTTCGATTTTTTATTTGTTGTTGTTTTCTTTTTTGCTTTTGTGTACTTATTTATCAGTTTTGTTTTCATTATTGGTCTATACATCATTTTATTAAAATATTGCCTTTTCTTTGTTTTGTTTATATCTCATATCTCTTTTTTCAAATCAATAACACAATCCCGTAATGAAAAAACTGATAACGAGGTTCTGTAACTGAGCCAGTATAAGTATAAACATGTGAGCAAATTACCTGACTGTTTTGACCACTCTCTCGCCAAGGATGATCTGCTGCTATGACCAAGGGCACACCAGCGGGACAGTTTCTTGAGATTTCTTTAACTTCTTATCACACTATTTCTGCAGATTGGAGGAAGCGAAAAGAACAAACAAACTTCCATTGGCATGTTGTTCAGTTCAACTCCTTATCAAAAGTCAGTTGACGACTATTATGTGTTATTATATAATTTTAAAAACTTAGAAGTTATAGTGAAAAAAAAAATTTCATGAGAATATTTTTATCTTTATTCTCACTTTTTCAGCAGATGATGAGAATCAAAAAAGAACAAATAGAATTCAATTTATATATTCCCATTTTTTATAAAAATTGACTCTTGTGGGCCAAATTTAAATTTTTGAGGTTATATTCAAAACCATCCCTCCCCCCCTGAGATTTCTTTTAAGTTCTCAATTCCCTATTTCTGCAGAAAGAGGGTAGTAAAATTACACCCCGAAATTCAATTGCATACTATTCCATTTAAATCCTTATTATAAAGTTAATTCATGACTGTTGTGAGACATTGTTTTGTTTAAAATCTTAGAGGTTATGTTGAAATTGATTTCAAGAGTTGGGACATCACAAAACCCAAGAAAGAGAATCAAAGTGAGAGTAAAATATACTACTTTAGCAAATTGAAATTTTTAATTATTCGGGTACTACCATGATATACTTTTTTATTGGTGCATATTTTGAAAATAATATTTTGGTTTGAATTGATTAATCAGGTAAAATTCTGAGAACACTTACAGAGAGTACAAAATCTTTTACAGCGATTCATAAATCAGATGACGATGTGTTACTATCAAGGAAGTGGAATACAAAGAAATATAAAAGGCAAGCTTCTACTTCAAAACAATGAATGACCATCATTTCTTTCAAGTCCTCTAGGATAGGTTTATTATGGACACTTCATCGCAGTCATTTTCACTTGGTAACACTGTGCTATATACATGTAACATCTTCCATGCAAGATTAATTTGTCATAAATGTGTACCTCTTCCAACTCTTAAAAGACATTAATTTGCATGAATCATAGTTTCCACGTAATAACATGAGGGGGCACACCAGTTTTACCAATCAGTTTCAACTAGGTCAAGCTGCATATAGTTAGTTTCACAAATGCACATACAAACTTTCTTTATGAAACTCAACTACTGAATGTAACCAACAAACCAACAAAAAAATCATTTTCAAAGTTAAAATATCTAAATCAAAGTTTTCAACGAGGCAAAAAAAAAAAACAACATTGGAGTAAGTATGTCAAATTCAAAGCCTAAAATTACAAAGAAAATGTAATTGTAGAACATGTACATGTAAGTTTCACTGTGATTTGATTTCATTCAAATAACTTACTGTTAAAAGTTGGAGAAAAGTTGCAAGAGGACTTCACAGCAGAAACAAACATGTGCAAACTTCTTTTCCTCAACTCTTTCTCATGAAATTCTGCTCAATTTTGCAAGATATATTACAAAAGCAGCAGAGCAAACATCACAGTTTAGAGCTTTGTTTCTGGTCAGTCCTGAACACCAAACAGATAAAAATCCACAGTATTATTACTTCAATGGTTGATGCATCATGCTAAAGAATGAAATTTCCTCTCCAAGCAAATGTCTGACCTTCAGAAAAAGTTGTATATTTTCACCAGAGCAGATTTTATGATCTCCCAATTGGCATCACAAATTGACCATGAAGTATATGTTCAGTGTAATTCACAAGGCTTCAAAGCACCACCTAATGAAATTGACTTTAAAAGAAGGGCCTGGCAGCAAGTATCAAAGATGTATGATTATCCAAAACACATTTCACGAGACGATACTGTTTGACAAGTTTGTCGGTAGTGGTAGCTAGTTCAGATCAGATGAATTCCACAAATGTCTTACTCTTACAATGCCATTAGCTCCAGGGAGAATGAGGTCAAGTTTGTTGCTGATGTCCGGACGGTAGCTGAAATACCATCTAGAAGCTTGTCGAAATTTACAAACAAGCTCCTCGAAATGTACAATCAAGAAGTGGTAGCTGTAAAATCGTCTTCAAGCTTGTTGATATTTACAAACAAGTTCCTTGATATGTAGGCCTGATTTGCTGGATCGAAAACTGCAAAATACAAGTATGTGGAAATTTACAAACAAGCTCCTTGAAATGTACAATCATGAATGAACATCCCAAGCATGCAGCAGGCTAACTCTTCCGATCGATCCTAGAGTACACAGCAATGTTTATCCACGGCTTTAGGGTACGTGGATGGCGATGAAGGCGCTGAAAACAGCATCAGCAGCATGCGTCGGCTACGTAAAGGTTCCCTTCGTGCGTGCTACTACCGCCGGAGTGTCACACGCATGGCGAGGGGGAGCCGATTTGAGAATGAGAAACAATTTCAGAATTCAATCAAGAGAGCTCGATCCCTTGCACCGAGACTCAAGCTGAGAGAAGCCAGCCTAGGTTTCCCCCCTGAGTCATGGCCTAGAGGGGATCTATCGAGTGCTGTGATTGATCCAAGCCAGCGGCTGGAGGCAGGCAGCGGCCAATGGGAGGAGCCGTTGGATGATGGGAGGAGGCATGCTGGGCCAGTTTGACCTGATGGCAGGAACACATGTATCTAATTTTATGAAATTTATGCTGGAGGAATTAGCCTCTCTTCAAAGCCTGTCAGCATTTATCGAAAGCTCAGTAATACCATGTGTAGCTAGTCTTCCTTTCAGGTCTGGGAGAATAATTGGAGATGCCCGAATAAAAATTCAGCTGTATGTGTTGTTTGGCTCCTCATACAATGCACAATCTGGAAATGCATCATATGCTAAGAGCCAGAAGGGCGTTACCTCAATGAAAAAAAGAATGTGAGTTAGTGCCCTTCTGTCTTTCAACAGATGACATCCCCCCCCCCCCCCATGAAAAGTAGGCCCACAATCTCTACAAAAGATTGGTGCACCACAGTCCCTGCTAAAGGGCAGTAAAAAAAAAGGGGTATCCTCGCAATAATGCTCTCTACACGAGAGGGGCCTGTAGATGTACATGATGGACAGAGGTAACAGCTCCATAGAAGGGGTACACATCAAAATAAGTTGTAGGCCTCACCAAGGCAGTGAGAACAGCCCCATGACAGAGAGAGAGTATGCACTACATAGATAGGCAGTAAGTGTGTCATCACAAAGGGGGTATGCACCACATTCACTATATGTGTATGAATGGGTGCGAGTGTCATGCCAGAGAGAGGGGTATGCACCATATCATATCCTGCACCCTCAGACAATGAGAAAGCACTGCCATATCCTCCGTTGAGAGCCAGAAGGGCAATAAGTGTTAATTAATGCCCTTATAGCTCTCTGCAGATGATATGAAGGATAGCAATAAAATGCGGCATCCCTTTATTCTGATGATCAATGATCAACCACAACGAGAATACAAATCTTTTATCTCTGACAAAATAAAGCCAAGTATGGAACCACCTTTGAACCTAAGGGTCAGTACCAAATCAGAGCACCAGTGCCACTGGGTGAAGCATTTTTCCTGGCCCCTTGAATAGGACTCAAAGACATAGGTCACTTGGAACTTACCTTTCCTTTTAAATTTTCACATTCTTATAAAGGGAAGGTCTTCTCCCATGTGGTATATCATTCTGGCACAGTTCTTTGACAATTAGTTTGTGGATGACTTGATTTACCTTCAAATATTAAGTAAAGAGAGAGAGAGAACCCATTTGGAAAGGCAGAGAGAAGAATTTGTCTCACATTTTCTTCAAAATACGGCACAGTTCAGGGCAGAGTTCCCTTCAAATAGGTTGATAGGAAGTAAAGCACTAATTCTCGCACACGGATATCAACACAAGGTAATTCATCTTCATCATGACACTTATCTAATAGAAACAGATAAATCATAACAGGGCCATGAACTTCAGGATAAAGAGAGAATTTGATTACCAAATTTTCCACAAATATACATATTTCATTTTTTTTTAAAAAGAGAGACCACTTTACCACTGTATTCAACTTGGGTTTGGATTCTTAAAGTTCCAACTTTTCAAAGCGAAAAAGGAAAGTTGTTGAATTTTGACTTATCAAAAATGCTTGTAAAAGCACATATAAAGTTTCAGATTAATTACTGAAGAAGTTAACCAATTTACCTATCTCTGTTTTGCCCAAATCACTTACACTGAATGTTTTCTCATTTTAGATTACATTTTGATATGCTGAAAAAACACCTTTGCAATTCCTAAAATAAAAGTCCTAATTGAAAAACAAAGAGGATGTAAATAATTGTTATTTTGAGGCTGGTCTATTTCTATCCTCCAACAAGAATTGCAAAACAGCTTTATTTGAAGAATATCTCTTGAAAACTATCTGACTGATAACCTTTGTATCAAATTCAGAGATTTTGGCAGTTACCTTGCTTTATTTTAAAAGTTTTTCCAATCAATCTTCATTCCAAACTTTAGACAGCAATCTCCTGTAACTCAACTTTCCCTGGTCATATAAAATGACATAGAAAGCTGTTTCCATTTTCAATTAATTTCATTCCCCTACAAGAATGATAAGAGAAAATTTTCTTGAGGCCCGTTTTCATCAGCCCGAGTTTTTCAAAATAACCCGTTAATTAAATTCTGATCCAACTTTATGGCGGAAAACTAACCTGATCAGAACTAGCTTGAGCGAATTTGTAATGAAGACGCAATCAGCGGATCATTTCATGGGCTAAAGCTCAAGCATACAAACCCAAGCAACTCAAGGTTTTCTGTGAAATAGCGCGCTATTTGGCAAATTAGCCTGCTAATTCGCAGGGGAAGACACACACGGGTTTTGACTTGTGTTAATCTATGCACAAAATGTGTACTGAGAATCATGACGAAAGTACGGATGCTCCATAGCTCGAGCTGAAATTCTAAGCTTCGAGGTAGAATCGCCCCACTTGGGCTGATGGAGAAGGGGTTTTTCATACTCTTTTTTTTTCCCCCTTGAGTAGGGCTGATCAAGCTAGAATATCAAGCTTCAATCCAACTCGGGCTGATGGAAACGCACCTGATGAGGCAATAGCAAAATGATAACTTTGATAACATCGCTTGCTGGGAATGTTGTCGCTTCATTCCATTCTATCAAATCTGATGATAAGACCAACAAATGTTGTCTATGATCATATCGTCTGTTTGGAGCCAGAAGGGGGTTAACTCAATGTAAAAGTGTATGAGTTAATGCCCTTCTGTCTCTCAGCAGATGATATTGTTTAGGCACTCCCACAGATTTGACAGGCTGCAATGAATCGTGCACATGTCAAGATAAAAGAAAGCAAATCAGCATGAAAGGGACATAGGAGTAGAGAGCATGAGAAAGGAAATAGTATAAATTGCCCTACATATATATGAAATCTAGACTCCCCATAACAAAAGAACATTTTCCTAAAAAAGGGTCATAAAAAGGATTTTTGCATCAAAAGAGCTAATTATGAAATGATTTTGCACAAATCATTATCATATGAATAACTGAACTTATATAAAGCAAATGCACATTTTTTTTTTTCAAAGCAAGAAAAATTACATCAATAAAAAAGGAGAGATGTAAATAAAAGAAATAACAGAATAGGGAACAAGTATGAAAGTTAATTTTTTTCCCCCAAATAAGCAGCACTTTTTAACAGGTTAAACATTTTGTGTGAAGGAACCCTTCTGACTTCCACAAGTGCGTAAGCAACAGGCTAAATATTCAATGTGAATGACCCCTGTGACTTCACCAACTGAACCCATCTATAATTGATGGTTGCACAAGTGTGTAAGCACAGGGTGGGATGAGGCGGAGGGGAGAAAACATGACTATTTGGCAAGTAAATAAAGCCAAATCAACCCAAAATAAGTTACAACTCAGCAACTGTTCAGATAATTCACACCCCGAGTAATGAGCAAATGAACAAGTGTCTTTTATTGACTCAGCTCCACTCTGGCTCGTTCACATCAGGAAAATAACTGTTTATACTCTGTTGTCTATCAGCAGACTGATAATTTGTTAATCTTTCAGTAAACTTTCTACATGAATATGGCTATAATTCATTTTTTAGTGTATAATGATCAAACTTTTTATCACTATCATTTTATTGTAGGTATATTCTTCCTTTTTTTTTGGGGGGGGTCAACATTTATTGGTCCATTTACGATCTAAATAAGATGTGAAAAAACACTGGAGTTTTTCAGTTGCTTGCTAAAAAAAAACTGCTTTCTTCCCCTCTCTTTCTTTCTCCCTATCTATCATTCAATAATACCTCACTCATTTACCATAATTCACTTTTCCATCCCTTCTTGTTCACTGAACGTTTATCACTGTCTTTTTTTCTATCTCTCTCTTTCTCTCTCTCTCTCTCTGTATGTTTTTCTGTCCTAGTGTGTATGTCTGTCTGTCTCTGTCTCTCTGTCTCTCTCTGTGTATTTTTTTATAAAGTCTCTCTCTCTCTCTCTCTCTCTTTCTGTATGTTTGTCTCTCTGAGTGTGTATCTCTCTCTCATTCATATCTCATTTTTTCTTGCTCTTTTCTCTTTTCACAATTTCCTTGGAGTTGGAAAGTCACTGTGTTCCACCAATGCATTTATCGGAGGAAAGTGCACAAGATTTCAAGTTTACCCCCACAAGGTGTGATGACTGTGAGGGAAAGGGCTGAGCTAACAACAATTTCCATTCTATGATCGGAAAGAGGAAGTTCAAATCTCAAAGGTTGAAAGTCAATTGCTTTGGCATCTCACTCTTTCCTGGATGACTTCAAGCTTGAAAATCCATTAAAAATTAGAATTATACTGACTATTCTCAATAATGATTTGCTAAAGTTCGTAGTTCACCAGTGGCATAAGCTTATTCTATTCCTGATAAAAATGTATTTTTTCAAAAGGCTTTGTGTTCTTTTTACCTTTTTGTATGTACAATAAGGTAATAATCGACTATCATTTTGTTGCTTTCTAGTTTTGTTTTCTGTAATGGTGTGAACAACTTCATGGTATTTGACCTATTATAATAATCACTGTGAACCATATAGATTATGAAATTTATAAATATTTTGGGTTTCGAGTACATCTTTGAACCAGAAATCACAACACATACCAAAGAAAATATGATCAAGCCAATAGTCTGATATAAATACATATATATATATATTGTACATGGTGTGAAATAATTTCATGAATGGAACATTGAATAGAATATGGAATGTAATACTCTAAATATACCTAAAATCATCAATATCAAATATTGTCCTATATGGTGTGAAAAAAACCTTCAAACATAGAGGACTGAAAGGGAAGTATGGAAAAACTAAAGTTCATGGTAAAAATGACCCTAAAATGACCCCAATGTGTACTCGCACAAGCATTTGTTTCAAATGGTGGACGCGCTACTTGTTTCACACGTAAAATCATACTGACCAGTGCTCGCATCGTGGATCCTACAAAATGACAGCGTATAAAGGTCAATTCTACTTGGCACAAATGAACTTTATCTGCACATGCAAATTGTAATCATATTTTTAAAAGAATTGTAATTACGTACTGGCTTATACAGAAGATACTGCTTTTAACTGGCTAAACCTAAAACAATCAATTGTAACCTTTAGAACAAGACAAGGATGTAAATAACTGTGTATGCAGTGAGGATGAGATGAGAACATGGGAAAGCTTGGGGGGAATTTGGCTTGGTCTAGAACAATCTTGAGAATTCATAGCGGTGAGAAGTTCCCCAAAGCATCTTAAATCTTGAGAGGTGCCAAGACGAGAGCAGGTGGGATAAGAGCAGGAAGATAGGTCACTGCCTTACCCCCCATGCCATGGATGAATCTAGATGTAATGATCGCGATCGATTAGATCACGATGCTTGACTTCGCGAAGCTTTGCAAAGATATCCTAATTCATTGCAAGTTTCGTGGTTGAATTCTGTGACGTACATGTAGAATCATGTCAAGATCGGGATAGAACCTAACCAAAGAATAGGCCAATGATTTCTCCTCATAACATGAAGGCATCTAGGTGCAATAATTGCAATCATTTCTATCGCAAAATTTGAACTCCATAAGCTTATCTTTGCAAAAATATTCTTCTCGACTTCATTCCAAGCTTATGTACTTTGTACAAACAAATGCTGCCTGACAGAGAAATGTCTGATAGCAGGATTTGTGTGTAAAATGCTACAAAATGTATTCCATGTCTACATCAGATGGAACAAAATGACCAGTCAATTGCCTTGCCGGTGCAACCACTGAGACAATTTCTATTTCAACCTGCTTCGTAAAACATTTCATTCACAAAGATAGCCTTCTAGAACATATTACAAGCTTTATGCTAAGCAAGTATTGCCAAATTTTATTTTCTAGGATCACTTTTAAATGCACTTGCATAAAAAAGCCAAGATGATAAAAAAAATCTCACTTTTCAAAACATATAGATTAAGTTTGTATCATAGCCCTCCCTTGAATATTATGCTAAACAGGACCTTTAATGATACGATTTGCAACAAAGTGGAAGAAATGTGGGTCAGCAGTGGTAGGCAATAAGGGTAGTTTTCAGAGCATGAACTCATATATCTTCATTAACAACATGCAAATACCCTACAAATGTATTTTGTGAGACACATTTTACTCAATGATACATGTACATCTCTTGCTAATCTCACTTTTCACAACATTTTTAGTTGAGTGTCATAACACTCTCCAAAATAATTATGAACCATGCCTTTAAAGTTACGATTTCTAACAACGTGTGAGAAATGTGTCAGCGTTGATAGGAAATATAGGTAGTTTTCAGAGCATGACGGAGATGCATCCTCGTCACATAGTTGTGAATGTGACAAATTACTGTCTGGGTGGATGATGAATTATAGATCTAATATTTCCCTAATATTCCTCTTATGATACTCTCTCTCTCTCTCTCTCTCTCTCTCTCTCTCTCTCTCTCTCTACATCATATGTTACCTTCTCTGTGCAAGATGGTCTCATGTCTGGGTGGGTGATGAATTATAGATCTAATATTTCCCTAATATTCCTCTTATGATACTCTCTCTCTCTCTCTCTCTCTCTCTCTCTCTCTCTACATCACATGTTACCTTCTCTGTGCAAGAAGGTCTCATGTCTGGGTGAGTGATGAATTAAAGATCTAATATTTCCCAAATATTCCTCTTATGATACTCTCTCTCTCTCTCTCTCTCTCTTCATCACATGTTACCTTCTCTGTGCAAGAAGGTCTCATGCCTGGGTGGGTGATGAATTATAGATCTAATATTTCCCTAATATTCCTCTTATGATACTCTCTCGCTGTGCATCACATGTTACCTTCTCTGTGCAAGAAGGTCTCATGTGTGGGTGAGTGATGAATTATAGATATATTTCCCTAATATTCCTCTTATGATACTCTCTCTCTGTATATATGTCACCTTCTCTGTGCAAGAAGGTCTCATGTCTGGGTGGGTGTTGAATTAAAGATCTAATATTTTCCTCACTATTCCTCTCGATACTCCTCTCATGATCGCTCCCCCCCCCCCCCCCTCCCTCTCATACCATCAATGTCATATATGACTATCTCTGTGCAAGTAGGTCTCAAGTCTGGGAGACTATTGTATGTAATATATCCATCACTATTTCCCTCATGATTCTCACTCATGCCACACCTATGTGATTTATGACCATCTCTGTGCACGTAAGGTCTCATGTTCCTACCAAACAATTGTCATCTCTACCAGTAACATCCCTGAGCCCAATTTAAATCAAACTCAATATCATCATCAGCATATCATTGATTTTCAACTATAAGGTTCAGAGATTTAGCACTATATGGTTGCTAAATATTCTATGCGGTACAGTTTTACGATTTTCAGGCAATTAACAAAAAATGTCAGTCCACAATGTTAGAGACAGTAAAGACATTCATCTCTATTTACCACTCTCCACCCAGGACAAAATGGTAACATGTGAATATTACAGCAAGCAATACAGACCACCAATATCCCAAATAGTTTGCAGGCACAAACCCTGGTCAGTCGTAAAAGAGTGTCTGCACTGTAAGACTACCATAGGCCATGTATAGCTGCTCCTGACACGACCAGAAGGTAGCTGAATTAGGCTTCTCTCAAGACACAATGATTTTCTGATAAAGTGTCAAATTAGGGTCTGTGCTTGCAGACTACATCCCAAATGGCCTGAATGTATTTTCATGTTCTATTAACTTGAATGCTGAATGAGAACATTTCCTCCTCTCTCTCTCTATTAAACAAAAACACTGTTTACCCTGGTGTGCAATAGGACCTGAAATGATTTCAAAAGGCCCTGGCAAAATAACTGACCTAGGAATAATTTAAAAAAATCTTGAGAGAGAATGTGGGGAGGTGATGGTTGTTGGATAAATTTACTTGGACTCCCTATTTCTCACAATAGAGGATCAATTCTAAGCCTTTTTTCTTTTTCTATTAACCTCAATTTTAAGAGTCACTGAGGACCTTGGCAGAGACACACCGAAGACACTTATAACCAAGGGACGCATTCTCTCTGCTTTACTGCGTCTCATCAAAATCTGACAGGGGGAAATAATGTGTCCTCTACATAGAATTCACGGTCCCGCAGCAACATTGATGGAATCTGAGCTTGAGTTTTGAAACTTTATAATGCCATGGTACCACATTGTATGTGAGTGTTATACATGATTAATGATTGGATCAGGAAAGTGGAGAGATCTATGGAGAAAAGGGAGCACTGTTTCAGGCTCTTATACCCCCCCCCCCTTTTTCCGAGGGGAGGGTTAACAGGTTTTCCTGAACATACCCAATACCTAAACCAAGCGGCACACAACGTGTGACCATTCTCCATTCCATGTAGAGCAATCCAGTCAGTCTCCTTTCTACAGGCACACACAACACTGAGCAATCCCCAATGACATTCAAATCCTAGCAGATACCCATTCATACACCTGGATGCAGAGAAGCAATGTTGATTAAATGCCTTACCTGTAGATATATATATCTGTCAGGGATCAAACCAACAGTCCCTGCATCTCCTCGTTGGAAGGAAACAACAACCTTCAAATCTCTCTAGTCAAGGGCATGAACAGCTCGACTCAGCACCTCTACAATTCCCAACCTTTCATTTCATTGTAATGAGTACAAATTGGCACAATAGCAGGCATGCCATAGATTCATATTGGTACAATAATAGGAACTGATAAACAAAAGAACTTCCACTGAGCATTACAAAAGCTTAGTATCATAACCTACCGTTACTTCCAGTCTTAATTGGCAACCTGATAATCCCTTAATCACCTATGTGTACTAATTCCATACTGGAAATGCTTATATAAACCTGAAGAAATTGATAAATATACCCCTTAAGAAATACACATGTACTGTGGCATATGAATTTTATTTGAGAGGAACACAATTTGAGCAGACATCTGGCTCAACAGCCCTGGCCATAAAGTCATTGACTTTGTCCATGAATGTCACCTCAATTCAAGCAACAACTTGAATGACCTTTAACCTCAAGCCTAGTCATCATCCACTCAATTCCACAGAGTCTTATAATCTGTGTTAATGTGTTCTCTAATAAGAGCAAGGAAGTAATGATTGACATTTTTTTTTTCTGATTCATTTTCTTTTTAAGAAGTGAGGGAGGGGAATATCTCAAAAACTGAAATGTTCTGATTTTTGTCTATTCTCAAAGTGGTGCAAGGCATGTAAATGTAATACACACTCTTATAATCTGTTAATATTTTCTCTAGTAAGAGGAGGAAAGGGATGATTCAAACTGAAATGATTTTGATTTTTGATTTCTGATTTTTTTTTCTATTCTCAAAGTGGTGCAGGGCATGTAACAGACTCTTATGATCTGTGTTGATGTGTTCTCTAATAAGAGGAGGAAAATGATGATTCACATACTCCTTTTTCTTTTCCATTTTCCTTTCTTTAACTAGTTGCATGCTAAATGTGAGATAGCTCAAGCTTGAGTTTATGGAAAATGGGTGCTATACTAAAATTAAATCATACCTAAGGCAAGAGCTGGGAGGAGATATAAAAAATACTTTAAAATTTTGACTTTTGTTTTTTCTCGAGGTGATGTAGCTCATGCAATTGTGATTTACAGCATATTTTCAAGCTAACACTCAGGAAGCTTTGTAAATATCCGAGAAATAATTAACTTTTTATAATTTTTGGCAAATGATTAAATCAAGAAATTACATAAACTACCATTTTCAATGATCAAAATTTGAAACATTACAAGCTGTTTCAGTTTTAGAACATTTTCTATACATTCCCTGAATTACCCTTACTGCTATACAGACAGGAGCAGAATTTGTTAGCGATGATTTACACAAAAAATCTCTGACAAGCAACAAAAAAAAAATCTTTAAAAAGCCCCCCCCCCCCCCCCACCTAAAGGTTAGCAGATTCTTCAGGTGCTATTGGGGCCGGAATTTGAAAAAGGAGTGCATGGACCGGTTATGTGGCTCCTCCCCCAATCAATCCGCCACTGACATAAGTTTAACATGCACTACCATCTTTTTTTTCTGACGCATTTATTTACTCCTTTCAAACAATAAATAGAACCTATAATATCCCCATTGTTTTTAGGTCATTTTTTAAATGAAATGGTGTATATGCACCAGACAAAGTTTAATTTCATTTATTTCTTTTCAAATCAAATCATTTTATCTCTTACAGCCATCTTCACCTTTCAATACTGTATATCACATGAATTCTAGGAATCAAGGATGACATACTATTAATATCATAGCTTGTCACAACATCCCCTCATAAGTTTTTTAGTAGGTTAGTGGGATATCCCAGAGTCAAAGTTGAGAAGGGGGCATCCCCCGGGAGCATCGTAGACGCGTCTACCAATTGAGGCAATTTCCTTCGAAGACAAAGTCAAAGTCGAGGGCAGCAATCATGTTTTCTTTTTTCACTTCCGGCCTTTATTTGGCTAAAACAAGCAACTTCAACCCAATGTTTGTGTAAGTAGCAAAAAGAACTGACAGGCCCAAAGTTCCTTAAGGAACTCCAATAACTAGACTACGCCCCTACAATAATGCTAGAAAGAAATATTTTTTTTAAGGACAATTATAAGCCAATAAAACTTTATTTAAAGGGACAGTAAACTAAAGCTCCTAGATAGCACCATCTTTCAACAGGATTTGATAAGTTTCTGTGCCTTTCATTTTCCCATCATGCCCCATTCTATTTTGTAAAAGCTTAGAATGTACCTGCACACAATTTTCCACAATGCTAAGTCAAAAATAATAGTTTGAAATATGAAATTTGCCTATTATCCAATCAAGCTGTTTGTCAATATTCAACATAAACTGCAATTAATTTTCAAATAAAAATCTTAGTTTACCAATCACTGTAAGATGGCGCTGTTCAGTTTCTACCAGTTTAATGTCCCTTTAATGTAGTAGGGACAGTGTTTGACTGTGAGAGGCATTGCAGATATTCACAGTGTCTTTTTTATGAGAAGTAATCAATGGATATGGCTAAATCGATCATATGTCCTTATATGAATAATAACAATATTTGAACATGACTATGTACAATAAACAGGAATAAAGTTGCCTGCTTTGAAAGAAAGTGGATAAGATTGAATTTATGGTCTGCTTTAGCAATGAAAAACTGATTTTTGACAATCTGAAAACCTACATTGTACTATTTTCCCATGGAAACATGATGTTCAGCATTTCAAGATGGTCTAAAAAAGAAAAATTTGAGAAGGCCTCATGTTGTAAGGTAATGAATAAATTAGAAATATTAATTACATGTACTTTGTTCAGTAATCAACTGATAATGACTAAATAAATCAAACAATAATCAATAAATAAATTAACAATATTTTAACATGGTTATAAACACTACTTAAGAATAAATTTGGCTAGTTTGAAAGAAAGGCGATAGGATTGTACTAATAAATTGTTTCAGCAATGTGAAACTGATTTCTGATGACCCCCGCAAACCTATTTTTCAAAGATATTACTACGTTCAGTATTTCAAGATGGCCTACAGATCCAGCAGACATTCTAAGTTCTTACAATGTTGCAGCATTGCAAATTAGTTGAAGGGCAGATCAACAGCTCAAGAGCAATGGGACCCAAGGCACCACATTCTCTTGTAAATCCCAGACAATTAATCATTAATTAGCTCTTGATTGAATGGGAAATGAATAATTAATTAGAATTCTCCTGTTGATTGCATCATCACTGAGTCAAGACCAGAAGTAAGTCTGAAAGAAGTTACATGTACATGTACACGTAGCTACTTCTTAGCTTTACATCATAAAGTCTGCTTTAAAGCTTATCTTGAATCCTAGTAACTGAAAAGCACTTCAAAAGAAAGAGGCTTAAATCAATTTTATATTTCATTATCATAACTGTTTGGCAGAATCTTTTTTTCTTTCTTTTATAGTGTCCTGGAAAGTGTACATTTCTTTAAAGGGTACTAATGATCACCTGAAAAAAACAATTTGTGTACAGGTAAAATGTATAAAATCAACCTCAAAAAAAACTTTACGTAGCATTCTATAGGTTAATGGAAACGGATAACATAACACCCCACAGATGGGGCAAGCACGGATCCGAACTCCGACTTGGGTTCCGCATGGGCCTTATTCTATGCAAGCACATACGGGTGCGTCGACCAGTCTTCTCAGTTCTCACAAGACATTTTTATGCTTGAGAGTGTATTCAAACTTCTTCATATTTTTACAAGTAATATGAACGGCTCATACTCTTAATATGGTATTGCAACATAGAACCCCTATCATACAGAGAAAAATTTTTTTTTGTGATTGGTACACTATAAAATCTGTTAAAACATAGTTTCCATCATTATAAGAACTCAAGCCAAGGTCACCTTTAAGTGAAGCATTACAGAATCTTAGCAGGCAACGGCTTCCAGTGAATCAGCTTAAAAATTCACAAGGAGATAAATACAACCACAGTTCAAATTGTCTCTTCCTATCAAACATCGTAAAAAACCTCATGACATAAAATAAAGCAAAATGTCAGTTCTTATACCTCCTGAATCTCTGGGTGCAGGCAAGCGATTTAATGTGTAGTGACATGAGGGGACTGGGGTAGTATTTGTACAAAGAATCAAGCCTCCTATAGGTCCATCCCTTGCGTCCCTGCCGGTCCCAGGCGCCCTGGATGGCCCCAGGGCTAGTTTTCATTCTCTAGGACGATGACTTCGGAAGATGGTTACAAAGAGAGATAGGAAAAGACTTCAAGAGTTGAGGAAGATGATCACAGGGATAGATAGGGGAAGATTTCTTCTTTTTTTTTATTTCTTTTTTTTTTGGAGGGGGGGGGGGTGGGGTCTGAGATAGATTGATGAGAGCATGAAGAAAAAAGGATTGCAAGCTCACGGTCTACAAGGAAATACTTCTTGATAAATAAAAAATCTACTCAACTAGTCTGAATTAACTGACATTTCCTTGTTATTCACATCTGTAGCATAATGCATAAATTGTCAGTTGACAAAAGGGACATGCACCTGATGCCTTTCTGCATGTACCTCTCGGCAGATGATATATTACTTCAGGCCTGCATAGAACAAAACCTGCAACAAAATTCCTGAGATATCTATCTTTCATAAATTTCTACTTTAAAACAATAGACCTGTTCACAAAGTTATTCAAATTTATTGATGTTTCTTTCCTGGGGACCTAGTAACGAGGTATTCCATTAACCTGTTATTAATGAATGAACTACAATACTCCGAATCCAGTCTGCATACATCACTTGTTGCTATGTCTGACAAGCCTCTGACAAGCTTTCAGGTTGTCAAGAACAACCTTTGTTTTAAAAGTATGCATAAAATTTGAAGATATCTGTGAACAGATCTATTGTTTCATAACTAGAATTCACCTAGCTTTTATGTATTCCTTTCCTTTTCGTAATAGAGGTATTCTTTATTTTGTTCAAACTATTTTTTTTTTCATTGACTGATTAATGCGTTAATGAACCCATAGCCTACAGGAACCAGGTGTTCCTGTATTAAACCTATGCCCTGCAGGATTAAGAGAATTCAGTAGACTGCGGGTTAAGTCTTCTCATCCCTATGAAAACTATAATCCAAATTTCAGATTTGGCCATCACCTTAATAATAGACCGCTTCGGTAATGTATGCAAATTTTATACATACCTTTCAAACAAAGGTTGTTCTTGACAACCTGAAAGCTTGCTGAAGGCTTGCCGGACATAGCAACAAGTAATGTATGCAAACTGGATTCCAAGCATTGAGGCTCATTAATAAAAAGCAGGTTAATGGAATAGCTCGTCACTACGTGCTCAGAGAAGAAGTGTGCATAAGTTTGTATACATTACAGAACCTGTCTATTTCAAAAAGAGAATGTACATCACTAAAAAAATAATTTACTATCATTCCTGTCCCTTCGTATCCAAGAAAATGCAAACTATGTCATTGTTCACACATGAAACAATAGATCAAGTTCATCTGAAACCATGGGACAATATCTTAAACAAACTTTTATTTCATACCTAAGACAAAACAGTCATAGAAATCTAAACTGCCCCAAGCATTGAAGATCCTATCATCATCATCATTGCTTCCTCCTTCTTGGAGACATACATCCCTATCCACAAGAAAAATGTGGTTTGAATTTTAAAAGCTACCTTTACCAGGTGAGTTTAAAGGTCATGTAAAGTTTTGGTAAGCCCTCAAAAACTGTTCGTCAGATTTCTTCAATTTTTGTTGATAAATAGCAAGATACTAGCAATACTAAGACACTGTGAAGTTTTCGCCTCCTAAAGTTTAATATTAAACAAATAAGAGGCAAAAACTAATTTATGTGCCGGGACAGGCACGTAAAATAACAACAAAGGCAGCATGTGCTATACACTGCACACACACGTGCAAAACCAATAATGAGTAGCTACACACAGTGCACACACGCTGTCTCTATGCGAAGCCCCAAGATTGCTGTGCGGGGAGCCGTCGGGGTGGAAGGGTCCTAGCATAATGGCAGTGATCAAGCATTCCTGACAGATATTTACACTGAAATTCACCAGAAATCATAGATGGAATACCAAATGTCTTTTACAGACATCTTTTGATACAAGGAGAACAACATAAGACTATATTCAACATGTTTCTTTTCAATTTCCTTTTTGCTACCAATACTATACATGAGCTTTAATGTGGTTGGTAGTCGTGTTATTATAAGTTTATATATGCCAAGTCATGCCTGTAACTTCTTATGTTTTGCAAGATTGACATTTCAAGCTCGAGTTAAGAGCAAAACTTGAATAAACCACCCAAACTCGTTAGGAGTCGGAAGAAAATAGGGACAGGATCTGAGGGAAATTTGCTGATGAAACTCTAAAATGAGCCCCAGTCGATTAAAAGAGAGCCCCCATAATACCAATATTTGTCATGCAGCAAAAACCACGCAACACTTTTCTGTTGTGGACTAGTGGATAAGTCACCAGACTGCAGATCGCAAGGTACTGGGTTTGATTCCCTGCCACAGCACTAATATCCTTTGGCAAGACATTAATCTACATTTGCCACACTCAACCCAGGTGAAGTAAATGGGTACCTGGTAGGAAGAATTCCTTGGATGCGTGAGTGCCTTATCATGGTTGCTTGGCTAAAGCTGGGGTAAAAATGTGACTGCAGGGCCCTCAGGGAGAACAGTATGTAACATTAATGAGGCTACGGTAAACAAGACATATTATTTTTATTGTTATTAAAACAGTCTTACTTGCTGTCATCATCATTCATTTGAAGAAAATACAGTAAAAACCTAAGCAATATTTCCTACAGAGTTGGCATGGCTATTCTTCCAGAAAATAAAATAAGAATAAAATTTTCTTGCATGAAGGAGAAAGTTGTTTTTTTGCCCCTCCCTCACAATGATTCAGTTTACAAATTGAATGAAATTGAAAACTCATTCTTCCTCATGACAAATAACAATCAACCATGATATATTCTCTTCTTGTCCTTATCAAGATAAATGTTTGGGTTGGTTTGACAGTCACTCCTTGAGAATTTTAGCTACTGACATCATGATATGAGATTTCAGTATCAACTGAGATTAATCTTGTCAGATGTCAGGAATCCAACAGGGGAGCGTTTCATGAAGCGTTTTGTCGGTGATTTTTACCGACAAATTTGCTCTCAGCCAATCAGATGCAAGGATTTCAGTAGCTTATAACAGTTGTCGGTAAAAATCACTGACAAAACTCTTGATGAAATGCTCCCCAGGATGATCTTCAATCCAAACGAATATTTGGAGTTCAAATCTTCCAAACTTGTTTGCTTACTTGAAGTTGTTGGTGTTTGTCTCCCCAGAAATCAACTCAAGGGCAATTTTAATAACCTTACTGCAAAACAAGAAATGCTTACAAACTATTAATGACAGCAGTTTTCATGAATAGAAATTTCCGCGATTTGTAGGTCAGTTGCAACTCAATTACATGTATTTTACAGAATGAAAGTATGAAACTTTCATGAAACTTTACAAATTTCATGCATGTGCAAATTTCTAGTTTTATAGTTTTTTTATTTCCTGTAGAAATCATATCAGGGTTATGTTAATATGTCATTGTACTGTTTTCATATTTCAATCGGTAATGCACTAATGACTAGGCTACTGAAATTGCCTTTAATAGTGATCGTTTGAAAGTCTTTGAAATTTTGATATCAATGTATTCATTCCTTTTATTACTAGTGGTACACATCCTACAGAAATATACTGAATTGAATTGAATGGTTTCATTTATTATCAAACTTCGCAGCCAAATGGCTTAATTGTGTCTGATTTACAGTGATAAAAAATACGATAACAGAAAAAAATACACTACACACAGGAGACACGTCAAGAAACAAATTCAAAAGATAATTGACATGCACAGTATGGAAATTACAATAAGAAGATCATTACATGTAAATCTAATAAGAACAGGAATAGCTGGAGTGTGTGACATCAAAATAATTAAAACCTACTTTGACATTTTAGATGTACCTGATACCCGGCATATTTATTATCATCATCATCATTATCACCATCATTATCATTACTATTATCACCATATTATTATTATTACTAAAACTATTACTACTATATTATTATCATTATTATTATTATTATTATCATCATTATCACCATTATCATTGCCATTACTATCATTATTATTATTATCATCATTATTAAGTATTTAGTGTTACCTGGGCCATGTTTATAGTACATAGTGGAAAAAAAATATTGGGACAGTAGGAAAGCAGATGAAAGAGAGAGAATGAAGAGAGAAAGAAGAGAGAAGGAGAGAGAGAGAGAGACAGAGAGAGAGAGGTGGAGAAACTGAGTGAGATAGAGATCAGTATCAGGGGATATATAGTTTCTAACTCATTGTCAAAATTTCCCTATTACCAAGTCAGGGATGGCTCCTGTTTCAGATTTTTTTTAAAATACAAATATAATGTGGAAAGACTTAAAGCTAGGCTAATTACTACAAAGGGGGCAAGAGGCTAAAAAACACGAGACCTTAACAAAATGCTACGCATCCGAAAAAGCAAATTTGTGCTAATTTTCCTTGACACTTATCAGGCACAGTACGACCCCTGGTAGGGAGTTTAGCAAATTAAAAATATGTCAAAACAGTTCTTGGCTTACACCATTGAGTAAACGGTGTTGACACAAGAAATTTAATCTATTTGAGATTGATTTTCAAAGAAACGGCGGGAATCGGGCCACTGGTGAAGCAGGACAACTATAAACTTCTTTCTCTGAACTGCCCTACATGCGTAAACCATTCCCAAGTACAGCATGCATCATGTTTTGAGAGCTAAAAGGCATTAACTCATTATTGCCTAGAGGTAACACCATTCTGGCTCTCATCAGACAATGCAAATTTATGCTTAGAAATTCTGTGACTATGTCTGCTGTTATGACAGTAAAGTAACTTTGTGTATAGAAATTAATTTTTATGGGAAAAAAAATCATACAAATGGATCTATTATAAACTTTTCTGATGATGTCAACTGAGAGCCAGAAGGGGGTATTCATAAACTTTTGCACAGAATTAATGCCCTTCTGGCTCTCAACAGAGGACATGTTAATGCATGCAAAGGTTTAAGTTCGGGTGTAAATAATTCTATTTACAGACAAACAATAAAACAAGAAAATGATCAAACAATGAAACGATGACACAATAAAAATACTTCTTGGCGAGTACATGTATTTACAGCCATTAACCACAACCTTTGTTGGTAGAGGTGGTATTCTGAAAACGATGTTATTTTCTATGTTAGTAAAACAATTGTTAATAGAATAATATCAATTGTCATAACAAATCAAAATTAGGACAAGTCATTGGTCAATAGCTACGTAGAGTTTGCTGCGTTCGCGTAAAGTTCAAAGAGACATCTGCCAAGCACCAATAATAAGTGTTTATTCCATGGAATTTTGGTTTGTTCTTATATTTAAGATCATTTTGATAAAAGAGATAAAAGAGAACATGGTTTTCAGAATATGACCCCAGGTATTTTGAGTTATCAGAAATCACACTATAGGCTAATGTATGAGGGCAAATATACTTAGCATGTATTGAAACTTCAAATAGGGATGGGGCAAATATTGGCAGAGGGAAGAATAATTTTGGGGGACCTTACCCCCGGTCACAGCTCCCAGCGGAACCAGCGCTCTTCTCACACCCTAACCACCATTCCCTATCCCAAAACCATTGTAAAGCAATTTACTTCAGCAATGAAAAGGCCTGTCATCGCTCCAGCGCGGCATGGACGGATTTGTTTTCTGACTTTGTCCCACTTTCCCTTTTTTTAACTCACACTCATTCTCTCTTGCTCTGTTCTGATATTTCTTGTCTTTCATTTCCCCCCTCCTCTCTCTCTCTCTCTCTCTCTCTCTCTCTCTCTATTTTTTTTTCTCTTTCTCAAACTCCCTTTTCTCTGCCTCTCTTTCCAGCCATTAAGTTTTCTTTCCTCTCTCTGTCCACTATGTCTTCTCTCTTTTTTCTACCCTTCTCTCTCTCCACTTCCTCTTCTCTCTCAATTTCTCAACTTTTCATCCTTCCTTCTCTCTTTCCTCTTTCTTTCACCTTCTCTCTATCTCTATCTCCTTCTCTTTCTCATCTGTAAACCAAGAGCATGAATACTGATGGTGAAACAGTTTAGAACATCTATATAAAAAAAATAAAATAATATATGTCTTGTTCAAGAGGGGGTAGTTTTGTAGTATTAAAACTTATCATCTAGGCAGCCTGGTGTTTTTGAATGACACAAAAGGTTTAGTCTTCTGTATAAGATTCTGGAGGGATTTCATAAATAAACGGTGATCTAAGGCAATGCTTTAGGTGTGTGTCCCATCTAAAATCACAGAAGGATAAGAGAAAGCTTTGATTTTGAACTAAACTGCAAAAACTAATCAGAAATATGTCCAAATATTGTTAGACTAAAAGATGGCTGTTCTACCCATCACCTTTAAAGGTAAAAAAATGTGGTTGTCAACTTGTCATATTGTTTCACTTTCTGGCATACTAGAGTCCAAGGTTGGTTCAGATCCTAAGCTTATAGAGGAAGGATTAAGACTGAGTTCTTGATGAAAACTTGTTTCAGTCCCCTTGTCTTCATCTTCAGTGTAACCTTCGATAGGGATATTGGTGAAAAGTTGTCTTTCCAGTACAAAAAATGGGGAGGGGGGGGGGGGGGGGGTTGAGAGCTAAGTGCCCCCTCAGAGTTAAGAGCTCCACAAATCAGAAAGAAACCTCTGCCGTAACAACTTGTAATGCAGAAAAATCAATGAACACAAGGGCCAAGTACAGTTTCCCCTTCAGGGGCATCACGAGAGGGGGAATGATGGAGTGTTGCACCCCTGTCCTTATTCAAAAATCTGTCAAGCTATTTTACCCCTGTCTGCAAGTTTCAAAATCTGTGCACATGATTTTGCTTGTTGGGAAATTTTATCAAACTTTGCAGTAACAGACCTGCCAACCTTCCAAAGCTAAAATTAGGAATTTCTCAAGGCAAAGTTAAAGAGTACAGTGTAATTTTTTATGCTTTTTGCACAATATCCAAAGAAATGAGGAATCTAGGGTTTGGAACATTAGTTTGAAGGCCAGAAAATAGGAATCATTCCTCCGAAATACGAATAGTTGGCAGCTACATGTATGTATATAGTAAATTTAATCTAGAAACATTCCATCATTGAAAATGGCCTAGCCATGATACCCCCATCCCCCCCCCCCCCCCACTCTTTTTTGCTTTCCATGTAGATTCCACTTCACCTTCATAAGATGGTGTCTTCAGACCCTACTTTGGTATTTCATCTTAAATTGACTCTATCAACCCAGGCATAGCACATTGGTAGCTGGTAGGAATACACAATTGTAAGTATAATGATGGATATGGAGAAAGCAGGAAAGGAGCTGCACATAATCCACTTTAACTGACAATCAGGAATTAAAAAAATATATATATATACATGTATATATCTTCAGAGGAATTGCGGGAGGGAATAGGAAGGTAGTACTTGAAAATAAAAAGAAGGAAGGAGCAAACAAGGAAGGGGTGGGGATGGGGTGGGGATGGGGTGGGATGGAGGATAGAGAGGGCAAAGACGGAGGGGCTCACTGGTAGTGTAAGAGAGACCAGGGAATAGAAGGAGCTGACGTGGAACCTTTGGGGGAGCAATACCGACAGGGCGGCGGTCATGCTTCACAGCTTAAAAATGATTGTTCTAGCGGTGGGCCAATGAACCCAAACAACCTAAAATCATTACTTTATCACACTATCTCTACCTCTTTATGACTTCCATTTCTATTTAACTCTCTCTCTCTCTCTCTCTCTCTCTCTTTCTCTCCCTCTTTCCCTCACATTGTCTCCACTATAAAATTGGTGTTTATGAGAAGTGAAAAGTGCTGAATGTGGCAAAAACAAAATGAGCACACCCAAATTATGGTTGTTGAAAATGGGGAAAAGAAATTGGACTTATAATAAAACCATAATAATTATGTTTACTATCTATCTCATATATCAAACACTGCATGATAAGACAATTCACAGACATTTTTAAAAAATAAACTTTTTTAAAGCTAATTAATACTTCAGATGATCTTTGTAGGTTTGCATGGTGCAGTTTATAACGTGGAGAAGGTTTACGGTTCACCATGTGTGGTTAGAAGAAAGGAAACATGGAAATTGAAATAGAAAGACGAGAAAGGATGAGAAGAGGAAAATAGAGGTATTCTTTCTTGAAAATGAGTGAAGTCCTGAACAGGACTGTAAACCAGATGAGATGAGCTGAATGTGGCTTGAGTAGCGAAGGTTTGAGTAGTAGCAGGTTGAAGTGAAGAGAGGTTACTCGACGTTTCGGGCAGGTTGACTGTCCGTCTTCAGGAGTGAAGGATGCTAGACGAGCGGGGGGTTCTTATGGCGTGAGTGCGGACGTCGGAGGAATCGGCGGCCGGTGGGGCCGGCGGCGGGTGTGTCGGTGGTGGCGCTGTGACGTCGGGGAGTTGTGTGGGCGTGAGTGCGGACGTCGGAGGGATTGGTGGCGGACCGAGTCGGCGGCGGGTGTGTCGGTGGTACCACCGACACACCCGCCGCCGGCCCCACCGGCCGCCGATTCCTCTGACGTCCGCACTCATGCCATAAGAACCCCCCGCTCGTCTAGCATCCTTCACTCCTGAAGACGGACAGTCAACCTGCCTGAAACGTCGAGTAACCTCTCTTCACTTCAACCTGCTACTACTCAAACCTTCGCTACTCAAGCCACATTCAGCTCATCTCATCTGGTTTACAGTCCTGTTCAGGACTTCACTCATTTTCAAGAAAGAATACCTCTATTTTCCTCTTCTCATCCTTTCTCGTCTTTCTATTTCAATTTCCATGTTTCCTTTCTTCTAACCACACATGGTGAACCGTAAACCTTCTCCACGTAATTAATACTTATAAAACCGTAGGTACAGAATGTTGCATTTGTATGATAAGAATACTTTAGATAATGCCAACCACCATCCCATCTCAACCTCCAAAATTATGAATCGATAGAATAGATACATAGATGAAGTATTGTAGGCAATGCTTCTTTTCTAGGAGTCAGTCTATATGAGGCCATGTCACATTTTTTTACTTTTTAGCTAGCACAAGAAAAGAAATATGATGGACTGGATATCAGCTGAATAAAGAATGTTTCTACAAGAAAACAAGATGATGAAACATGTCAAGATCAAATGACGTGACAAGGGAATAACCTACTAAAAAGTATTAACATCAACAAAATATTCCATGTTCATATGTTCTTCTTTCTATGCCACCGAAACGCTAGTTTTATTCAAGATGGTCATTTTAGATATCAATTTCTCTCAGCTGCAGAAAGCTGCTTGTTTGTTCTAAAGATGCAGTAAATAAAAAGTCTGAAATTGAAAATGGTAAAGATACTGTCTCTGGAGAGCCAGAAGGGCATTAATCCTGTGATAAATGATATGCATTAATGCTCTTCTACCTCTGAGTTTGCGAAAGAGTTATCAAGTTTCTTTTGAAGTAATACGGAACAACCTTTTGTCTTTTGTCTCTACTTCAACTTTTGTTGAATCTTTTAAGAAAAACCGTAACGCAGGGCTTACTCCTTCAATAACAAAGTGTTTATCTAATGTCTTAGTTTTGTTTAAAAAATGTATAAATATGGAATATGGAAAGTTCTAATTCAGAATTGTAAGTAGACTACAGATAAGGTTGCACAAGAAATCAAGCGACTTCTTTCCCTTCTTTTAGACATTTCATCAAATGAAGTGAAAAAAATGCGGCAGCAGCGATAAAAATCACACGATAATGATAGATATGATGGAGATGAACTCGAAAAAGAGCTGCTCGGAATCTCCTGATCTTAATGGCATTTTAAAAAGCGCTGCTAGGCCCGACATTATCACACGAACGATAAGGGGCAAGGGGGAATATAGCAACATGGGAGTCGTCTCCCGATGGCCCTGATCTTTCTTTGCATCTCACTTCACAAGTGGTCTTTCACATTCAAACAAGGGCTATCACAGATTTCATCTACCTACAATATAATAAAGATAAGACCTACAGGTAAATCAGTAAAAAAAAAAAAATGGTCATTCTTTTTACTTGTCTACGGGAGTGTAAGAATCTGTTGTAATTAGGCGAGAAAAAAAACATATTGGAGAAGGTAAAACAAAAAAAGTCATCATTTAGTCTATTCATGAAATTCAAGTATAACACAAATGGAAGAACTAGCTACTTAGTCTGTACTTTTCTGAGAGAAATATCTCATCTATGTTAGGACTAACAGCTTGGTGTCCTCTGATTCTTATTTTAGCAAACCAAAATAATGTGGTAGACAACTAGACATTATTTTGTATAAATCACATTTCTACCTTTGCAGCAGCAAATGAAAACGCTGGTAATGTGTGCCTGATGCTAAATCATTTAATCAGTTGAAGACTTCCCTTAAGATGCAAAGTGAAAATGAAACCATAGTCAAACCGGTTGACAATAAAGTCTATTTTAGCAAGAAAAGTTTCATCATGTTTTGTAATCCAACAGTTCTTTCATTTGGCTCAAATATTCTCGACGTTTCCTAATGTCTTTCTCAGTTACATGTAATGTATCTGGAGTGTGAACTAACCCTCTTCTTGATTGTAATCTACAGAATTCTTTTCTCGACAATGAGGTGACAAAAGACACTAAAATCATCATCGCCCGCCCAATCTCATTTTCCGATATTTTTCCACCGCTCGGTCGCCCCCTCTCTTGCCCTAATTATGATGCTCATGACAGATTTGAGACAGGATATTATGAACTTGATTGTTCCAGATTAGATCTTGGGGAAAATCTACCTTGGGGGCACAGGGGGCACTATTCCCAATCCTGATAAATAATACAAAATAAGGTATGTTTGTTAAATATGAAATTATTGCTCTATTTATCTGCTTAATGTATTATGTTTTGTATTTCTCCTGCTTCTCTTTGAAATCTTGGTTATCTCTCTTCCTCCCCCCCCCCTTCTCTCTCTCTCTCTCTCTCATTACATCTACATAACCTAGTTATTTATCTCATCCATGCTGATTTCATTTTCGATAATGTGGCATGTAAGTATTTCCATGCACGTTCAACAAATAATGAAGATCCCCGCTTTCTTTTTTCTTTATTTTGGTCCAATCATAATTTAACTTACCTTTATATGTTAAATGGCTTCTGATAATCAGCTAAGAAGCTGGAATATCTGCATGGTATGAAAAGATAAAGGCACTGTTAATTTGGAATTCTTTTAAATTGAAAGTTTTCAACAAAACAAGACAAACATGACATAACCATCATTTCTTCATTTATAAAGGAACAAGTCTAATTAAGATAAACAGTATGTATTTCTGCAGTGGCGTAGCTACTTTGACATGAAAACAACAGCTTTAACTTTCAAAACAGAGAAAAATAGGGAGAGAATTAGAGAGAGATGGGGGCCAGGGAAAAAAGGGAGAGAGGGAAAGCAATAAGAAAGAAAGATGTCACAACCACCTTCTATACCCTCACTCATTCGACAGCTTTGTTCTCTTGCATTTCAGTCAAGTGCCCCCCCCCCCCCCCAAGACACTAGTGCCCAATCGATGGCTGTACACACAACTATACCATGTTTACTATTTCAGTAAACTGCTTTTTAAGGGAAGCATTCATCTTGAACTTCCCCAGATATCTAAAGTCACATCTGGGATACACACACATGTAGCTCCATCTCAAAGCAAACTTGCCACAAAACTACAAGATCTACAAGTACGTTGGCTACTTCCTCGCCTATGTATGCTAAATATGAAACACAACTGAATTTGATATGAAGAGTCATTTCTTAAACTATGAAAAATGATCTTGGAATGTAGGGCGAAAAAAAAAAAAGCAGGATTACGTGTCACACGAAACCAAAATTTACGAGAAGATGGCCCGCTGAGTGAACTCGAAACTGCCCTAAACTTCAGAAGAGCTCCGAGCTCGGAGCAAGAGCGGAATTCAGCTGAGGGTCAGAGGTTAGACTAATGTTGGGAGCCCTCGCTTGAGAGGGTTGTGCCATTGCCTTGACCTAGTAGATTGTTACAATATGATTGGAGCTAGGAGAACGTCATCTGTTTGTTTGTTTGTGTGTTTGAGGGCAAGACATGTACATGTACTGTAAGCACCAAACTTGTTTGTGTTTGTTTCCTGTATATATAGTCATAGGGGAGGGACATGGGTGCAGGAGGGCTTGGGCATAGGGTTAGATAGGGGGAATGTTCACAGATGTGACAAAAAGAAAGAAATAAAAGTATGTTTACATGTTGTTTTTTAAAGGTGATTCATGTACTGTATCACTTAACTTGTTTATCTGTTTGTTTTCTGTATATGGCATGGGGGCAGTTGTGCACAGGAGCTAGAATGTAAAGTTTACTCCATTGAGAGTGGGGGTACATAGATATTAAGATATGGGGAAAAAAACAAAGGCTGAATCTGTAAATATTATGTCACTGTACCATGTCACTGTGATTCAATCAGTTTGAAAATCATTCTTTAGCAAAGCAGTTATGATATCACTGTATTGTTTTATCACATCCTTTGAACACCCTCACCAACACTTTCAATAAAACGATTCTTGGGCAATTCTAACATCACACTGAATGGCCTTCCAAAGCAGAGGTCATGCATGTTTTGATTTTTTAAGAGGTCATTTTAATGTTCATACAATTCAATAGGCAGTACTTACATGTATATGAATTAAACTATCAAAATTGCCAAGTTGATTTATTGAAACTATTCGTAATCATGTTTCATGGGAACCAAATATAAGTAACACACCAATTATATTGTTTGACAAGTGGATACAATTACATTACGGAATTGCAAGTAAACATGATGGCTCAGTCCTGAAATATAAGCCCAAAATATCCATCTACCAAAATAAACATTGTTCTATGATCCTGATTGCCAGTACTAATAGCGTCACAGCAAGCCATCACGGGGGTTTCGTTTGCGGACCGATTCCATTCCAATTTCACCCCTCTCCTTCCCTGATTGCATTCCTGTGTTAAGTCCCCTGCCAGGAGAGGGCATTAGGCCCAGGCTTGGAATATCCTCCCCAACAGCCCATTCAGACAAGCTGAATTCATTAAATTAGTAGGTTTAATAAATTTTTTCAAAGTCTGAACATTGTATTAGAAGAGAATTGAAATTTTTAAGGTCAGTGCGCATATGCCGCTGTTAACCCCTTAAATACTGAATTCTCAAATTCCCATAGGTTGATACAGGGACTACCCGATTCCCGTAGGCCATTGGTTAACATTTAGAAATTACTGGGGTCCAGAATTCGGATCTTGGGGCCCACGTGTCTGTTAGTGTCAGGCCCTGCATAACACAAAATAGAGGTTATAGTACTGTTTCAAACAAAAACGCGATAGAGAATCAGGGTTTACTACCTGTGTAAACATCGTATCACACAAAAACCATACAGGTGGGCGGGGCCTACCTTGAGAGCTTGCTAACATGACCAGTATCAGCTCTTATTTTGTCCCCTGGAGCAATGACCAAGGTGTAAACATAAAAAAAACTAGAAATGGTATACGCTTTATATGACGTTCCTCTATATACAACCTTCCTCGACATACGACATTCTTATTCTGTGTGTATGCCACTTTCGCTATATGTATACACTGTTTTATCCTATGTTTCTATATTCAACTTTTGTACATAAATATTTTCCCTCGTGTGAATGCTCTTTAATATTGGACTGACCAGTCCCTTCGTCAGTTGGTCCTCCATTTGGTCAATCGGTAAGTGCAACAGCTGGGTCATTATCATTCACTCCCAGCAAGAAATCGCACTGACCCGCAAACAGGTCACTAATACAATAACTTTGATTAAATAAAGATTGTGCATTTAAAGCTCACAGACAGTCTCGGTAGCAAAAACAAGGCTGGCAAGAAACTTATCTAACATAGTCACATACTATTCTCCTTTTATCATAAGACACATGTACGAGATTATTTAACATTCCATTCACGATTTCGAACAAATTTTAGTGTAAATATCTGTAAGAAACGCTTGGTAACGGGCTTTTCACTGCCTCACGCTAAGACCATATCCACCCGAAGGTTCCCCGCACAATAAACCCAGCGCTTCGCACTGTGTGCAGCGTATTCTATAACACACAGCAATCCCTATGTGCGTAATGTGTGTGGCCGTTGTTTGAATTTACATCCCCTCTTTTTTGGGCCAGGGATTTTTATTACTTTTCACCTCTCATTCGATAAATATTTCACTTGAGGAAGAAAAAACTTCACAGCATCTTAGTTATGTTAGTACCGTGCTGTTTATTAAGTAAAATCAAAGAAATCTCACGAAAAGTTTTTGAGAGCTTCCCAAAACTATCTTCTACCTTTAAAGGCCCTACTTATTTCTAAGGAAATACATTTTCTTTTTTAAGGGTTAATAAAGACTTCTGTGGTTGCTCTCAGTGTTTCAGACTGGCTAAAAAGAAATTTATAAGGAAATTTTTCCCATGAAGCTTCCAAACAGTTCTGAAAAATAGGTTGTACTGCACATAATTCTATTTGAAATTGGTTGAAAAGTCTTTCGGAACGTTTCAGGCAAAAAGAATAAGTACTTATGTTAAGTTCACTAGAAGAGAAGCTTGACTTTTACAAATTTAATTGTGTTTTATTTCATTGCATTTCACAAATAGAGTGGGAGAAAAAATGCCATATAAGCAAGAAATCTAATTTTTGAGACAAAAAATTTACTCAATGTTTATGTTTCCTTGGTAATCTTAACATCCAAACTATTTCAAATGAACATTTGTCATAGCAAAAAAGAAAAATAAATGTTCAACAATATGGTCTGTTTGGAACCAGATGGGCGTTAAGTCCCATCATTTGTAGAGAGTCAACGCCTTTCTGGCTCAAAACAGAGGAAATGCTTAACTTCCATAAAGTTTCCGGTGATACAGTTAACATGGACATGAGATCTGAAGACTGAAGAAGGCCTTAATGGTTTTTATTGAATTTCAGAAAAGATTACCACAGATGAAAAGAATTGAGGTTACTAGCAAAAACATGAGTAGAGGTTTAACTACATTATTATGAATGAACTACCCCCCCCCCAACAAAACAGGTCTGCAGTGTAGAACATGAAAGACTTCCTATATTCATTTTGACAGTTATCTAGTTACAGACTACAAAAATGGACCCCAGTTTAAATTGAGCAGGAAATGTGCACACCAAAAGAAACTAATCCATACTTCCAAATTTATTATTCAAAAGCAAGAAAATCGAGATGGGTAGAATAACAGCACAATATAGCCTTTTATGTGCCCTTAGGCCTTTTCTTCTGCATCACAACTAAGATTTACAGGAACACTTTTCATGGAAAAAAAAGATAGGGTCTGGGCAATAAGACTACATAGAGGCCATGGCCAGGGCTAAACTCATCAACCATCTCTTCTACCTCTCTCTCTCTCTCTCTCTCTCTCTCTCTCTTTCTCTCTCTCTATCTCTCTCTCTTTCTCTCTCTTTCTCTTTCTCTCTTTGGAGGTGTGTCCTTCTGGTCAAAAGGTCATGACCTGAGATAAGGTCATGACCTGAGATAAGGTCAAGTGGTTCTACAGCACAAGTTTGGTTTGAGCACCATGGCAAAATTCTGGTGTGCTGGATAATACCATCTCTGGATTAAAATGCCTCTGGTGTAGCCTGCCTCTCAGGTAAATTTTCAAATCATTTTACTTATCTCAATAGCATTGTGATCAACTGAATACAGTGGGAACTCACTACAACAAGGACCTTGGGACCATGAAAATGACCTTGTTATCTCATGGTAAAAAACAAAAGAACATAAAGACTTGGGACCAGCAAAATTACCTTGTTATATCAGGAATCTCGTTATATCAGAGCTCGTTATACCAAGTTTCCACTGTATAGTATCGAGACCAGAGATAATCCAATCCAACTGAAAGAGAGACTAATCATGAAAGGAAAGGAAGGAAGAGTAGGGGAATAGTCTACATATCCAAACTTCGGTAAAACTAATTTTCATCAAAAAGAACCAAAAAAACATTCTCACTGAAAGCTATGCAAGCTCCTGTGCTTCTACAGGCACAAATGACAGGAACTGAAAACATTCAAACTTGAAAATAATCTCACTTTTCAGATTTTATCCTGGAGGATTATGTAAATTAACATTCATCAATTTAAAAGTAAATTTTTAAAAAGAGTTTATAAGGTATCAGTAAATTATGCATTAAAAAATAGTGTAAGGTTTGAATGAAGATGATGCAGAGATGTACATGCTCATGTCATAGCTGATTTTGCAAACCAGCATAAATTATCCGCATACCTGTCCACATATGGCAGTTTGATTCATAATTAATTACATTGAAGAAAGTATCACAGTCAATAAAGAAGCACATTAATAAAGTTTAGCTTAACCATACATTTTTTTCTGATTTAGTCAATTTACCTAACACAGTGATCTAACCCCACACAATGATCTTAAAAACCCAACAATAAATAAAAAATGACTAAAATTATGACTGATATAGTTAGTGATGCCCATCACTCAGCTGTATGTAATAATATTTGAACATGTTAATAAACACATCATTCAGCAGGTATTGAGAGCCAAGGCTCACCAGTGCCAGTGCAAAAGGGGGTTGAAAATTTTGAAATAAACGATGACCTACAAAGTTTTCGGTGTTCACGAGACGCGGGATTACGACACACAGTACACTGATTGAGAGAGAAGCTTAAGTCAGTCTCATTCCAGGCTATGGTTGTTTTATTTTCACTTCAGAAGTGATAAAAACCCTCCTCATACTTCCTCCGATGGTGAGAGTATGAGAAGTCTCTGAAAAGCTCAAAAAGCTCTAAGAGGCTAGAGTGCTTCCACATCTACCAAAGATCTCAATGAGCATAATACTGAGCAATTCACCTTTCATTGCCACTCTCAATCCAAGAGTATTTGGGCAAATTCTGGGTCTGTCCAACCTGGAAAAGTGTGAGAGGGAAAAAGAGGCTAAAGTTCTTCCATATCTACCAAAGATCTCAATGAGCCTAACATTCAGCACTTCATCTTAAAGTGCCTCTCTCACCATAGGAGTATGGCTTCCTATTCTTAATCTACTTTGTAGAAACTATTGCTCTCATCTCTGCACATTTGGAAATAAAAGTTAATACAATTTCAGCTTAAGGGTTTGGGTCGCGATTGAGATGTTTCAGACCTTGACTCATTGCCTACAGGAACTGTTTGGCTCCTCTATTGAGCCTATGGGAATGGGATCATTCATTGGTACGGTTTAAGGCTGTGATAGAAATTTTTTAGAAGGTTTAGGTTTAGGGGTGGGATAGGGTATGTATATGTTTGCTCTAGGGCTGAATTTAGGAATTTAAATAATGTCAAAAAGACAGTTTGCAGCAATCATCGCATGCGTCTTAAAATGTTGACAGAAAAAAGGCAGCTTGGTAATGGCTTGAAGAAAGGCCAAGGCATGGGAGCTAGACATGTGACAGCTCAGAAACTGGGACTGAGATTTGCGGTGGGATTACGCTGGTGCCTGTGGGTTGGACGGGTGGAGACGGGACAAGCCCAAGTTCAGAGGCACAGAGGACTGGAAGAAAGACAGAGAGATGAAAGAGAGAAAGAGAGGAAAGAAGATGAGAGAGAGAGAGATGACAGAGTATGAGTGCGATAGACAAGCTAGAGAGAGAGAGAGAGAGAGAGAGAGATGAAAGAGTGAGAAAGGCAAGAGAGAGAAAACGAGAAAGATGTAAAAGAGAGAAGAAAGTGAAAAAGACAGAGGAGATGTCACAGAGAGAGAAGAGACACAAAGCAAAAGTGGTGAAGAAATGGAGATGTTGGGCAACAATGGAAGAGGTCTGAAAGAGATAATAAATGGAGAGAACATGGAAGGAGAGGGAGAAGACAAGGGGAGAAAGCGAGAGATGGGAGAGATGAGACAGGGTAAAAGAAATAATCAGAGAAAGGGAGCGAGATTGAAGAGATGAGACAGAGTAAAAGAGAAAAAGGTGAGAGAGAGAGCGGTATGTGTGAGAGAGAAAGAGTGGCAGCGAGAGAGAGAGACAGGCAAAGAGAGAGAAACAAAGAGTGACGGAAAGAGAGATGAAGTCCTTGACAATGGACCCCATTTCCACACATCTTCAACCTTTAGAGCAGTAGCGAGGGTGAGAGGAGGACGGACAGCCTTAGGGCATACATATGTTTGTGTTTGGATGTGGTTGTTTTCTTAGAAAGAAAGACTTGTATGGATAGAGATATAGTTTGCGGATCACGATGATAACCGTGAAAAACGATACATGCACAATGTCTTGATTGTGAAAATCATTAGGTTTATAAAAGGTGAACATGCCTATGTCTGCAGCATGATGGATGGTGAAAGTGACATGGACGGAAAAGGGGGTGGGGAGAGGTGGAGCAAGGTTTAACCAAGGAGATAGTAATAACTCCTTGGTTAAACATAATCTTAAACAGCAAAGAAGTGCAAGGAGGAGATGATGGTCGCAATGGTTGTGCTAATGTAATAGTCCTGATAATGACAAAAACATTGTTGGTGATTATGTAAGGACAATACAGATAATGATGATGATAATGAGTGGTAGAGATGGCATCATATGATGTTGGTTCCAGTAGTGATGGTAGCAGAAGTGGTGGTGGTACTGAAAACAATGAGGAGGAGGAGGACAAGGAGGAGGACAAGGAGGAGGAGGAGGAGGAGGATGGCTATGAAGATGATGACAATGATAATAATGACGATATTGATGATGATGATGATAATGATGACGATGATGATGATGATGATGATGATGATGATGATGATAATGATGATAATTATGATGATGATGATGATAATGATAAGGATGATGATGATAATGACGATGATGTTGGTGATGTAAATGATAGGAATAGCGATTGAGATAATGATTGTGATGATGATGATGATGATGATGATGATGACAATGATGATGATGGTGGTGGTGGAAGTAATATCACTTCAAAGCGTGAAAAGGAAATCAAGACACCATTCCCGCACAAAGTGCAGAATCTCCCTGGTTCTGAACATCAGTCCATTCAAGTTAATGAAAACAGGGCCTGGAATAACCCCTTTGGGGCCTGACCCCCTATTTACACAAGGCACCGAAATGTGTGAGAGAACTGCGACATCTAACAGCCATTGTCTGGTATTTTACCCCTAGTTGGCACGCACTGCATACATTTAAAGTCAGTTATGTTTCATGTATGTCTTTTAAAGAGGTGATTCATGCAATGTTTAAAGAAAATATTTTCATCAAGAAAGGAAGGATAGCTTTCAAACCACAAGCAGTTATCTTATTTGATTCGTCAATGGAGATATAACTCAAAACGTCAAAAGGAATTACAGATAGAGTGACAAATTGCAACAATATCAATGTTTATCCCTCTCAAATTTCACACAGGACCCCTGACAGCCTTAAAACAACAAGAACAACAAAGACATTAACGCCTTGGCAACTGCCTCCTGTAGAAATAACAGAAAGTAAACATTCCTTCAACATCCATTCTTCGTCAGCACATCTATGTTGCCGAACCCTTGAAATTGCACCTCTCATATTTCCGCCCCAACCCATCAAAAATTTTCGGTCTATGGGGACCTCTCTTGTTGGGGCTGTGCCACACCAACAATTCAAACGTGAGTTCAACGTCATCGTGGACCGACAAAAGAATAGGCCCGTCCTCATTAGTCCAAGTTTTATAAATAGCCTGCCAACTCTGATCCAGGGAAATTACGAGTAGTCCAATGTAAATGAGCTCAAGCTAATTTGCCGTGAAGAAGCAAATAACAAGCTTTTTCCCTGGTACATTTCAGATATTAGCTTGAGTTATTATCCCAAGGAAACTATAGGGCCTGTTCACAACATAACCGGATATTTGGCCAAATAGCAGGCAAATTTGCTGATGAAACTGAACTGTCTAGGACTCAGATGCTCATGCTATATACTCTCAAAAAAAAGAGGGAATTTCATTCTATTTTCACTATCCCTGGAATCACTTCAGTGATTATTTGTTTAGGAGTTTACCGGTATATCAATTTATTTCAGACTGCTCTCTAAAAAGAAGAGAGGGCATTTTCACTTCATTTTCACTGCCCTAGGGAGTCACTTCAGTGATCACTCAATTTCTAGTCAGGTCCACATGAAGGGAGCTTAACTTTAAGTTTCACTTGTAAGCCAGATCGGTTAAGAGTGTGCATTTTTCTGTCTGTGACATTGAATATTTCAGTTAAGGAGGCGACCAAGGCAACCAAACTTTATCAAATTTCAACGCTTTCAGTTATGCCCTTCACAATGAAACATGAATAGCTCGCTTCAATTAAACACTTATTGTCTACAAACCTTCAAACTTTCAAAATACATCAAATGTCCGTCTGTGACAAACCGATTGGGCTCTTGTAGTTTCAAAAAGTTATCTTGTAGTGATCTTATAGTTTCAGACTGTATGAACGGACTTGCAGTTTCGAAACTATAAGTTTACTTGTAGTTCCAGAACCACAAGCAGGCTTGTGGTTAACGCCGAAACCAAGAGCAGCGTGGGGGCCTCATTGTAGTCACCAACCCGTGTGGACAGATTAAACTTGAAGTTTAGCAATCTTGTTAACGATAACCTATCTGCTCATGTTACACGATGATTGCTTGACTTGTAGTCTCAGAACAACGAGCGTCGTTTCGGGCCCATGTGAACCCTTGTCATTGTTAGTGAGCTGCTGTTTCATAAACTCTAAGTTTATGAAGTTTTGAAACTACAAGTCCCGTATGAATGTAGCTTCTGTTAGAAAGCAGCTCAAGCTAATCCCTCGACCAAGCAGGGATCACTGAACTCATGCTAAAGGAAGCTTCAAGCTTGGACTAATTTCTCCAGAACATCTCATGCCCGAGCTTGCGCAGCCTAATGGGGAGGCACCTCGTCGACCGACAAAAGAACGAGACGCAAGGCAAACGTACCTTGGCCCTCGTCCCAGATGGTTGTGATAAGATGGAATTTGGTGGAGCCAACACCTGGCAGGTTTTCTGTGTATTTTTACCTCTGGATGTTCAGCCCCATCTGACAATTAGTTTCAGGGATTGCCAGGATGGAGGAGGACAAGTGGTCGGGAAGATGATGTTCAAAGGATGGAGATGGTAGGTAGGGGAAGTTGAGGTAAAGAAGGGTAAAAATAAAAAGGGCTTAGGGTGAACCAAATACTACTTAATGAGAGAGAGAAAAATAGGAAAAATAGACAAAATAATGGGGAAGAGATGATAAAGGTCTCTGGAAAATGAGAATAAGAAAGACATGGGTCCAAGGTAAAGCCATGAATGATGTCAATTTTTCTTGACAACTTCAGGATTTTTTTTTCTTACATTCTCAGACAAATGACAATTCAAGAACTTTCATCTCAAACTGTTGAATTGTATCCTCAAGGGAATTTAGAACAGTAACTTAAACAATAATTCCATGTATCCTTATTTCTTTAATTCACTTTTCCAAGCCATGAATGAATTATCTTTCATATTAATGCTCTTCAAGTCCTTACAAAAATATAACCAATTCCTCCATGAACAGAGGAAAGCGATCAAGGCTAAAAGTTCCCAAGCCAAAGACTTGAACCGAAAGAACAAAGTGATCCGCCCACAGATCCTCATCACCCCTGCAGATTCGCAAAGCATTATGTTTAATTCTCTGCTTTGCAACAAGCTACAACTATATTCTCCATTCTCTTTCTCTCAAACACATTCCATTTCTCTCGCTTACCTTGAGAGCAAAACCATTCCAGATTGCGACCCCAAAAATTGTTTGAGAAGAAATCATAGAGGTGTGGGGATAATGCAACTCTGTCCCAGACTTAATGAAATCGTAAGTGGCAACAAATAGGGGTATTTTCAACATTCTTTCACTGAAACAAACAAGCCTTAGCTCGGCCCGAAGCAAACATGTGCTATTAAGCTTCAAGGATCAGTATGAGGTTGGGGATTTTGAAATTGATATTGTTCCTTGGCATTTTTTAGTGAAGTTCAAAGAAGGAACAGAAAGAAACAACAACGTCTTTCCATAAATTGCTTTTAACGATGCAGCTATGATCGGAGGAAAAAAGTCACAATAAGAAATATCACACATGGCAAGAGACTTCATGCTTGCACATTAAGGGATAAATTGTCAACTTTCAACAACTGATTGTCCTATAATTTTGTTACTACAAACTTGCAAGTGAAGGCAAATCTATGCTGGTTAAATTATTCATCACTATAATAAGACTCTGACAACAGAACAAAGTACATGTTCTGGTGAAAGTTTGATTTCTCGTTAATGAACTCTTTTTTAATTAGAGAGTCAGAGGGTGTGGTTTCTACCCCCAAAAGATATTTGAATCTCTCAGTCAACTGGTGTGCAAATACAATTTTAGAAGTAGCACGTCTAGAAATGTATACAAACACAAAAGAGTCCAATATAAATATTTTAGTTTACATCCAGTACATGCATGCCATACACCAGGTTTCAGGATCACTGTGAAATTTGGCTTTGCCCTCTGACTCGCCAAATATGTCACAAAAACTGTTTTAACATATGCAATAAAAAGGTATAAGTGATGCGCTATTGATGGCTTTCTTGACAGATAAGAATTTATGAGTTTCTTTTCGGTACAACAGTTTATAGCTCCTAATATTCAATAGATCAAATTTAATATTTCAAAAAAGAGATGTGATCTGATTCTAGAGAGAGGAGGATATTATTTTGTTCAGGATATAAAAGAAGTACTTTACACTTTGAAATAGCTTCAGAAGTACATGTACAGAGAATGGATTCGGACAAACATATATGTAGCATACTTCAAAAGTACATAGATATGACTGTATTACAGTACAGGTAAAAAAAATAACATAATAAACTTTGCGTGTATAAAAGTTGTTTACTGGAGACATTTTGCCACATTATGCTAGGTATGAAATTTGACGGTTTGTTTCTATGCATGCCAGATCAATGTGAGAACATCATCAGTATTGCTTGGTATGACTGGCTGCGTCGTTTCCTTCACAGATCTTTGAAAAGATGTCAACAGAAAAATGTATCAAAGTGACATATCAGAACAAGATATATGACAGCCGACAACAATACAGAGTAGAAATTCCTTCTTTTTTTTTTGTTCAAGAGAGCTGGCTCCTTTTGGATCTGGCATTGTAAAAGTGCAATTTTACAGAGCTATTATACTGAAGCTCTTATACAAGTTTTCCACAGCCATATTGCTTGCCTCTCTGCCCCATGTGCTTTCAGCTTCACCTATAAGATCATCCCCTCCCCCCCCCCCCCCAATCCCCTTTCCTTTCCTTCTTCCCATTTCTCCATTAATAATATTTCAGATTTCCATACATCCATAGCACTATTTGTATTCCAAATGTATGTGATAATCAGCAGGATAAGTATTGCTGGTCCACACAATCAATATATACTGCATTGCCAACATTTAATGAAGGGGTTCCCAAGGGTACAAGTGTTGGACCCAATATCTTTTTTTTTTACACTGGTTACTCTGAGAGATAATGCATGTTTGGGACGATAATCTACCTAAATATTAATATTTTAATGATTAACTTTTAATTGTTAATTTCATAAGCACTCTGAGCCATACATATGTAATATGCCCTGTGGAAAATTAATTGAATCAAAATCAAGAATACATATAACTTGAGGTGAGTTCTCTTCTACTGGAATGCAATTACGGTGCAAATTCTAAACAGTAGCTTTAAACTTAACATGTCTTTGTTCATCTGCCAGCCATAATCACAATCTTTTTGTCTTTCACAAAACAACTGTTCTAGCTCGCTAGATCCCACACCCCTGGTAGACTGACAATGATGAATTGTGGGTAGGTTTCGGAGTCAGAAGTGTCAGGATTTTAGCCCTCTTCGCCTTAGCTTTCAGACAATATGAAGTTGTACTTGTTAGCGTTCTGTTTTTATTCGATGTTTTTGTTCTTTCAATTACTGTAACAATTGCCTGTAAAGTTATGATTCTGATGATCTAAAAAACACCAAAAATTTTTACAAAAATTTAAAAATTGTACTTTTGTCCAATTTAACAAAATAACTAGCTGCTATACCACTGAGAATCATTTGATTTGGGTAAAACAAATTTTCAACAGACCCCTGCCCACGTTATCTCTAGCTTTAAGTATTCAACGGTTAAAACTATCATCAAAATTTCTTAACTTGTTACAGACTACATCAACATACATGTAACTCAGGATTAAAGCCAAGGGAAAGACATGTTAAATTGAAATTAAACCGTCACCACTGAGTTAATTACAACTGTATCATCATGGTATCATGATACAGAAAAAGAGGAAACAGGTGAATCCAATATAAAACGCGTAACCGATTTGTGATTTAATTGTTGAAAATGTCTAAGAAAACCAATAGACTGCAAGATCTGTCAGCACGTAATTCCACTCATGATGATTATACTTTTTCATCCCATCTTATTTCTAGGTTATCCTCCTTGGTTTCAAGAATACACAAAAGAGAGAGGACAAAAAGGGGAAGAAAATAGAATATAAAGAGAAATACACAAATGGAAAAAAACAGGATAGAAAAGATAGAGGGATAAAGAGAAATGGTAGAAGAGAAAATAGGAAGAATAGAAATTGCATGTTATATGTATGGCCAGAAATGGAAAAAAGACAAACAAGAAATGGAAATGCAAAAATAGTTAGGGGAAAAAAAATATTGGGAAAAAGGTGTGTACAAAGGTACATGTGCATAAAAAAGAAGGGAGAGAAGGGGAGAGGGAGAGGCAAAGAAAGAAAGAAAAAGAAAAAGAAATATGTTGACAAAATGACAACATCCAAGTAATGGAAAGGACTGGAAGGGAAAGAGGATAGAAAGAGCAAAGAGACTGTACGAGATGATGGGACAGTACAGGACATGGAAGACAGCAGGAGACCGCAAGAGACGAGAGGACTTGACTCCAAAAGCAGGGCATACCTGAGCAAGATGTGGAACAAATCTGCTTTGGATCGGGGCTAGGAAATCTAGTGGATCAAGCAGCGGGAGTTCTCGTTAAATCTACCCCTGATTATCTAACATGTGTCTGGTTAATGTTTTTGACAAGTGCACTGGGTCTTTTTTACTATCTTCATCCAAGCCTCATGCACTCTTCCTTTTCTTTATAATTTCAACTCAAGATTATTGAAATATGGGCACTGCCCTCTATCATGTGACATGCAAAATATTATGCATTACCGTTAGTTTCATTAAGGCATCTCTATAGCGACTCATCTCCATTCAAAACATGTCTTGTGTACATTTTCTAAATGTTTGATCAGGGTTGGATAGAGATTTCAAAGTGGCATACATCTTTTTAGGTATCATTTTTGAGAGGTAAAAAATAAGGTTTAGCAAACTTAATTGTCATAATGTCAACAAAAAAAAAAATTGCCTCTTTTTTCAAATGGGCATGGAAACAAAATCCTTCAGATTTTTGAAATATTTTTGAAAAGAAACATTTCACTTATTGTTTGTTTATCTTAGTTACTCTCATTCAGTTTATTATTTTTTTTACAACTTTTACAACAAATATACACAACAGACATCAATACTGCTATATGCACACAAGCAGATGGAGCCATCAGAATATGATATCTTTCTTTAAAAATACTAACTACCTACAAAAAAAACACAAGCTAAATTGACATGGAACAGAATTAGACAGTAATGAAGACCTTATGTTCTAGGGAAGTACAGAGTCCACAGTCAAAGGTTATAGAGATAGATGTAAACACACAGCTGGAGCGCAGATTCCATAACCAACTGACTTCTATTTACCGTATTTACTTTGTAGCTCTTTATAGTTATGGATGTATGTTCACACTTCAAAAAGAAACAGTGAAAGCTATTGTTGCAATTAGAGAAATACTAAAGGAAACAAATCAAGCAATGTTATTTGAGAACCACCACATTCATCATTAGCATTGTTGAATAAGCTGACTGCAATCATGAAAGATTGATGGAATATATATTGAAGAATCCTGGATTTCAGTCCATATTGAAATAGAGTTATGCCTGCCTGTATCTAAAAGTAATATTCCTATTGATTACTTGATAGCAGATTTTATATATCAGATGATAGCATTTATTAACAGTAATTGAGAGATTGACTCATCAAAAGCTAATTACAAGTTAAACTGATTAAATATCAATCTTTCACTTATCAATTTATTGTAACGTTTAATTGATTACTTGATTACTTGATGACTTGCTAAACTGGCTGATGCTTGATTGGACTGGTAGATTAATTATTTGATTGCATGCTTGCTCATTCGACTGAATACTGATGGTCAACTTTATTGATTGCTAGATAAGTATTTGAGTGCTTGATTACTTGATAAATATATAACTTGATAAGCAGACTGAATACTAGACTGATTAATTACTTGATCGATGGATCGACTGATTGGTTACTTGATTGATGGCTTGATTAAATGCTTGATTTGGTGACTGATTGATGACCAAGTTGATTGTTTGGTTACTTATTTGATTACTTGATTAAATGCTTGATTTAGTGACTAATTGATAACTAAGCTGATTGCTCAATTAATCAATTGACTGATCAACCCATTGAATGCTTTAATTACCTTAAGACTAAATACCAGATTATGTTTGATTTCTTAACAGCCTACTTAACTGATTAGTTGATGGCATTTTTTTTTTACTGAGTGACTGCTTTATTGATCAGCTCATTGGCTAACTGACTGATAGAATGAATAATGAATTGATTGTAATCTGCTGCTCCTTGTTTTTGGACTGGTCAATCTAATTCCCACAACAGACTGATAATAAAACGCTTTTTCAAACATGATTAAAGCATATGATGAACACTCTCAGCTCTCTGCAGGACCGCATAGCATGCTCTCCATGGTTTCTGACACAAGGTGCAGAATAGCTCTATTAAAATGATACTGTAACACTTTAGCCATTCATTCGGTTAACCCATCAGAGACCGCATTCTCTCATTCACAGTGAACTACATGTATCGCCAACATGGGTTTTCATAATTTTGCACTCAGAAATTGAAGAGGGTAAAGATACAAAGTTCACCATTATTGAATCATTGATATGGGGGTTATTCTTTATCCCTCTTTCTCTCTCTCTCTCTTTCTCTCTGTCTCCCTCTCTTTCTCTTTCTCTCTCTCTCTCCCTCCCTTTCTATATTTCTATCTCTCTCCCTGTCCGTTTCTCTCACAAGCACAATTGTCTTTCCTCTTTTACATTTTTGTAATCTCTGATCCTTTTTATGTTTATGTCTCCGAAAGACTATTCCCTTTGCCCTGTCTCTCTCTTTTTTTTTCTTGATCTCCCCTTCTCTCCCAGTCTCTTTAATTTTTCTTTTTCTTCATCTCTCTCACTATCTTCCTTCTTTCTCTTTTTTTTTCCTCTATCTTTTTCACCCTTTCTCACTCTTTCTTTAACTTTCTATCAATATCTCTTTCTCCTAATGAACAGCTGAATCGACTGGGGTGGTATGCACCTCAGATGACCCCAAGTTCCTCCTCCACTGAGCTACAAGGCATCACGGTCCCATTCACATTGATCAGCTAATTATTCACATCAGCTATTTATTCACATCAGCTGATAGATCCTTACTGTTTATTCCTGAAGTGGCTTGGGATATTCATTATTTTCATTAGAAATAATGAAGTTGAAAGAAGCTTGACATTGGATCACACAGCCTTGGTTCGAGTCCCAGCCACTGCATAAGTGACATAGGGGGGACATTTTTCTAGTATTTGCCACTCCTTACCCAGGAAAGAAAATTGGTACAGGGAGGATGCAAACATAGGCAGTTAATTTTGCACTTGCTTGCAAAAGATGTTGAAATGTTAATGAATTTGCCAAAAAACAGCAGCATGTATTTGGAGACAAGAGGAACATCAGAGACCATACTCAACAACTTTAATTCCAATCTCCTTTTCTCTATGATATTCAAAAATCTTTTAATCGTATTTATGATTTGCTTGTTTACAATGCATATGGAATAATTCATACAAAGCACAATCTACAAGTTGTACTGAATATCATCCATATGTGACAGGGCCTCCTTCTGAATACTCTTTAATCGATGTGGTTGGCTTCGATTTCGTTTACACTATGCCCTATGGCAGAATGAACTTGAGTAGAAGATAATTACTTGTACTTGCCTGCGTCTCCACACTTTCCTTCTAACCGCTTTCATATTTGTTCTCGCTTGTCCCAGTCTAATACAACTGTTGCAACATGAATATGTATAGATGGGGGATACACATGAAATTTGTCTGCCAGCAAGCGAATGTGGTAAGGCGATAACTGCTCCCTGGATAACATTTCCCTTCAAATATTGATATAAGCCAACATATTGTCTGCTTAGAGCTAAAAAAAAAAAGTATCATCTTATAATATTCAATATAGAGCTCATCTAATGTCCTTTTGGCTCCCAAAGGACGATGCTTCAATTGTGGGTAGACCCATGAAAGGACTCCCTTAATCTTCCTTGCAAAAATCTCAATCTATTTTGATATTTTTGCATAAATTATTAAATACTTATTTTGAAAATAATCCTATTCACTATAATCAAAGTGTACCAATCACCTGAAAAATGATTTGTGTACAGCTAGAAAGTATAAAATCAAGCTCAAAGAACTTTGTCTAGTATTCTATAGGTTCTGCGCGAGCCTTTACCTTGGCGAGCACGTACTTGTGCGTCGAGTAGTCTACTCACAAGTCGCTTTTACGCTTATAGAGAGTGTAATTAAAATTGCAATAACTCTTTATAGAATTAATATCTGAAGCCCATATTTTGAATATAGTACAATGACATGCAACCTCTAACAGAGCAAAAATATTTTGGGTGATTGGTACCCTTTAAGCTGCTAAAAGCAATACAAAGTGTGAAATAGTATAAATGTACATTGAAAAGGTCTACAGATTTGGGAAGAAGACTGACAAAGATGGGAAGAATACTTTCAAAAGTTTTCCCTTTCAGGCTTTCATCAAGTTCATTTGAAATGATTTTCTCAACAAGGAGAAGAAAATAAAACTGAACAATGAGCATGCTTCTTTGAACAATCGTGTGAACAAGTTGGGCATGGCGGGGAATGCACTTTGAATCTACCACAACAGGGGTTCCGTGCACGGAGAGAGAGGAAGGGGGGCACATCATCGGCGGCGGCAATGGAGGACCTGCTCAAAGGCCGTTGACCCGCTGGGGGGTATAACTAGAAAAACCAATATTAGCGATACAGTTGCAAGTGAGCAGATAATGAAACCGCCTGCTACGTCGGTTCCGCAAGCCTAAATGGCATGAATGTGCAAGGGCATGCATGTTTACTAGCATCAATCCAGGCCTACATCAAACCCCATTTCTACTCCTGCCTTGCCTATGGAGAAATATAATTTTCAAAAAGGCCAAAGGTCACTAAATTGTATGTGTACTTTTGACACAGGTTAGAACAGCAAAATGAAAGGGCACAACTATTGATAACTGCAGAGGTGATGTCATGTATCTAAAATAGATCTTCACAGTCAAGGGCATAGTGCATTATCAAAGAAAAGTGTGAAAACAAGACTTTCTATTGAAAAAGTCTGGTATTTCAACAAATGACTTGTCACAAAGAAGAGGCAACAAAGGCAACTACAAACAAAGGATCTTGTGTAGTTTTAACAAATGGCTTGCCAAAAAGTAGAAGCAATAAATGTACATCCCCAGAACAAGAAATAAAATTCTAGATCTACAGCTATCAAATTTTTGAACAATAGTACTCAAGTCAATTGAGAAAAATAGATATTTTTGTAGTTTGGGGGGGGGGGTGATCAAGCTACATTCGTCATAAAATGAATGAATGCTATTTTTGTATCTAAAAACTTTCACTTTCGGATAAAATGGCATAACAACACGCTCACTTCAAAAATTCTTATGCAACATTTCACATAACTTCATGTACATTTTTTCTTACGCTGAGTAACAAACACCACGTTGTAAAGTATTATACCACCACATAGGTTTATATAGCTTCCATTCATGTTGTGAATTTATTGATACATAAATTGTTTTGGACATCAGTGGAAAAGGTCAATGATCTACGTGTTCTTTTGAACATAGTTCTAAACACATGAGCGAATTTCTTTTGAACAATTATGAGAAAGACATTAAAGATGTCCTAAATTATTGTGGTCAGGGAAACAACTATGTTGATGATAATAAAACTGGTAAAAATGCCTTTGTCTTCTCATTTCTGTAAGATTTGTGTTGTTGTTTTTGTCCTTACTATATCAACTTTTATCATTAAAGGGAACCAGTCACTAAAATAGGAAAAATAAACTGAATATAGGTAGGACACACATAACCTTCTTTTCTAAATAGATACATGTACAGTATGTATGAGACATTCAATTTAATCAAAAACATTTTGGTTTTAAGGAGAAACAATGATATTTAAAAGCCTGGATGAGAGTTAACTCATGAGTTTTCTTCCATGCATCCAAAATATTAATTAGTGACTAGTTAACTAACTCACTGCTTTTACCTTCAGATTGCAACTTTTTGTAATAAAAACTTTCAAAATTTCTTTATGTACATGTACAATGTAAGTTATATTTGAAGCCAATATATTTTCAATAGAGGCTATAGGCATGGGACCCTTAATACAAGCAGACCAAATCAGTTGTTGCTTATTTGTGCCTTTTAACTATCTTTTAAAGATTATAAAGAAAGACAAAAATTTGAAGTTTCAAACTGCTTCACAGTGGCCTAATTAGGGAAACTCATGTCAGCTTGTGTCCCTGAAGCAAAAGCCTTATCATTTTTCTAGGTACATACAGAGATGTCGTCACCTTTTATCAACGATTATTTAATCTCTCTTGTTTTAGATTCTCTTGATATGAGGTAGAGAAGAGGAATCACTCGACACCTACGATTGGTTGGTGGCTCAAGCTACGAGATTATCAGTCCCACCAATCGGCAACCTTGCTCGACCCAATTCAACTTTCTCGCTCATATTTTCCTAATCACTTGTTCCACTGCCATTTTTATCGTTCAATCTTTGACTTCTATCATTGCAAAGTCTTTCTTCTTTTCTTTTCTCACTTTTCTTTTCTTCAACTTTGTTACTGTACTATTCTCTTTCATATTCAGGCAATAATAAAGGCGAGCAATACCTGATAAAGTGAGTGTACGGAGGTACAAATTCTTCATTTTATCTTTCCAATTCCATCTTCCCATCATCTCTCTCAGTCTATCTAATATATCCCTCTCCTTCCCTAGCTATCTCTCTATCTCTTACCTTCACTGTATCTGTCTCTTACTTTCGCTCTCTCTCTCTCTCTCTCTTTTCTTTCTTTTTTCTGCGGCCTTTCTGTCCGTCCATGTCATGCTCTCTCTTTCCTCTCATTCCCCATTCCATTGCTCTCTCTCCCTCTCTCCAACAGTTGCTTTTTATTCTCTATTTCTCTATCTCTCTTTCTTTCTCTCTCTCTCTCTCTACCTCTCTCTGGGTGCATTCATACTCCCATTTTTCATGCCAGAATGAGCCTTTTGTTACACGTTTAGTTTAAAACATGGTTGCATCCACAGTCATTTTTGTATAATCGCTGATTTAAAACACAGATGTATAAAAGAAGTATAAACAGTACCCTGTGAAACTGAGCTTTTAGATGAGCATTTCAAAACGCTCATTCTGCCTTCGCAAAGAAAGTGTAAATGTACCCTCTGTCTCCCCCACTTTCTCTCTTTTGTCTCCCCTTCTCATCTACGTGTATCTATAAATTTATTTGTACCTCATACTTCTAAAATACCCTTTTGAATAATTGCTCCAGTGATTTTGGGTAGAATGGAAGACGGCAGGCTGGACTTTGTATAATGCCACTGAGACAGAAGACAAAGTCTTGGGCCAAGTCTAGTCAATTTCATGCTAGGCCTAAAGTCAAAGCCGGGTCCAATTGTGAGGCACCACCAAGATTTCATCAAGGCCGATGTTATTTCTGAGAACAATTACCATCATTACAAGATCGCTATTAGCAACAGGGCAAAATAGTCAAACAAAGCCATGAACTTGTGTCAATCTGTATTTCACCACTGTCAAGTGATGTGATATCATTATTCATCCCCTGATATCATGACATGTCACATGGTGTCAGCTTGATGACAAAAGAAGTGTCAATAAGCAATTTGAAATAACATAAAACTTTGTTCAATAGCCTTTATTTTTTATCATTAGAAATCTGTCTGATATCATGGATTTTTTTTTTTTTTTTGTTGGATATCTCAGAACATTTCAATAATCTTATAGAATAATCTTATAACAATAATTTTTCTTCAAGAAACAAAGAAATATGAACCTACTTCTTTGGATTCAATAACTGTCATTTTTAGCTTGAATCTCACTCCTGAATTGCACTGATCACTCAAAAGTTCATGTCATATTAATAGCAAAACTGCCATACAAGGAAGCTCTGAAAAAAAATTGCAAAGCAGCTACTGTTCCATGTTTTTTGCATGCAGAAGAATGCAAAGATATGTGATGGTAGAAACAAACCTTTCTCTGCTGTGTCCTTTGTCCAGTCCTGCAGATATTCACTGGAATAGATTGTCAGATCTGAAATACAATGTAAAAAGAAATAGGAAACAGAATATCTAAAATGAATCATCAAAATGTTACTGGGATGTTTTTGTATTAATGTCCCTCGCATATGCCTCTTACTAAACAATGAAAATATACAAGATATGAAATCAATTTAAAAAAATAACATTGGGTTAAACTGCATCATTTTTGTTTAAATAAAAGATGAGTCAGATTTACAACAAATCTATCTTTGTACTTTGAGGTTTTCTAGGGTTTTAAAAAGGAATAAGATCCCTCAAAGTTTGTAATGAGCACTGATAGATAAGAGCTCTAGGCTCTGACAAGTTCAATCAGCATTTACTACTCAAAATCATTTACCCTGCAACTTCATTACTTAAACTTGTCAATTCAATTAATTTGTTCATCTATCTAGACATACCTTTCATTTCCCATCTCTTCACCCTCACATTTCTTTTCCCCATGTCACGTTGTCATTTGTTTGCAAAATATCACATCAATTGCCATAATTTCCCAAAACAGAATAATTGCCAAAAGAAATGACATGAAATCAAAACATGCACACAAATAACCCAACCCAACAAAGAAAACAGAACAACAAACAATAGTACTACTACCTACTACACGTACCATTACTCCTATAATTAGACTGGAGGCATATCACTCATTCATAAAAAAGCAGGTCTCAAACAAATAACAGAAACCCTCCCCCAAATCGAGATGGGAAATCTACCTGCAGTTCAGAGAAGGACAATGGATGGAGGTAGAGGCTATGAGAGTCTAAAGAAGAAAGAAGAAGAAAAGTGGAAAATTGCTTTCAGATTTTCATTTTCCATTGACCATCCAATTGCTTGAGTGGCCTTGAGGCGTACACTACTCCTCCCATGTCGGTTTCGTCAGGAGGAAAATGAATTTTGGGGAAAAGAGCGGTCCCTTGTTGGACCTCCCTAGTCGTTGAGGCATTTATCTTGTTTAGCGTCAAAGGGCGCTAACAATGGGGGTGGAGCGGCAGCGTTTAAAGCCAAGCGTTGGTGGCCATATTTAAGACCATGCTCCGAGCTAGAGGGATGTTCTAGAGGAAATAGATAATGATGCTACAACTAACTCACTATAGAAAATAAAGGTTTTTCTTTTTTGGAACCTACTGGGCTCAGGTCAAATAACTGTTGTAGTACATCTGCAATACAGTTTCAACATGACATAGAAACTGTGGGTGGTATAAAAAGAAATAAAGATGAAAATGCATCAGATCACTTGTAAAAGAGAAGAATATTGTCTATCTTACCTGTTTCTTCCAAAATAAATACTTCTTTATATTCATTTCTCAAACTAAAAGTACATATGTGCTGACTATTATGGTGACTATATGTATATGGTCATTTTCAAAACTCATGCAATTTCTCTACATCACTCAATGTTTGCTTTTCCTCCAAACATTTGACCTTCTCATTCTTTATCTTTTCCTAAATCCTGCTAATTTTTACTCTAAGATATAATGGTCAAAAGTATGAATTGTTTGAGGGTAAATGAAAGTAGGTGACCTGCAATAAAACATCTATCTTGTACCCCTTTCAGATTGCCACAACACTTTTCATTCCGATATCGATTCCGCTGTCGTTCGGCCTTCCTTGGAAGGGCTTTGCATCACTTTGCTTTCACATCAAGCAAAAGATACCGCTATTTCATGGAAGCGTAATACAGCGCGATGCTTAGAGTGGAAGTATGTCATCTGCACAGTGCATTGTTTTGGGGCCCTTAATTCCACTTTATTCAGTGCGACTGCTCACATCGAAAACAAAAGCATTATCGATTCCATGTTTTGCTAGATAGCGCTTTCAAAACTGCCTCTTGAGGGAGTCACAGACCTCCTACGTCAATAGCGGAAAATCCGACTTACCGGTACTACCCTTTCACATCAAAGCGTTATCTGGCCAAAGCGCTTTAGATTCCGCTACATGTTTATTGGCTCAATATGAAAGGGTATTAGATACAAAGTGAAGAAAATGGAAATTTCAAGGAAAATGACTGATGTGATATCCCCGTAATATCACAGAGACCTACAATAGACAGGATTTTAAAAAATGAAATTAGCACGAACCAAGAATCGATCAGTTTGGAGTGAGTTTGGCAATGTGATAGAGGTATTCAATAATAGGTTCACAAGAAGGGAACTGAACTTTAAGTTTTGCTTGTAGTTCCAAAACTTTAAGTTATCTTGTAGTTAAAGGGCAATCCAACCTTGGTAATGAGATGATTTGTGTGAAAGCAGAAAAATAAGAAAAACAGGATGGTGAAAGTTTGAAAGAAATCGAAAGTTATAGATGTTTGAAAAATGAGATCACTACACCTATGCGAATCTCAAATTGGCAATTTGGTGATTCGATTGTGACATGTTTGTGGACAACTCTCCCATGTGTGTTGGAGTGAATGGGGGAGTTGTCCACACCTACATCACAGTGACATTACCTATTCGGCCAATTTGAAATTCCCATATGTATAGTGATTACAACTTTCAAAAATTCATAACTTTCTTATTGCTTGTCCAATTTCGTTCAAACTTTCACCGTCTGCTTCTCTGATTTTTCCTCTTTCTTTCAAAGTAACTTGCTATTAAAGTTGGATTTCCCTTTAACTTGTAGTTTCAGACTGTATGAACGGACTCGTAGTTTCGAAACTTTAAGTTTACTTGTAGTTCCAGATCCACAAGCGAGCTTGTGGTTAACGCCCAAAACCACGAGCAGCGGGGGTCCTGCTTGTAGTTATGGACCTCTCTGCTATATTACATGACCAACGCTCGACTTGTAGTCTCACAAGAATGAGCATCGTTGTTTCGGGCTCATGTGAACCCTTGTCGTTGTTAGTGAGTCGTTGTTTCGTTAACTTAAAGTTTCAAAACTACAATTCCCGTATGAAAGTAGCTAAATTTGAAAATTTACAATTTCCAGCAATTAAAAAAACTGTGCCCGTCAGTGCATTACTAACCACTGTATTAATTTAGTATAGTATCTTTTTTAGCTGTGCATTCATCCCAAACCACAAACCACAAACGAAAGATGAAGAAGACAAGATACCATTAGTAATGATTACTCCTATCTCGACCACTCATCACCAAACAGCACTGCAATTCCCCCGATTACAATCCACCTTGCCGCTCAAACGAGGGAGACATTTAATTACTTAGGTGAGACTGCGTTGTTTGTGCATGTTGTGTTGTGATGAGCGATTGAAAGCAGTGATGTCATCTTTTAGAATGACCAGACATCCATGGCTAAACAAGTACAAGAATCATAGCTCTTCTTTGTAAAACACATACACTACATGTACATGAACATTGGGGCGAATTAAATGACTGCCCTCACTTTGAAAATGGGAGACAAAGCTGACTGTACGGGAAGCCTTCAAGCATGACTATGGTTGCAAAGGTAGCAAATTTTGAAAATGAAATGTTGCCTTACAAAAATAGCTGTAGAATCAAAACGCCTCACCCAAAATTGATAATCTTGGTGTCATTTACATTGGAAAAGAATTTTCTAACCAATAAAACAATAGTAATATCATGTCAATGATTTCACTGAAATTGCAGATCTCAGGTGTTGCGTTATTTCTGGGCCACCCGTTACAAAAGTACTTTTTACATAAAATTAATACCCTTCTACAATGTAGCACTTAAAAGACTGTCGTAGATTAAACGAGTCATATTTTACTGATAAAATTAATAACAGTATTTTCTACCATTAATCTAATTAAATGTTCCAATTAAAAATGATTTAATTTTCTTGTGTTTCAACTTTGCTCTCCTCAAGTACTGTATCCTATGAGGTAATTAAGTTATATTCCATCTTCTATCCAACTTCATATCAGAAGAAATACATTTTTAATTGATTGTTTATTATTCGTTGTTTTACACCTTATGATCAATCTCACTCTTTCTGTACTTGCCTAAATATGGATTTTTTTTTAATAAACCATACATCAAGTCAGTCACATCATTGTTTTTTTTTTCTTTTTAATGATTTTATAAACATGTCCAGAACCTTTTTTCAATTATTTCATTCCACCAATAAAACATAAACCTGTACCTCCTTCACTTATCAATGAATGCATGCGAAAATCTCTATTTCAGCATTTACATTAAAAGTGGGAGATGAATAATGTTAGTATATTGGAATAATGCCAGCTTGCATTAAAACATTCTTTCTAAAATACTAGATGAAATAACAGACTTCATGTATCAGCAATCTTTCAAATTCACAGCCATACAACATGCCTTTGTCACATGACTATTGAAACTTGCTGCGATAACAAACTCCCCACACGAAACCTTTCCAGAACTACGTCATCAGATAGGGACTGCCATAAGAAAAAAAAATGCCATCTGAAACAATTGCACTAATCACTCAAATTCTAGCCCTGTGGCGGCACAATGATTCCCAACTGTCAAGTTTAAGGATAACAGTAGGGGTAAGGATTGGGGTGGGGAAGGGGTAAGGATAGGGGTGGTGGAGGGGTACGGATTGGGGTGGTGAAGGGGTAGGGTTTGGGATGGTGTGGGGCGAGGTATGGGGGACAATAAGGGTGTAAGGGTGCGAGATGTCGCCTCTGGTGTCATGATTAAGTAACCTCGCAGCTAGTTGTGACAGGTATTGCTCCAAGAAGGACAATGAAAAACCAAGAATGTCTTTGGGAGATGGATATGCAGGAGGTGTTTATGCCGACAATCAATGGCTGTCTGGTGTATTAGAACAGGCAACAACACATATTTCCTTCTTCATTTTCAATGAATTTATATTGCACCTATCGCTATTTCCTGAAGTATATTACAACTGTTTTGCTGGATACAAAATTAAAGTGTCAGCTACTTGCAAGCTGAGAAAACATATATATTGTCACATTGTAAAACTGCAAAGCATACTACATCATTGTTTGACAGGCCAAAAATTCCATGGAAGACTTGACCAGAATTTAGTTCTTTTTTTAATCATTCTGGATTTTAAAATGGGTTTATAAATTGTGAAGGCTGAAAACTTTGCATAATGTGTGTGTAAGTAACAGAACAAACAGTTAAACAATTTCTAAAAAGGAACCATGATCAAAACTTATCTCATACAATGACATACATCTTGTAATGACTTATGTCATGTTTGTAAACTTGCTATCTTACTGGCATATTAAGGGTTAAGCTGCTTTAAAGAAATTGACTCCATTGGATGAAATGTGGGTCAATTTCAGGACCAAATGGTAGGGATACATTTCAACCATAAAATAAGTTATTCTCCAATAAAAATCAAACTTATATCTTTCTAATACAATTTCATATGAAATATCAAGAGGGTAATTCCAAACACCTATGATCGAGTTACACATCGTTCTCAAGCAATTCTAATTTATTGCTATAAAGATTTATTTATGAACCAACTTTTTTCTTTCATTCATATGTACATGTATATGCATCAATCATTTGTGGGATATATTTCTTTATATTCTAGGGATGTGATTGCATAAAACCGTCAAAACTAAGATCACAAAGTTGTTACCGGTATTTATAGCCCATATTTCCATCATATCAAAGAAGCGAAATAACAATTCTCCTTTCTGTCACTCTCCCAACCCTTCTCACCTTTGACCTCTGTTCCTCCTTCCTAGTTTCCTCAAATTTTGAATTCAAAAAAGTCATTGAACTTCTATCCACACCCTCTCCTTTTTCCTCTTACTCCTTTTTTCATTAAAAAATGTAAAAGGGCACTGGGAGCAATACAGGAGGACAAGAGTATTTTTTCTTTTACCGATATGCTTAACTGTGTATCCCGTCTCCAAAGTCTAAGGTATTCCATTATTTGTAAGCCATCATTTTTCAAGAGCAAAGGAGCACATGAACAATCATTCTACCTTTTAACATGAACATTGCTGATCTAGTTGTTGTTTTTGTTGATGCTGTTACTGTTCTTCCATTTTTGGTATCCTTTCATCTGCATTCTGATGAGTTTCCTCAGGTTTCCACTTACAGAGTTGAACTTTTTTTTTTTAATCTTCTTCTTTGATATATTTCATACTCTTTAACATCATTTTGTATCTACCATTCACCCTCCCCCCCCCCCCCCATACAAACTTCTCCACTCAGTACATTTTTCCTTTAAAAAGGGAAAAGAAATCATAACTTAACCCCATCCCATCCTAATCAATGACAGTGAAATATACCATGCACCTGCTGAAACTGACCACCGTCAGGAATGCACCTTGAACCAACCAATGTCAGTGCCATGACAACCAAGACAATTTCGACCCCCACAGAAAACCATCTTCAGCCCCATTCAGACAAGGAAAATTATGTTTGCATGAAACTCTATAGCCATAATAATTCCAAAGTATATTTTTGTACGTAAAATTTTCAGGATTACATCACATATACATTGTAGCAGGCAAGCCTGAATCTGATAGCTAGGGTAATCACATGTATATCTGTAAAGTGCTTTGGAGACATTGTAAATGTAGGCCTATATGTATTGGGCACTATCCAGAATTTAATTATCATTGTTATTCTCTCAAAGGAATGATATTCCTGAAAAGGGCTTGTGAGTCTGCTGAGAGCTATAAGCTCCATTATGAGCATATTTTTTGTTGTTTTTGTTTTATTTTGATTAGTATGCTCTGATCGTCTTCCAGTATATTTTGCTCATTTGAACGTCACAAAGCAAAATGTTAGAGGTTTCCAAAACCTCTGGTTTCGGCATCCTTTTGATTGAGAACTGGATAGAGAACCAAGCCAGGGACAACTTGTTGTGTGAGTGTCGTATAGGAAGTGAATAAATATTGAACACCACCATGCATTAATCTTCAAAATCAGTTTCTTTACAAGAAAATTTATACCATACATATCCGTATGTACGCCAGTTTGCTTTACATGATTATTGTGTTTCTTATTACGTAACCTCTCCATAATACAGATTTCATATCAATTTCTAGTGTGAAAGGGCTTTAAATCAAGTCTCAAAGGAGTGTGAGATGGGACAAGGATGGAGCCATGAAATAGCAAGTTTGCCAACCTCTACTCCTGCAAAATGACCTCTAAATGGTAACCCCTTTCAAGGGTAACTATGAGTAAAATAGAATCAGTAATTGGTAGGTAAAACTTGCACATCCACGGGGGCCCTGTTTCATAAAACTTGTTATCAATAACAACTGCCCCATTTATATGACAAATTTGCTCTCAGCCAATCAGATTCAAGGATTTCAGTAGCTTATAACAATTATTGTAACTTGTTGATAACAAATTTTATGAAACAGAACCCAGAACAGCTTATACAGGTACAGTGGAACCTCGTTATAAAGAGCACTGATATAACAAACTCTCGTTATAACAAGGTGATTTTCCTGGTCCCATCTCTTTGTATTCTATTCTATTTTGGCCCTGATATAACAAGGTTTCGATATAAAGAGGTAATTTCTCTGGTCCCAAGGACCTCGTTATAACGAGATTCCACTGTATACATGCAAGCAACAAGTAAGCCTATTTTTGAAGATGCACATTGTCAGTTGTCAGTTACAGTTTCTGTTTCAGAAAGTTGGTAATTCTGAAGGTTCGATATCGCGAGCTGATTCAGAAGTTATATTGACATGTATGCCAAGGTGTATTACTACAAAGGTTTCTAATTTTTGAAGAGTTCGCAATTCATTTTTAAAAATGAAAAAAGGAAACCGTATCTTTTTCTAAAAATAATGAACACTTTTTCATATTCAGAATCGTGAACTAAAAGATGAATTTACATTACATATTTCCAAACTGCATGATCAGCACTCTGTCTGAGGGTGCCAAAAAATCTACATAAGCAGAGAAAAGGTTTTACAATATAAAAGAAAATGGTAACAAAACTGTCGAAAATGGTATTCCAAGAAAAACCTACAGCAGCTTCCATACATCATAACCTAAAATATAGGCCTACATGTAGTTTGAATTTAAAAGGATGCCCCTCTATTTCAGGGGCCTCTTGCTTGGCTGGTACTCCAGGAACAGTGCCCAAATGGGTCCCCGAGGGGTGCTGCTATGGCCTCCCCAATGAAGACAGGTGTAAAAGGGTGCTTTGGTGAGCCTTCTTTTAATTCGGAGGGAGGCAAAACACAGCCATTCATCAAAGTGACACTTTATTAACGGTTATTACCACTACCCCAAGTTCAACTATTTGGCACTGCTATTTTTGGGGGGTGCTCTGATCTTACATTGGTCACTGTTTATTTTCTCTCAATTTCAACTAATCCTCAATCGTCTCTAACTTTATTTCATTCTTTCTCTATGTCACATGTCCTAAAATTCATGTTAGTGCTAATTATAAATTTGCTTGGCAAGTCTTTATTATCTCTGTACCTGGTACATAAAAATGTACCAAATGAAATTATGTTTGTAGGTCTAAAATTACTTTATTTCAAAATAATACCATTTTTCTCCCCTCTCCTCTCTATTGCCTTATTTTCAACTTCTTGAAATTTAGAAGAACTGAAGTTTTTGGGGTTTTTTCTAAAAGATGTTCAAGCCTAGACAAAATTTGTCACAATTTTTTTTGTTTACGTTTTTACAATCAAAATAGAAATAACAGCCTCTCCACAATCTTAATTTTCTTACACCACTCCCTTAAATCTCCAATCATCTCTATTCATTCATTCCTTCCATCTTGCTATCCTTCCTCCCCTCTTCCATCTAATGACCCTCCACTTCCCTCTCCTTCCCTCAACTATCACTACCTCTTGTTCCTTCCTAATAATACCACTCCAACAATCTTTCCTATTTTCTCAATTTTCAATCCTTCTCTCCTTCTGTCAATCCTTCCTCCCATCTCCTATCCACTGACCCTATACCTCTTCCTTCTTGCCCTCCTCCCTCAATAACACGACCTCTTCTTCTTTCCTATCATAGTTCCAACAGCCTTTTCCATCATCTCCATTTTCAATCCTTCCCTCCATCTTTCGATCCTTCCCCCTTTCTTTCACTCACTGACCCTCTACCTCTCCTCCTTCCTCCCCTCCACCTCTCCATACCACGACCTCTTTGAGGCACTTAACCTCAGTTGACCTCTTGGCTTCGCCCATCACCAAGGTGCTGAATGAGATTTGCATGATTTATGAGCTGGCACCCTGGCACACACTTGGCAAGAGAGGGCGACCTTCCACAAAGATGAGAATGACCAGAAAATACTTTTGGCCCTTCAAACAAAACTGAAACAGCACAGCTTTCATGTCACTCCATGGTGTTAAACCACTTCTTTCTTTCTTTCTTTTAATTTTTCACAAAGTCGTGAGAAATTTCTCCTTTCATCCGTGATTCATCAACAACAAAAAATGTCAATGTATGTTCCATTTTTTTTTACACTATAGCTGTAAAACAACTTTTCTGTTGACTGTCTTGACACTCTGTTTTACTATCGTTTTGTCCTGCCTTACCACCCTAAAACCCCTTTTATATTTTCCTTTCATCAACTTTCTTTTTTCTCTCTTCCATTTCCCCCTTCTCCTCTCTCTCTCTCTCTCTCTCTCTCCATTTTCCCTCCTTCCTCTACACACACTCTTTCCTTCAACACCCAAGCCATCATAAAATATGAGCAAACTATCTACAGTATACAACTCGCTCTCTCTCTCTCTCTTCCTATCTCTCTCATTCTTCACCTCACCCCTCCTTCAACACCCCAAAGCCATCATAAAATATGAGGGAACTTTCTACTGTATACAATTCTCTCTCTCTCTCTCTCTCTCTCTTTCTCTCTCTCTCTCTCTCTCTCTCTCTCTTTCTATCTCTCTCATTCTTTACCTCACCCCTCCTTCAACACCCCAAAGCCATCATAAAATATGAGGGAACTTTCTAGTGTATACATCACGTAAAGAGAGGAAGCGCATTTATCAGCACCAGTTTGTGGGCAATGTATTGACAGGGAATAGAGAAAGTAAACACACCAATGTTTACCTCAATAACATGAAGTTCAACCCTTGGGGTCATACCCCAAATACCTGGCAATAATGTGAAAATACAGGCACTGTTCACATAATGCTACAAGAACTTTTTCTATTGTACCTGTGTACAGAAAGAAATTTTATACATGTACACGTAGCATACCATTTTAATGGAAGAAAGTACTTGTAATCTTCATCTCATTAACATGAAGTTCACCCCTTAGGGTCATATGGCCCAACAACATATATCTGGTAGATAAAAACAGTGGAAATATAGGGACTGTTCACATAACACTACATACATTGTAACTGAGCTCCATTTTCTACAGAGGGTAATATGTATTCTGCCATTTTGAAGCTTGTCATCAAACTTTTGTTCTATGACGGAAAGTAAATAATGGGGGTTTATACGAACTGCTAGAAAACCTCCCAAAGCAAAGAATAACACAATAACTGAAAAGTGGAACTGGAGTTGATCACTTCCATTTTTGTCTACATGTATACATTTGCTGAATAGAAGAAAACAAGGAACAATAACAGGCATAACTTTTTATGAAAGATACAGTATTCTTGAATATAACATTTCCCACGTTATTCCAGCATTTTAGGTAGATCAATGCACGATCTAACTGCTTTTGCTTTTCATCTACCTGTATTTAAAGGGAAAGTCCACCCTGATTACAAGTTGGTATTAAAAGAAGCAGAAAAATTAAAGAAACAGATGACGTACATGTATCTTGCGAGCTCCTCTCCCATTTGCCCTGTACCCCAAAAATCATTCGATCATACATGCACCTTGGATATAATCATGGTTCATAAAAACTCATATGTTTTTAGACAAAACCTGTATAAAACAATTTAATTTCTTCATCAAACACTAAGAAAAAAATTATTTTGTTTAATTTAATTTATGAAAGTTTCTGTACTGAGCAAATGGGAGAGGAGCTCGCAAGATACATTTGTGCGTCACAGAGTTGCCAATTTTTGTTTTATTGATTACAACTTCAAAAATTCATAACTTTCTTATTTCTTATCAGAATTTGCTCAAACTTTCACTAATCTATTTCTCTAATTTTTCTTCATTTATTCAAATCAACTTAGTACCAGGGTGGACTTTCCTTTTAAATATCTTACATGAACTCCTATCTTCACTGAAGTCATTCACCAATGCAAAATGCCTTTATTTATACTCTCTATAAATCTTCATAACCAACCGCTGAGTCTGTGTTTGTCTATCCTCATTATATTAACCCATCGACTACTGGATTCTCCAATTTTATAGGCTTAAAGGGAAATCCAATCTTAATAGCAAGTTGCTTTGAAAGAAAGAGGAAAAATCAGAGAAGCAGATTGATGAAAGTTTGAACGAAATCGGACAAGCAATGAGAAAGTTATGAATTTTTGAAAGTTGTAATCACTATACATATGGGAATTTCAAATTGGCTGAATAGGTAATGTCACTGTGATGTAGCTGAGGACAACTCCCCCATTCGCTCCAACACACAAAATGACTAAAATGTCACTTTTTTCAAATGTATTACTCAGTAGGATCTTTTTCTTTCATGAGGACCTATAACAATATGCTATCTCCAATATATTTTGAGTACTGCCCGAGGGTAAAAGCGCCTCAAAGAAAACCACAAATTAATGATTTTTTGTGTACGACAAATGGGAGAATTGCATGTCCACAAAAATTTCACAATTGAATCACCAAATTGCCAATTTGAGATTTGCACAGATATAGTGATCTCATTTCTTAAACATCCATAACTTTCCTAGTCCTTGTCCGATTTCTTTCAAACTTTCACCGTCCTGTTTTTCTTGTTTGTCTGCTTTTACACAAATCATCTCATTACCAAGGTTGGATTGCCCTTTAAAGAGAAAGTCTACCCTGGTATTTAGTTGATTTGAATAAAAACAGAAAAATAAGAGAAACAGATCAGTGAAAAATTGAGCAAAATCCGATAAGAAATAAAGTTATGAATTTATGAAGTGGTAATCAATCAAACACAAATTGGCAACTCTGTGACGTACATGTATCTTGCGAGGTCCTCTCTCATTTGCTAAGTACCGGTACAGAGAAATTCATAAATTTTCATTTCTTAGTTCTTGATGAATGAATAGATTTGTTTCATTCAGGTTTTGTGTAAAAAATATGAGCAATGGATATCTAAGGTGCATGTATGATTGAATATTTTCTTTAGAGAAAATAGAAAATAATGACTTTTGGGGTACAGGGCAAATGGAAGGGGAGCTCGCAAGATACGTCACAAAGTTGCCAACTTTTGTTTGATTGATTACAACTTCAAATATTCATAACTTTCTTATTTCTTATTGTATTTTTCTCAAACCCTCATTGATCTTTTTCTCTAATTTGTCTGCTTCTTCTAAAACCAACTTGTAATGAGGCTGGACCATCAATTCATGTAGGCAAAGGGTTAGGAAAGAAAGTTCCTCAGTGTAACTATTATCCACTTGTTATCTATTAAGAGCCAGAAGGGTGTTACGGCCATTTAAAAATAATGACGTAACTCCCTTCTTGCTCTCAACAAAGGATTTGTTCCACGAGAAAATTGTAGATCTTCAACCTTGCCCATCCATCATTTATTCTTTTCATTTCCTCTCTGTCTGAGCAGAGTGAAGGGAAAAGAACAAAGGTCTGAGTGCAGTAAAGTAATGTAGGTTACTCTTGGGACTAAGGCCAAATAATTTACCCTTTTCTATTCACATCTAATGCAAAGATATCGCTTTTAAAACCTTGACTCAATCTTCTTTTTATTGTCTATTACCTCCCCCCCCCCCCCCAACTCAATTCCATTGTAAATGTATGCGGGTTTTAAATAAGAGAACTACAATCATGTAGTTGAGATCTTGGCATACATCCGTTCTGCCTTCTCTACTCAAACCATGAGATATTTGCAAGGAAATCACAAAAGATCATGAAACACACAAGGCCAGGGGCCAATTATTTACAAAGGTGCTGTAAGCTAGATAGCCTATTCACATTTACATTGCTTTGAAGTGTGATTTACACGCTATTTCTCGGTACATAATATCCTGTATAGAAATCATGGACATACAGGTACATTTTCACGAGGGGGGCTGATACCTTTTTTAAGTTTCTAAATTTTTGTAGTCAAAGAGTTTTTGAAATTATATGAAATATTTGGGCACCTTGCTGCCAGAATATGGGCTGATGGTTTCCTGTATATGTCTATTGGAACTCTAGAAATCTCTGAGGACTGCAGCCCTCATCCCCCTCCCCCCCCCCCCCCCCCCATGTACATGTATGGTAGAGATATCAATTAATTCTCAGTTGTAATTTTAGTTTATCAATATTCTCCAGATTTTTCTTTTTACTGATTTTCATATGAATCATAGAATATCAATACAAAAAGAATACAGACATTTAAGACAAAGCAGACCGACTACGAAAAAACTGATGCAAGTTTACTACATCACCATGCGATTATAAAACTGTTTAAACATGCACAGATTTTTAAAAATGAGTACAACTGTTGTCAACTGAATGTGATATCAATGAAATACATGTATGCACTTTTTATATTTGCAGTTTGAATTTGCATATCATCTGTTGAGAGCCAAAAGGGCGTTAACTCTGCATTAATGTCAATGAATCAACACCCTTCTGGCTCAAAACAGAAGATATATTCCTGGAAAAAAAAAACCTCTGAAATAATCATCAAAGAAACCCCTGTTTGATCAACACATATCTTGATTTTTCTTTCTTTGATGATTTTCCTTTTTGGAGATAAAGAGGAAAGCAGTTTGCCTAGCATTCAAGTGGGACTGAAGAAAGGAGGAAGTTTGCTCTGGAGGTTTAGAGAAAGATTTGCCTCTATTTGATCCGGCACCTGCCCAGTGTTGATTTACTAAGCATGGACCAAACATCATACAACACATCAACACCTGACACGTTAAGAGAACCTGAATAACAATGGGAGCGATATTCAGCCTGCAGAAGAATTCTGATTTAATGAATAAATGCTAACAGTATATTCTTTGTGATTCATATTACATGATAATTCATCATCAATCATTATTAACTCCTAAGGTGCCATACACATATTCATAATCTTCTAGCAACGTGCCACATACATGTAGTTATCGTGCATTCATAGAAACTAATCAATCAAGCTCTAATCCTCTTAATCCTTACTAATCCATCTAATCCTCATGGTTGGGGCTGATCTATAATTGTGTCAAGTGTAACAGAGAAGTTGCAGTGCATAAGTTTGACCAATGTGAGATATACATTATTTACAAGGATGAATCAATTGTTCAGAAAACAATTCCGCACTCAGGAAGCACTATGCAAGGCACATTAAGCGAAACGCAATGGTGCACAAAGACGCATGAATGACGCATACAGGAAAAAATTGCAAGTTTTGTATGTGCTTCTAAAATTAGAATCAGACATATCTGAATAACATTTGTTATTTTGCTTAAAAGTGTTCCAAGATTTATATAATTATACACTTAAATATTTTGATTCTGCCTCTTTATAATGAAATTCTAATCTTTCTAAAAAGAAATTACTGAAGAAATGGTTTCTATTCAGAAAATGTTTTGAGAATGTTGGCAGCATGACAACATGAAATGATCAATTTATGTACTGAAAAAGTCATTTTGTTATTTTTCTCTGCCCTCAAGCATGGGCCGTGATGTTCATTGATGTTCATTGTTATGCCATTGTTTATTCATTCTGTTGCACGATCCTGATTACGAAAATATATGATTATTTGTATTTGTTGAATTTGTTTTTTGTAAATAAAGAACCCTGTGGTAGGGGAAAAAAAATTAATTTTGAATAATTTTGTCAAATACATCTTTCCCATGTTCTTACGCGCTACGACATTGGGAATATATTCTTCTAATTATGTATTTGATGAGGGGAAATCACTCTGTTGAAGTTTCATTATTCAACTTAGAATATAAATCTAATTCATGATTCTCTACATCTTATACATATTACATGATTGAAGAATTTCCGGACAGGAGAATATTCTCTATTAACATGTAGATGCTTAAATCTAATTCATGAAGTTAAATTAATCTGTTAATTATGATAAAAGAGCATATTCTTGTATATGTGAAGTATAATTCATGATTCACTGGAATCATGATAGAATATATCCTTTATAAGCCATAAAACATGGCAGAATATATTCTCTAAACATTGATAAAGAGTGTTTCATTCAATGTTTGTAAATTAGTGCTTATTATTTCTGAGAGGAAAAAATGCCATGACATAACACATGAAGAAAGACATAATTTTACATATAATGATAATATTGGGTATTTATAAAGCGCCATTTCCATTACGCAAAATGCTCAAGGAACTGTAAAAGTAGAGGAAGAGTACAATAATACAGAGTACAAGAAATTGAGATAAAGAAACAATATTGAAATATACATGAACAACATAGATACAATGAGGAAACATGAAAAACATAGACGAATTAATCAAATGCAGTTTTGAACAAGTGAACAACCATGAGGAATAGATAATACCAAAGTATTGCAGAAGAAAATAGTAATGTTAGGGAAATTATCCCAAAATATAAAAGAAAAGTCCAAGGGTTGTGATTATACTCAAGGACAAGAATGGTTCAAGTACAGCAAGAGAGGGAGCACTTCAACTATCTAAAGCATCAATCATTGACTTCACTGGCCAACCGATACACTCCTTGACCTTGTACATACTGCATTCTTGACCTTTAAGGATTTTTGAAATGTATTTTTAAAATATGAAGTAATTCATAATAATCAAGAGATGTGGACAGAGGCAGAGAGAGAGAGAGAGAGAGAGAGAGAGCGACAGAGAAACAAAACTATCCCTTGGCAAAATGAACTATAAAAATGCAATTATTTCTATGTCATAAGATACCCCCAAAAATGGAATGGTGACCAAAACAAAAAGAAATTAAATAGAAAGACAAGGAAAAAGTGATGGAGAGAGACCAAAAGATAGATTGACAGAGAGACAAAAAAAAAAAGAAGACGAATAGTCAAATTGGAGCTGTCAAATCAATGCACTTACCGTTTTATGAATTTCACAAACACAATCGTCATCACACAGCTGTCATCTTGACAATATTCTAGGCATAAAGAAGAAAGAATTGACACAGAAATTAGATTAAAATTGTATTTTTCATCATTGTATAGTATGGCCTTTTCATGTAGGTCCTAAACATTACAATAACTGCCATAAATTTTTCAGTACCAAATCACAGTCACTAGTGGCGTACCCAGGATTTTATACAAGGGGGTCAAATTTTGTCAACTGTCAAATTCTGCTTGGAGGGAGACCCGTGGGGGGGTTGTAGCAACAATTTTTTCCCCAGCCCTCAAAAAGTCGCTCAGTGGGGGGGGGGGAGGTTTCAGATGTTTTCCTCCTTAATTCTCTGACCAGCAAAAAAAAAAAAAAAAAAAATAGTTTCATTTCCAAAAGGTAGTTCCATATTTTTTTTGTCTTGCCAGCCCTCCAAAAGTCGCTCAGTAGGGGGGGAATAAATTTCCCAGCGCTCCAAAAGTCAATGAGTGGGGGGGGGGTATCAGATTTTATGGGGGTCCAGATTTCTCTGACAAGCAAAAAAAAAACCCCAAAAAAAGTCTAAAAAGGGGGAAAATTAATTTTTTTTTCTGTCAAAAGTTGTCAGGGGGCACTCTGCCCCCCTACCCCCCCCCCCCCCCCCCCCGGGTTAGTTAGTGATAGTCACACTTGTCAAGTATTATAGTAATGGCAACATTCTGGGCAAAAAAAGAAAAGAATATCGCATTCATAAAGACAATAACTTCAACAACAAGTGAAAACTTTCAGCCCAAAATTGTTATGTTTCTCAACCATACTCCCTTCAAGGATCAGTTCTATTGCGAGCCTTTTCATATACATCTACATGTACATGTAACTTGACATGTTTGTGACTCACAGATATATTTCATGTACAATGGATGTAGGCCTACATCTTCACAACTAAAGGTACCTGTGATGTGTTAACCAGTTGCTACAAAAATCATATAATACGTCATTTACGAAATGCAGTAAGAAAGTAAGAAGTAAGAAAGAAGGCCATCTTCGTGGAACCTATTCACTACGTCTACATGTAGTTTGAAGTTTGAAGCTTGAAGTTTATTTGTTCCACTTTTACATCAAAACAATTTTTACAAAAACGATTTTACAAGCATATATTTGTCCATTTCAAAACATAGGGGTAAAGAACTCAAATCAAGTACAATGTACAGTAAATAGGTAGAAAGTTTGAGAGATATATATGAACGACTGGCAAAAAGAAGAAGAAATGTAAAATGTGGGGAGCCTAAATAAAAAGCAATTGCTTGTAAATGATTAGACTCCGGTACAGAGTAATGTAATGTATGAATAAAAGCCTACAATGTACAACTACAAGTACACCTGTACACGTATTTAATTAACAATGATGAAGAAAAGGCAAGCTAAAACAAAATATAGGCATGAAAGTTTCATCGCATCTACGTTTGCAGTGTGCACGTGATAAACTTTTAAGCCTTTAGATGTGGATATATATGTTGGTTTGTGATACATGTTCATCTACATGTACAAATGAAGGCTACATGTATGCTTCATGAGGGCCCACATGTCAGTGTAAAACTGGGAAAAACCACATTTAGGCCTATATACTGGTGTATGAAGGGCCTACATGTACACCTTCACACATAAAATCCATACTATGCAATAAAACTTGTGTCACGTCTAGGATTGTTTTGCCTTTTCTAATTGTATGTACATGTACATATGTAGGCCCACATGGACAGGTACATTTGTACACGTATAGTACATGTACACTGTAGTGTCTACATGATTTCTATCCATAATGTGATTCTAAAGATAAAGAAACATGTAAGATAAAGTAACACATTTTTTCCACATGAAAAGGATTCAAGAACTCAAAGCTACCATAACTCTCTTTAATACACAAAATGAAATCAACCCAAAAAGAATAAGTCATTTGTTTGCAACTGTATCCCTGTGCTCCTAAATCTTTTACATGGATCCGTAATCACACATTTGTATGCGGAACAAGAGAAGAGCTTAGCCCAGAAAGCCAAGCTGGGTTTCATCTGTTTCTGACTAGTAGAAAGTTTGCTTTCTTCAGAGGCCAATGGCCTTCCTCTAACCTGAGAAGGTCAGCTAGTCTTCTTGGACAGCCACTTCATTAGTAAAACAGCACTTTGTTCTGCTCTACATATTAAGTTTGATTTGCAGAAAATGATCAATCGCAACAATATAATGCAAAATAACTATGAAATTTCATGTGCAAGGAACTTTCGCAGACTTTCTTAGTGGTCCTAATTTTAAAGAAATAAATGCTATGTACAAAATAAGTGAATTTCAACACTAAACTTTCTTTTTTAATATGGGAAAGTTTTCTTGCTGTATTGTGAAAATGGTTGTCATTGACATTTTGTGAAACTGAAAGTTTCAAATTTTATAGTACATACATGTATTATCACAGATATTTTATTCTTGGGCAATCATATCCACAAAGACCACAACTGATCCAACTGAGTACAGCAACTCTACAATTTCTTTAAAGTAAATCTAAAATATCTTTCAAACAAAACTGTCGACTGTTTGAATGAAATTCCCCACAAAGTTGATAAGTAATGAGAAATTGTATTTTGAATTTCAAGGGACTTTTCAGGCAAGCTTACTGCATAAGCTGTAGTGTCCACTTGTCCAGTGATATGATGTACTGTATCTCATTGAAGTGTATTTTTCACTTTTTGGAGGAGGTTGTCTTTTAATAATTTAATAATAATATTGTATAGTTTTATAGCACACATATCCACCATGTACAGTGCTCAAGGCACTCCAATATCACCCTGCCTCTAGCTAGGCTACAAATTTCAGTGCACACATCATTCCAGGAATAACATACCCATTTAAAGGGCAATCCAACCTTGATAATAAGATGATTTGTGTGAAAGCAGAAAAATAAGAAAAACAGGATGGCGAAAGTTTGAAAGAAATCGGACAAGGATAAAAGAAAGTTATGAATGTTTGAAAAATGAGATCACTACATCTATGCGAATCTCAAGTTGGCAATTTGGTAAGTCAATTGTGACATTTTTGTGGACAACTCTCCCATTTGTCATACACAAAAATGTCATTAATTTGCGGTTTTCTTTGAGGTGCTTTTACCCTCGGGGCAGTACTCAAAATATATTGGGGATAGCATATTGTAATAGGTCCTCATGAACGAAAAGATCGTACTGAGTAATGCATTTTGAAAAAAAGTGACATTTTAGTCATTTTGTGTGTTGGAGCGAATGGGGGAGTTGTCCACAGCTACATCACAGTGACATTACCTATTCGGCCAATTTGAAATTCCCATATGCATAGTGATTACAACTTTCAAAAATTCATAACTTTCTTATTGCTTGTCCGATTTCGTTTAAACTTTCACCAATCTGCTTCTCTGATTTTTCCTCTTTCTTTCAAAGCAACTTGCTATAAAGGTTGGATTTCCCTTTAATACGTGGGTGGAGAGTGGCAAACAAAGATTAATGTCTTGCCAAAGGACACAAAAGCTGCACGAGTGTTCAACCCACAACCTTCCCCTCTCCAGTCAAGTGTTTTAACCACTTGACCATGACACCTCTCTCCCATTATTATTGGGGCTCTCTTGTGAATTTTAGGGGCAATTTGAAAATGTCAATATTTTTTGTACAAATGTATGTACAAGTACAAAAGCCTGGTGACTGAAGGCTAACTGATCACATAGTTGGGCTGTCCCAAGAGTAAGGGCATTGAAATCCAGATATCTCTCATCAACCCATCCACACACTTCTCTCACAAACATACACAACTTCCATACACATTAGAAAATATTTGATGTACATTCTGCATGTGTATGAAAAATGATCTATTCTTAAACTTTCTTCTGAATACATGGGTCTAAAATGGGTTCATGAACTTACAGTTACAGACAATCCAGTATATAGGAATAGCTCCAGGATTTTGTAAAAGGTGGTTCCTATCCCCCCCCCCCCAAAAAAAAAAAAAGACAAACAAAATAAAGGTTATCAGGAAATAAAGAGGTCCAATTCCAAAAAAAATCTGTAACAAGCAAAAATGGGGGTCCGATTCATCAAAACTAAAACTTATCAGTTCTAAGCAAAAAATAAGGGGGTCCAGACACTGTGACCCCACCCCCCCCCCCCCCCCATGTACATGTACAAGTACATGCCTGTGATAAAGTAGGGGAACATGATTTAGGCTGATCGTGCTATCAATACATGTATGTAGCCTAGACTACATACAGTATCAAACTTATTTTGCATCAATGGGCCTAAAGAATGTTGGATAATAATGTCAGGTTTTCAATTCCAAATAAAATAAAATTTGATATTAAATCCTAGAATAGAATAGAATAAAATACAATAGAATGGTTCTACTTAAAATCACATTCCACTCAGTTTCTGCAGATAATTTTTTTTTTTTTAAATAAATAAAAACCACTCCTTCCAGATATCAGTGTAGGCCTACATTGTGTAGACATGTATATTTATTCTATTTTGGACTCTACTGTTTCAAATTCACAGCAGAAGAAAAGAGACACTGTCGACCACAACATGCCCGATTCCTGAAAACAAAACTCCCTGGAAAAAAAAAACGGGACACCATGCTGGGTATCTCCTACTGTTTGAAGCCAGGAATGTCACGAATCGTAGCGACACTCTGCTGGAAATATGCTCCAACAGGGGGTTTGCGCAGAGGTTGACCCGCTCGGCCGAAACAACCGATAATGTGCAACCCGGCCCAGCTTGACATCAAGTGCTGGAAATTATTCACTATTGCAGATTGGATTTGTGTGTGTCAATTGTGCCTATATCATATGGAGGCCGGCTGCAGACCAACATGAAGATGTGCATGTGGGCCTACATGTACATGTATGTCACATACTGTTTGTAAATATTAATATAAAAAAGTAAAATATAATGTACAATACATGTATGCATACCCTCTGTTTGGAGCCAGAAGGGCATTAACTTATATATACTTTAACACACAGTTAATGCCCTTCTTGCTCCAATACACAAACCACAGCCCATTGGAGCAAGGAAACAAAAACAAAAACATATTCATTTGCATGGGCGCAAATCCAGGGAGGAATTTTTTTTTTTTTTTGGGCTTGTGAGAGAATTTTGGAGGAAAACTAGACCCCAAAAATGTGATAACCTTTTCTTTTTTTTTTCTTGGGTTGTCAGAAAAAAATTTCAGACATTTTGGACAGGTACAAAAATTAAATCATGTGGTGAACCCCCCAAATTTCAAAATGGATTTGCGCCACTGTTCATTTGTAATAAACATAAATTTGCCCAGTTACTGGGCAAGAATAAATAAAGAATTTAACTAGGATATTTCATGAGGTTTTCTGAAATATGATGGGTCTACAATGATATACAATTTTTTTCATTTTTATTATTAATTCCAAAAGCTAATCTCCAAAACAAAGCCAAAATCCACCAACAAACAAAGGGGACTAGTTGTCCACGGAGTAAGGGGTATAAGGACCGCTAGACCGCTATCCATAACACGTGACTAAATGAATAGCGGTTTTGTATAAATAGTGGTCCTTCTAAATAGCGAGCAAACCATAGACAAATTACCTCGCTATTCATAAGGACCTCCATTTATAAGGACCACTATTCATAACTATTCATAAGGACCGCTATTCATAATGCGTGTTAACCCTGTCAAGACAACTGACCACACTTTGTGGTTTGGCTCAATAACTTTTGATTCAGAGCTCTAAAAAACATTCCAGATGCATGAGTAGAAAGCGCAAAAGTTTCTGCACATCCTATGTTCATTTTTTGTTGCAGGGCAGGACCATACTGCGTTTGATGCCAGGAATTTTAAGAACGAGAATAAGCTTTCAAATCCTAAAATTGGCAACGAATTGATAGGTTCGAAATCATTGTTTTTCAATCAAAATCGGCAATTATTTCAACTTTTGACAAACTTGCTAACCATATAAATTGTTTTGAAAGATGTACATGTAACATCTTATCAGAACCATGAAGCACTAAAAAAAAAATACTATTGTTGCCAATTTGAAGAACAAAATGTGATCAATTTAGCCCTTAAATAATTCCTGTCCTGAAAGGGTTAAACCCAAAATGTTGATATAACATGCACCTACATGTACACACACTACCAGATTTTACGTTACAGGCCTACACATACATGTACATGTACATGTACTCATTTGTACATTGTACATGTACCATGGAACTCCCTGATTCCACATCAGTGCATGAATCAAAAATGGGAATGAAGCTAGTGATATAAACTAAGTTGGAACATTCTCCCCAGAGAGGCCAACAACCTGGCAGGGGTTAATGAGAAATTGTTACAGTATCTGTTGACAGCAGGCACGGTTGCCGCGGCAATGACCCCGCGACGTGACCCCTCAGATTATGATATCATGATGAGGAGGAAAAGGGGAGGCAGAGGTGGAGGAGGAGGAGGAGGAGGAGGAAAAGGAGAATTAAAGAATGAGAGAAAGGGTATTTATTTAGAAGTTGATTTTAATCACATGGACCCAGTCTGGAGGGGGAGGACCCGGTATGGTGCTTAATTACCATGTGGGTGTACAATTACATGTAGGCTGTCCAAGGATTAAAAAGTTTGGATAAAAAAGACCTTTTAATATACAACAAATATTGAGAAATTAATGCAAAGTTTACAAGCCAAACTTCTCCCCTTGCCCAGCCAGCCAGCCTAAGACAACCAAACTGCACTGACACTGCATGCGACAGCATCCTTTTTACGGATTTCAAAATCTTGAACTTCTCAAAATCAAAGGAATCATGTTTTACATCATCATCATCATCATCATCATCATCATAACATCAACAATACTGATGACAAAGATGATAATAATGATAAAAACAACAAAAACAACAGCAATAATACTACTGCACTAACAATAATAATGAAGATAATAGTTCAATGATATTAATAACAATTACAACAACAACAATAATGGTGATGATGATGATGATGATAATGATGATGATTGACAGTTACTTGTGATGCGCTTTTTGTCAATGAAGGAGCCTACCTTGGCAAGATTCAAAACTTAAAGTTACCATTCACTGAATGGGCCTACATTATATGTACACATGTATGACCGGAAATAGAATGTCACTATGATGAGCAATTTAGATCTAAATGTTGTAAACATGTTCATATGCAAATTAATTTGTAGACTTGACTTCAAGGCAGTTTAAAGGAAAAACTTCAATCTAATTTGTTTTAAATCAACCTGCATTGTTCTGAGTTATTCCAAAAAATCCTCTCTCTCTCTTTCTGTTCTCATTTTCTTCCCTCCAGAAAATTGGAAGGAAAAAAAATTTGAAATGAAAAGTGAATATTTCATGGAGGTATTTTCACCATGGGGCTTCTATCCCTGATCCTTCATACTGTATGCACTCTTACACATTACCTGCCCTCCAAAGCTTGCAGAGAGGCTTACAAGTCACCACAGATACTGTCCTACTCCCATGCTGTTGTCCACGAACTCTCCCTTCTTTCAAAATACAATGGTTTCATCAGGGAAATGTTTCTAAGGCTGCGTTTATACTTTCTTTGCGGAGGCAGAATGTGCATTTTGAAACGCTCATCGAAAACGCAGTTTCATGGGGTATACTTCTTTTCTCCAAGCGAATCCATCTGGTTTCGCAAACTTCACTGCACATGGCAGTACTACATGTAGTTTATATGACATCGTATAAAAACGTTCACAAATGATAGTGCATTTATGCTTCCCCAGAAACCGTGTTTTTGCAGAAACGTTGATTAAAAACGCACCTTTCGGTGAGTTTTACATGAATTGGCCTTTTAAAACGGCGATTACATGTATGCAAAAATGACCGAGGACACAACCTTGTTTGAACTAAACGCGTAACAAAGGGCTCATTCTGGCCTGAAAAATGGGAGTATAAACACACCCTAAGACATTTCCCTGGCTTCATGAAATGGTTTGGAAGTACATGAAGACTTTGGAGAAATTATGAAACAATTATGAGACATCAATCCCCTAGGAGGGAAAGGGGAGGGGCATCACACCAAGGAGTTATGATAACTGAAGAATAATGTACATGTACATGTATGTCCCTTTACAGACTTCTTTCCATTGGAATTGGAAAATCAGACAATTTTGGGTGCAAGAAACATGTGATTGTCCAGATTTATGAATTTCAAATAGATCGATCTACAGGTTCTAAATGTACAACAATATTTTGCTTTTCACTAAAATTTCTTCCCATGATTGAAAACATCAACTACTACCATTTCACAAAAGTTTCTGATTGGAGTTTATCAAATGACAAACGAACTCAGTGTGAAAAATGCCCCCCCCCCCCCAATAACACATTGATCTTTGTATCTTCCGTTCATCAGGATAATTAACCTTTCTTGATATTCCAAATTAACAGGGTACATGTACATACATGTAAATGTAGGCTACATGTATTATCTTTTCAACATTTGAAACAAATAAAATTTTTGTTGAAGTAGACATTCTTCATCAATCTGTGAACAAATCGCTACAGAAATGTTTTTGACTTTTCAATTTTGATAACACACACACACATAAAAAAAAATGTTGACCACATATCAATTACTAACAGGTTCAGAGAAAAATATCTAAAAATTCTTACTGACAGATACATACGACGAAAAATCTGCAAACTTCGCATAAGCTCACATAACCTACCAACTGAAAAAGGAAGATATCATCGCCCTCACAAAATACCAGCAAATACACGTTTCTGTGAAGAATGTAGTATGCAGACAGTAGGAGACGAATTCTATTATGTCATACAGTGTGATAAATTTAGAATGAGAAGAGAACTGTTTTTTGATAATCTTAAAGCACTCAATGATAACTTTAAAATGGCATTAAACTGGCAAAACTTGAACAGAACATCTTACAGTAACGGCTAAATTGAGATCATAATTTGAAAATTAATTGCATATTATTTTAAATTTTGACAAACAGATGTTTGGAAAATAGGCACATTTTATATTTAAAACCATTATTTTTGACGTTGCAAATGTGGAAAATTGCCCAGATACATTCTAAGCTTCTACAAACTACATGTAGAATGGGGCATGATGGGAAAATTAGAGGCACAGACAATTTTCAAATCTTGTTGAAAGATGGCGTCATTAGGAGCTTCAATTTACTGTCACTTTAAAAACATAAACAGTTTAGAGAGATTCATATTTATAATGTCACTCAAAGAAGATGCTCTCATAAAAGAATTTGCCAATTTTTTTGCGATGTACTATTGATCAACGTGGTAACCTTTAAACTGTTTATTATAAGGCATATCTATATATAGTGTATAAATATATGTATTTGGATAATTCTTTTATTGGCTCTTTTTCTCATCACCTTACCAAACTTGTACATAATCTGATAATTTATATTTCATGAAAGAGCATGTCTAGTTGATCAATTATGAGTATTTTGTTTTTGTTTCTGTTTATGTTTTGAATGCTATACTCAAGATATATTGTTCTGTTTATGTCATGACTGTGTTACTTGTATTATTATTATTATTATTATTATTATTATTATTATTATTATTATTATTGTTCTGATTATTGATGTGATATTCGAACAAAATATTGATGGATATGTCAATGAAGTTCAATTAATAAATACATACATGTACATACATGAAGTCTCTATATTTCCTTCCCCATATGAGAATTGAATTCAAACTAATACAACAGAAGAAATGTGGGGTAGCTACCCTAGAGCAGACACACACTATTCTCCACAACATCCCTCCAGAAAGCCTCCTAGATAAGGCAGGCAAGGCAGGCCTAAGCCCTGGGTGGCGGAGAGGTCAAAGGTCACTCGGATTTGACCTGCAGGGAAAGCCAAGGTTGAGGTGAGACTATTATTAGGAGTAGGGAGGGCAAGCCACATTAGAAGCTGTTTATAAATAAGCAATGTTCCACCTCATCACGTGCTGCATGCGGCTTTAATAAGTTGATCATAAAAAAGGTTCAGTAAATTATGCGGTAGGATGGAATGTGCATCAAGTCATGCCAATCTCAAACTTCTACTATAATGTACATGTACACCTGTACACTTCATCGGATTTCACTCATATCTTTCATTATTTGTCATCTGAACATTCCTCTCTACAAGTCTAGGCCTATATCCTTCTTCCTACATGTAGATAACACACTGACTACTAGAACCTGGGAGGTGTTTCATAAAGCTGTTCATAAAGTTACGAACGACTTTATGCACGACTGGTACCTGTTCTTGGATGCTAATCAGATTCTCAATCATTTTGATTCCCATCAGCTAAAGTTGAAATCCGATCTTTGTGAGTTAAAATTCTCGCTGTTAAACAAGCATCCGAATGCAAAGTTTATTATTTGTCAAAATTGATTAGGGTTATTGGAAATTCAGTCCCACATGTTAAAACACCAGGGAAAATCTGGGCTATCTCATTTAGCACAAGAACATATCACCAGTCGTGCATAAAGTCGTTTGTAACTTACGAACAGCTTTATGAAACACCCCCCAGGCGGCCCCTGTATTAAGCCTATGGGAATGAGAGAATTCAGTTGTCATAGGGTTAATACTACAAGTAATGTTGTTTCCCACATTTTCTCAGAAAACTTGTGCACAGGGAAGGCTTAGTATGCAGGCGGATCCGGGCTAACTCGGCACTAGGGCGAACTCGGCCTTGGCGGAAAATCGCGGCCGAGTGAGCCCAGAGAGTTGAATTGATCGCAAATGCATGTATTGAACTTCGCATTAATTACACATTTCAAAACACTTCAATTCAATTTTTTATATCAGTGTGTAAAATGATTAGCAAAGAATGTTGAAAATTTCAAGAAGTAAAGTTATACAAAACATGAAATTTAAGGCTAAAAAGTGGCACGGTGCGTAGCGGTGACTTCAACTCTTGAAAAATATAGTCCCCGCGCAGTGCCGAGTTCGCCCTAGTGCCCAGTTAGCCTGACCCAATGCAGGCTACATGTTAGGCCTACAGTTAACAACAAAATTATTCATACCCCTTGTAATTTTTGAAGTCTTTTGTGTTTTTCTTAAGAATGAAAGGTGGACTAGTGGAATTCGGGCACTGGTTGAAATGAATACTTTTAATTGTTAGCTTGAGGTGAACAATGATTGTGGTGTCACCTCGTTTGCATAACAATGGAAATGCTAACATATTAATTTCCTGGCATTTCTAGAAATATTCATATCCTGGTCCAGGCACATTTTTATGAAAATGCACATGAGTCAGACATTCCTACGATTCTGTACATGTTTTGCAACTATTCAAGAAAGGGTTATGAAAAGTTATGGACAAGCCATCTTTTTTTAAAAAGTCAATGAATTACCTCTGAACCATCAAAATTTGGTAAATTGTCTTGTGTAATTATTGTAACAAGATCTGTAGCATGCCCAAGTAACATAAATCATGACAAACCAATTTTTCACCCCAAAAAATAAAAAAATGTCAAAACTTGCTAAGAAATTTAATAATTGTGTTGTTAACTGTATATGAACATGTCAAAGTTTTACCTCAAAAGTCTGTTGATACTGTACATATTGCATAAATTACATGTAGGCCTAGAGCTATATACCAAACATCTCCATTTCTTGTTTCCTAGACTTCTTCACACATGTTTGGAGTACTCTTCTTTTTTGACAGAGTTCTTTTGGAGGTTTCTTAACAAAGCAGAATCACCCTTCACTCCTGAGAATTCTCCTTCACTCCTGAGAATTCTTTCACTGCACATGCTAGTTTCTCATTGTACATGTATAGCTTTCAGGGCAAAATACGAACAAATTTCATGGAAATCATTCTAACCTATAGATTTCATGCTAGTAAGCTCAACATCATCTGGGCTGGAGTCTGCAGAACATGTTCTACCAATATCGAATATCTAAAATTTGAAGCATCAATGTGTTTGACTTCCTGACTTTACACTCACAATAATTCACACCTGATTGTATAAACATACACTGCAGATAATTTTCTAGGTCTGTTCAAGAAGTTTTCTTGAAATCACATAGAAAAACAGGCAAAAGTGCAATCTATGTCAAAAACCATGTGAAGTCTTATTTAATGTGTGCCTCGCAGCTCATTATTTCTCTGTCTTGCTTGCACAAGTCTCAGGCCATTATTCGGCACCCGTGAGTGACATGGAAGCAAGAATAGCGAAATAAAAGGCGTCTTTTCATGGCCGAGATTAAACGGCCCGCGCTTCTTTTATCCTGCCACTCTGCTCCAATTTGTCAAAATGAGTGATGAAATCATAACACGCATTATTGAAGCCATTGTTGCCAATTTGTGCAAGCTTACGCATTAGCCCCTGACAATGGCTTTGAAGTGCCATCAATGGGTCTTGAATTGAAGTTAAAGGGCGATCCAACAATGATAGTACATGTAAGTTGGACTGCAGGCATAAACGCTTGTCGGTCATAATGCGTGATAGAGAGTCTGAACTGTAAGACTGCACTCATTTATTTTTTTCTAAATTTAATAGTAGAACAGAATTTCTTTTAATTGGAAGCACATTATTAAACAAGCAATTCATAAAATATCTAGAGTAGGTAGGCCTGCAGCCCCATCCCCCAAAGAGGTTACTTTATGTAGGTGAAAACTGGAAATTCATTATGTTTTAATAATGGGGGAGGTGTCCCCATTATGCATCACAGTCGAATGGCCAATTTGCTAAATTAAGATTCACATACATGTACGTGTACATTAGATTGTGACCTCAGTTAAAAAACATTCATAACTTTCATATTATTCAATAATCAGTATTCATCCCATTTCTTTAAAACTTTCACAAATTTGTTTCTCTGATTTTTTTTTCTCTTCCTTCAAAGCAACTTCACAGGGGGGGGGGGGCAGATTGAAATTTTTAAAGGTCTGAATGCATGGGCATGGGCCATCTGTTTATATGTCCATAATCTTTCATAACTTGGGCATGCATCAGGATTCTGGACTTACATGTAACATTTTGGGGCCCATGAATGTGCACTGGGCCTATTAGTGTTGATTAAGCCCTGGCTTAAAGGGCACACTTACATACAAGTAATTCATCTGCTCGCAATGCATTCTGGTGAGGCGGAGCAAAGTTAATATGATAGAAATTGATTAAAGAAATTGATATAAAATCGAGTAACTGTAAAAGATGTTTATACACGTAGTCATAGGGTTCTCCATTTTACCTCTAGGCTGAGGTGAGCTTGTCTTTGTCTACTTTTAAAGGGTTTATATTATCTCAGTGTGTTTCCACTGTTTCAGCCTGCTAGTCGGTGAAAGTTATGTTTAGCCGCATTTCAGCCTTCACAAATTTTTTATAGCCAGGGAAACTATCCAAATAAGGCATCTCATTCAGGAAACTTTGAAATTATGTCTCTACTCAGAGCATTGTAACGAATTCCACCTGAACGTTTTCAAAATTTGATTTTGTTATTACTATCGATTTAACACATGAGCGAATGGGAGCCTGAATTACTTAATGTCAGCCCTGTACAAAGGATGGATGGCTCTTTAATAGCATGCTAGAGTAGCAGGCTGCATGATCTATCGCCCTTTGTGAATCAGTCAAGTACAGAACATCAATATTGTCAGGTCGTGGAATGTCGATATTTATTCTGAGGTGAAAAATTCATTTCTTCACCTTTTTTCTTGCCATCGAGGGACATAAGAGTGAGAATGTTTTGGCTGGAAAAACATCCTTCTCTAAATAATTGGTAAATACTTACATTCAAGAAAAATTACAAAAGTACAGCATCAGAATACATAGTACTATACTTGTGCAATAGTTAAAACTAAATAAATTTATTCAAACTTTTGAAGAATTCTCTGCAGACATGTACATATAATGATAGTGAAGAATCAGGGTAAAAATCTATTTCTTCCCCCTTTGCATTTCAGTCAAATTATCGTGTTCCAATATTGTAATGCATATTAACCCTTTCAGGACAGGAATTATTTAAGAGTTAAATTGATCACATTTTGTTCTTCAAATTGGCAACAATAATATTTTCTTTTAGTGGTACATAGTTCAAATAACTTGTAATGTCTTTCAAAAAAATATACATGGTTAGGAATTTGCCGTAAAGTTTTAGAAATTGCCAATTTTGATGAAAAAACAATGATTTTGAACCTCTCAATGTGTTGCCAATTTAAGGATCTCAAAGTTTATTCTCGTTTTAAAAATTCCTGGCATCAAACGCAATATGATCATGCAACAAAAATGGACACAGTGTGAGCAGAATTTTTTGCTCTTTCTACTCATGCATCTGGTATATTTTTTAAGGCTCTAAATCAAAAGTTATTGGGCCAAACCACAAAATGTGGTCAATTGTCTCGAAAGGGTTAAACAATCGATGGATAAAAAATATATTCAACAACTATTCTAGAAGAAAACTGCCCTCAGCGACTCTTTCTACTTCAGGTGGAAAAAATATATTTCAATGCATTTCATAAAAGGTCTTTTACCTTTATTCAAGTACATGTATCTTTTGACTTAAATGTGTCATGGGAGCAATTAACAGAGATGCAAACCTCTGTTTGTGCCTAATAACCTGACAACTACATGTATCCTACATGTACACATCACCATGCACAGCTGCACTTGAACTTGTCCCAGCAACCATATTTCAATGCGTTTTGGAAAATGACACAGCAACAACAAACAAATCTATGTTATCTGCCTTCTAACTACATGATTTTACTCCAACAAATTTTAACAGGTGTATTTAATACACATATGGGGAAAGAGCAGCCATAAATTTCATAAATTGTAATACACTGTACATCACAAAGAACAGATTTTCTACAGGTAGGCCTCTACCTTTACAGAGTGCTTACATTTTCTTTCTTCTTTTTTTTTAAATGTGTTCTGTTGTAAGTGTGGACCTTCATGACATAAGATTACTTTAAACTTGACAACCGACCTACCCTGCTTTGTATTTGAACTCTTGTCCGAGATTTGTATAACATAGCAACAATAAATCTACCCTACATGTCCTAGCACTTCCATTATGAATATTATACAACAACTACAAACAGATGGATTTAATAGGTAGTTATCAAAAAGGAAAGAGAACCCATAAATTCATCAGTTTCAATATTTACGAAAAAGGACATTATAACTTCTTGTACACGTTTTTATTTCTTCTCATGAGGATATCTCGCATGTTATAGCAAAGCAATAGTGACTCAAATCTCTGTGTGTGGCATACATGTGTGTGCAGACCTACATGATATGAGATGACTTTAAACTTGACAAGCGTCCTACCCCGCCTTGCACTTGAACTTCGACCCCCACCCACCCAAGTTTCAACAAGAATGCTCACATTACAGGAAGTAATTAACTGCACAATGTCCAGTGCATATTGGGATAGTGAAATGGCCTTAGCCGCCTTACCCCTTTTCCTGATAGTTTAAATATTCCAGAGTAAGTCTAAAGTTTAAATCCCTTCCAAGTCGTGCTTTTGCAGATAATCAATAAATAATCATAAATGAACTTGGAATGATGTACTCCAAAGCTTAGGTACATCAGTAAATCAATAAAATCAAAGTTGGTTCAGAGAAGCTATTTCATATTTTTGTTAGGTTTGGAGAGCTCCATGTAGAGCAAGATTTTCATTCAAAAAAATTTAAAAGTGAGAATATATTTTCTGAAGATTAATTTCCACTATTTTCAAACCTAGATAAATAAAAAAATTCTGACAAAAATAAAGATGGTGAGATTTTCTCCAGAGGCTGTTTCTAGATTTATCCCCCCGATTAAAATTTGATTTCTCAGAATTCTTGTGGAAGTTGGTTCCAACTTTAAATTGCTTTCTGTGGCTGCATATTTCATTCTTCCCCCTCCCCCTAAAAAATGTTTAAAATTCTGGCAAAAATAAAAATGGTGAGATTTCCTAAAGAGGTTGTTTCTAGATTTATCCCCCCCCCCCCCCCCGGATTAAAATTTGATTTCTCAGAATTCTTGTGGGAGTTGGTTCCAACTTTAGATTGCTTTCTGTGGCTGCATATTTCATTCTTCCCCCTCCCCCTATTTTCAAGACAATACAGTCATTTTTAACTAAAGAGCTATTCCGCAGCTGAGTTTTATACTGTAGGCCCTTCATATGTATTAATCTTTCTGCCTGTATAGATTATACCATGTCTAATACTGACAGCAAACATTAGAAGGAAGCTATGGGACTATAGGGTCTTTGTTTCAAGAGATGGAAGATAGAAAACCACACAATGAACAAGATAAATAGAGATCTGGCTAAAAGTTAATTCTGGGGGAAACCACCAATATGTACAGTAATCAAAGATCCAAAAGAAGTGAAAGAATTACAAAGGCAAGAATGTTAAATTTGAAAAGCCATGGCACTAAGAGTGCATTTATACTCCCATTTTTCAGGCCAGACTGAGCCTTTTGTTATACGCGTTTACAATTTAGTTAAAAACACAGTTGCATCCACAGTCATTTTCATATAATTGCCGACTTAAAACGCCAATGTAAAACTCACAAAAAGGTGCGTTTTGAATCGGTGTTTCTCCAAAAACACGGTTTCTGGGGAAGCATAAACACACAATCATTTGTAAACGCATTTATATGACATCATGTAAATTCGCGGCATGCGCATTGAGGTTTGCGAAACCAGCTACATGTATATGCAGAGCCCGAATTCACTCACAGGTGCCTGGTAGAGTAACTTATGGGCCCTTAAATTTTATCTACTGACCAAAAAAAAAATTCAGATTTAAACATGGTCCCCATCCAGAAAGACTTTCCAATCCAAGCCCCCAGCTTGAAAAGTAGTAGCAATATACACATTTTTATTTCATGTGTAACTGTTAGATCTTCAGCTATCATCTCTTTCAGATCCCAATGAAAACAATGACAGATTTCCCATGAAGGGGTGAAAATCGTTTCAGGAAACAAACAGCACACTTCATCTCAATAACAGACATGTCAACCACTGACAATCAATTATTTTTCTGGATGAAATTATATCTTCACCCTAACAAAAACTAGGTCTTTATTATAAGACCAACAAAAGTGAAACACATGTGTACTGGTATGTTTGTTTTTTTTATGTAACTAATATCACACTTGACTTACAATAATTTTCAGGAACTGATGTAAATTTGACTAAATGTGAAGTTGAAACTTTTTCTTAAAATATTCAAACCCTTTACCCTTATACTGTATTGCATACATGTACATGTAGGTGCTTAGAGTAATATATATTTGTAACATTTCAAACAAAAATCAAGTAATTTTTCATATTTTAGGGCAATACATTTGAAAATGTCACAGAAATGCAAACATGCCCACTTTGGTTTGTTTTCTTTATCTTTTTCTTTCTTTTTCTTTTTTTGTATTCAAAGATGGGTGCTGTTCATAGCTGCGTATACATACATTGTTGTAGATAAATGTTGTATAATACTACACACATGGAATACATTTTACACAAATCGTGTTTTCAAAGTTGGTCTAGGCAGGTGTTGTTTTGAAATTTCTTGTTGTCACCACTCACGGTTCAGAAGGACGTAGACAAGAATGGGTTTAATGAGAAATGGACATTAAGCAGAGGGGTGGAGAGAATAGCCTCTGGGATCGCTCATTGTATCAAAAGAACAGGAATCTTCACATTACAAAAGAAGTGCGGTAGGCCTATATAATAGATTGCTATCTCACTCTCCATCACTTTCTCTTTTCTCCACCCCCCCCCCCCCTCTCTCTCTCTCAATCTCTCTTCTTCTTCTTCTCTCTGTCACTCTTTTTCTCTTTCTCTCTCCATCCAATGTATCTCTATTTCTCTCTCTTTCTCCCTCTGTCTTTCTTTCCCCCTTTCTCTAATATTATAGGCATAGACCTACACATGTACAGGTGCATCCTTCCCCTCCCCCTTTCTCTCATGCATTTCCCTCCCCCTCTATTATACAATGTACAGTCACATGTATCAAGGAGTTATTAGTTCACTAATAACTCCTTGCATGTATGCACCTTATTCCCCTCTCTGATACATGTACATGTACATGTACATTGGCCTATTGTAAGTCTACAGTGTATATCTGCTCATTCTTTCTCCCCCCCCCCCCCCCCCCCCCCGCTCCCCTCTCTTTCTCTCTCCCTCTCTCAGAAACACACACACTCATTTGCCCATAAGCACCCCTCTTGAAATATTTAGTCTACTCCCCATAACACTTTATGATGCATGGAGGTGATTTTCCTTAACTTTTATGTTATTTCATTCTATTTATTCCAGTTGTTCAATGTTTGATATTTTATTGATTGTGGATACATGAAGCATTCTAAAGGCTTGAAACCTACAGCATACCATGATAGACATTGAATAACAAAAACAGATTCATGGTATCCAACAGTGTCTGAGGACAAAGACTAATCTCCTTGTATAATGCCACCCACATATTCCATTCATATCTGCTTAGCACCTCTTTCTCACCAAATTACACATGTACACAATACACATCTTATTTTGACAGATCCCACTGTCTCCAGCCTCTTTTTCCTTTGCAAACTGATTTTGTTTATCTTCTGGTGAGAGTCTGATAGGGATCACTACACTGTAAGCATCTGAAATGGAGTTAACCCCATTATTGCTCTCAAATTCACAAGACAATGTACATTTGTACATTTGTAATACACTGTAGGCCTATATATGCAAGCAGAAATTAAAATAAAAAAAGGGGACACAAGAACAGGGTTGTCACCAGGGAATTTTTAGTGGTGGAAATTTTATTGCCCGACACCTTGCCACGGGGGTTCAGGGGGACAAAAACTAGTCGGTTTTCAGGGCTTATAAGTTATAGTAAAACACTAAAAATATCATGTATCTACACAGTACACACTGTACTGTAGCGCAGCATTAAGCATTGTAACTACTGTACTAGTATTTGGTTTACTTTGTACATTATACATGTATATGTGAGTGCTGTCAGATTACTGGCTTAAACCACAGTCAGGGTTGGGCGGTAAATACCGGTGGCGGTAATTACCGGTGGTAAATATCGGTAAATACTGTCCGGTAAATATGATGGGCGTCCGGTAAATATGTAAAAAACGGGAAATATGATTTTAATTCTTTATTTATTAATAATTTTACTTGTTTTTAGCCTCAACAACTGAAAATATTGTTCTGAAATAATTAGCAGCACAACACTCATAGCAGAAACACACAAACAAATTTATTAAATCCACACTGCATACATGTACAGACCCAAACACATATACACAAACTCAAATTCATTTCTCCAGGGGTTAAACTTTTTACATATATCTCATTACAATATGATTTTTGTTTTCAATTGTGAATAAAGCTCAGAATATGAATTATATTATACATACAGTGCATGCTCTTGAGTTGAATATACCGTAATATGTGAATCAATAGCTTTAGAATTTCTCAAGTGCATTATATGTCACGGAGGCGAGGTGAACATGTATATATAGTGCACGAGAGAAATTCTTTATCTATGGATGCACATTTTACGGTATAATTTTGACGAAAATGATCATGTACTATGCATTATAGAAAATGGGAAACTGCTTGTGGGATCGGAACTCACAAAACTCTACAATGCAACATTCATTGATAAAGTGCAACGAACTCTGTATTATCGATTAATTTGTATCGTTATTGATCTCTGTCTTTGGGAGTTTGTACACAAAATATACACACACAAAAACACACACACACACACACACCCACACACCTAAATAGAACACACCAGAGCAGGAAATACATGTATAACACGTTATATTGCACGGTCGTGACATATAACGAATTAAGCACTGGCAAGACCCACATCTTACCAATCAGAAACCTTGTTTCATACAACCCATCTTATATTCTACTGTATGTAATTGGTTTTTGTAACAATAGTGTATCAATGATTTTGTATACATGTGTACTAGTGATTGCTGGTTTTGAACTTTTGATAAAATGTTTACAGAAAAAAAAAATCTTTTTATAGCCAAAATAACAGACATAGACAAACACACGAACAAACACACACTCACACACACACACACCCACACACAAATAGTACACACCAGAGCAACCATACTCACCACCATTGTTATTATGTTCAAAATTGGACAATCCCTATGAACAAGTGAGTGGAAAAATATATTTCCCGGTATTTCCCGGTAGAAAGCTGTAAATACCAGTAAAAAGCGGTAAATACCGGTAAATACCACTTATTTTGCCGGGAAATAAGCCTCCGAAGCGGGAAATATGCCAACCCTGAGTCCACAGTTGCATGTTCGCAGGTCGAAATCGTAGTATTTTTTCTTTGTCATGTTTGTCAGTGAAGAAATTAGTGCCGGGCGGGCGGGTGTGATATTGCCTTGAGTGCCGGTTGGAAATTTCGAGTGGTGGAAGGTTCCGACCGGTGCCGACCACCGTACTGACAACGCTGCACAAGAAGTAATCAAGCTTCCTTTTTTTTCTTTCTATCTGTTTTCCACATAACTCTGCTTAACTTAAATAACAAACCAAAAAATCTTGAAAACAAAATGAAGCAATATACACGATTGTACATGAACATCTCCTCTGAGTAAATATCATTTTTTAAGCCATAGGCCTGAACATGGAGAATAATGTTTGGTTTCTTGTAAAGTTTTATGCGAGTAAATTGCTTTCGTGTTTTTAAATACATGCATTAATCATAAAACATTTCAAAGAACTCAACATATCATAAAGGCAATTACAAAACCCTCATACAAAACACATTAGAGGGGAAAATTATATATATATGTAGGCCTAAACATTTCATTTGAATCAATAAAAGAAAAATGCTCCATGGTGAATCTTTCGTGGAAAAACAAGTTTAAAGGAGAATGAAACCCTGGGGAAAAATCAATTTTAATGAAAAGAGAGGATAGAGAGAAGCAATTCAAAAAAAGTTCCATCAAAATCAGTTATGAATGAGAAAATTATGAAAGTTTGAAAAGTCTCAATTTACTTTCTATGGCGATCCTCAAATTGGCAATGTTGCTTCAAAGTGACAGGCTTAGTAGTGTAACTCTCCAAGTTTTATACACAAAATTTCATATTTTCCCCATTATCTCTCAAGGTGCAGCTTGTCTCCTTCTTAGCTCAAGATATATCATGGGAAAATGTATTTGACACAACATGTGTTGAGTTAAAAAAAAAAAAAGACAAGCAGCATCTTTAGAGATAATGGAGAAAATATGAAATTTTGTATACAGAACATATTGAGAGTTGTACTACTAAACCTGCCACTTTGAAGCAACATTGCCAATTTGAGGATCGCCATAGAAAGTAAATTGAGACTTTTCAAACTTTCATAACTTCTTCATTTCGTAACCGATTTCGATGGAACTTTTTTTAAATTGCTTCTCTCTATCCTCTCTTTTCATTAAAATGGATTTTCCCTAGGGTTTCATTCTCCTTTAAACAACACTGGTTTAACCATTTGCCTACGGGAACCAGATCATCCCTGTAATACTTACGTCTATGGGCATTACAGAATTCAGTCATCATCAGGTTAAATGACAGTTGCATCAAAGATGATAGGACAAAAGGTGACCTTACAAAGAGCTTTAATTTAACCACAAATCCCTTTTCCTGTCTAATCCTTTTGTATAGTGTTCTGTTCTGCAAAATTAATGGTTAAGCTTAAAAGCAATTATAAGCTACATGCATGAGCTATTTCAATACTGTACATGTTTACATGTACATTGTATGTAGGCCTACAAGCATTTGGGACTAGGGACTAGGACCCAAAATAATTGTTCAACTTCAGGAAAATAATTATGATCTGTATGCACAACCTCCTGTTAAAAAATTGAAAATTATAACTCAGGAGTTATAATTTGGAGGGGTCTGTCCTGGGCACCTGTTTTAAGCGTAAAGCTCTGAATAACGGGCTACATGTACATGGGCAATTTTTTTAAATTTCTTCTGAACATTTATCTTTGGCAAGGTTACTTAAAGATTTTTCTAACTAAATAGTTGTGATTTTCTCATGACCTTTAAAGTAATAGAGTCACAAGATGTACATTTACATGTATAACATGTATGCAGAACAATCAAGGTAAACATGGGACATACATGTACATGAATATATTTGATAATATTTGTATTTATTGCATTATGGACTTTGCAATTTTGTAAAGAAAATGCTATATTTGTCACAACGTGTTCAAGAAAATTCTTTCATTGATTCACTATGATAGTAAGAACATTCAATAGCTCCACACTAGAACTTTTTTTTCTTCAGGTCTAAAACAAAATATTGGGAATCAATGTGCACTGTATTCCTGTTTACTTTCAAACATTTCGGCCCAAATTCACAAAGGAGGTTTGGTTTAAACCATGAATTAAACCCCCTCCTGGGTTTTTTTTAAGCGTACGTGCGCACAGAATCCGATCCAATCATATATTTTCTTTGAGCATGCGCATGGGCAATGTGCATATACATGTATTTACGCTTATTTTATTACGTTTACGGAGGTTTGAACCTTACCCATGGTTTAAACCTCCTTTGTGAATTTGGGCCTTTGGGGTCCACAGACCATGTTGAAATCTGATTGCTCCATGTGTACTGGGACCCTGTGTCGAGCCCTGACAAGATAAATGCTGTATTAAGCATTCAAATCTGTAAATTACAAATTAAATAGTATGACAGGTACATGTATATTAAACAAATTTCCTCTTCTTGCATAAAAAGTAGTTCATTTTTTACTTTCTTCAGATTTCTTCACTATATTCTCCCCTTGTACGATAATAGCACAAGTATTTCTACTTTTCAAATTATTAACAAAATAATGATATCAAACAAAAAGCAAATTTATTACACACTTCATTGTTTGTACACAAACTAACAACTTATAACTTACATATATTGTTTTTTGTGTATAAAATAAAAATTACATTGTATGAAGAAGGATGCCCAAACTTAGCAATAAGTTATACTTCACAGGCATGTCACGTTTTAAGAAAAAAAAAGGGAAACGTTCATCATTTGAGAGGAAATGATAGTGACTTTGAATTTCCAATAGGCTTAATACAGAAGCCACCCGGATCCCATAGTAAATGGGTTAATTTCAAGTGAGTTAGAAAACTATTTCAAGTTGTAATAAAGACTGCCTTTTACCTCTCTTGACAAATGTTCAGTCATTATTTTATTTGCAGTAAATGACAAGTTTTCTTGGCAATCAAATCTATTCACACACACAAAAAAAACATGCAAAGGCTGGCATGATGCCAAATAACAAAAAAATATCAATGGCATATCTCCAACCTGTGGGTATACATAGAACTGGATTTGAATAGATTTTCATCTAAACAGAATATCCCCCTGTTCAGACACAAAACGTTTATACCGAAACTCGATAAAGAAACGTCGTATAAAATTTTCATCGTATAGCCTACGGACCGTTCAGACACATATCTCGACCGATTAGAAAAACATCGTATAGATGCGCAGTTTTCCACTGCGCATGTGATGGTCGCCGCCAGTCCCCGCCCCCTGGTAAGGACACCTTTCGCGCGTGCTCACGTTAAGCCCCGCCCAGTTCTATGGTCGCCATACCTTCAGACACAGATGGAAAGGTGATTCGTTATCGAGTTCTAGTTCGAAACGATGCTCTGACCCCAGTTTCGTTATACAACGTTTCATTAGTCAGCGTTCAGACACATAAATCCACAAAAATTCATCGTATAGATATACCGTTTCAGTATAGCTATACCGTTTTGGTATAAATTTTTTGTGTCTGAACACCCTGTATTACAACCAGTTGGCAAAGATATCTGGTAACTTACATGCACTGATGATGATGGAAATGAATTACAACAATAGTGATACAAATCCAATGGAATATATATATTTATATGGATTTCATATATTTACTCATATATTTATTGATTTATATGGATTTCAAATATATTTATATGGATTTCATATATTTATATGGATTTCATATATTTATTCATATATTCATTCATTTATACAAATTTCAAATATATATCTATATGGATTTCATATATTTCATATAAGGCTTCTTCAGTTCCTCAAGAAGCCTTATAGGCGAAAAAATGAACCTTTTGTGTCTAACAGAGTCATTTATTGTGTGTGTGTGTGTGTCTCTCTCTCTCTATATATATGATTTGACTTAACGGATAAAGAAATAAGTGATCTTTTCATAACAGCAAGATGCACAACACTTATCAGAAAACAGAGAGAATTTCAGTTCATGCAATTACACGGAGTCATATACACAAAAGTACAGCTAATGAAGTTTGGTTTTGTTGAGGACGATTTCTGTTCATTTTGCAAAAAGGACAAAGAAACCTACTTACACTTATTTTCCAATTGTGGGAAGGTCAAAGAGTTATGGCAATTTACTATTGAACACTTTGATTTAGTTGAATTAAGGGATATGAAGTGGCGAGATATATTTTTAGGACTATCGGGCAACTCAAATAGAATTAAGTGTGTGAATAGCATTATAATTTGGGTAAAATATACAATTTTTAAATCAAGGGCAGAAGGTCATTTACCTTCCAGTATCAAGATACAGAAAATTATTACGGATTTTATAGGGGAAGAAAAGGAATTAGCTACGAAAACGGGTAGGTTGTCAGTACACCTACAAAAATGGGAAGAACTAAAGGTAAATATGAGTGTGAACGGGTAACCTTACTGTAATTGTGTTGTGTGTGTGGGTGTGTGTGTGTGTGTGTGTGTGTGTGTATGTGCGTGTGGGGGTGGGCGTGTGGTGTGTGTATGGGTGTGTGTGAGAGAGAGAGAGGGAGGGTGTGTGTGTGTGTGGGGGGGGGGGTTGGTAATGGTTTGTTTTGGGAAGGGTATAATTTGTTTTTATGGATCGATTTCATTCTTTTGTTTTTTCTGACTCATTGTAGGCCTATAATTATGTAGGCCTATTGATTTAGGATATTTTTATTTCGTGAGTATGATTGATAACCTATGAATTGTATCTTCTTTTTTTTTTTTTGTATGAAGTCAGTCTGTATTAGTCATTTCCATTTTGCAATGAAGAATTATTTTTATTAATTATACGTGTATACATGTATATACATGTGTATTAATTCTCGTGTTCATGGGGGGGGGGTATTTTATGAAAAGATTTCATTTAATGTTTTCTTCAAATTGTTCGAATTTCAATTATTCATTTATAGAAAATGTTACAAGAAAATTTGTTTTAGTTGTCATATGCATTTACTTTCATTGAAATGTTGAAGTATGATTTATGTATAATTACTGAGTGGAATCGAAATAAAGATCATTGAAAAAAAAAAAAAAAAAATGATCAAAGTGAGAATAAATAAAAAATAAAAACAGTACAAACGATGATGATGGCAGTGCTGAGAATGATTGATGATCATGATGATCACGATGATAATGGTACTAATGATAATGATGGTGATGATGATAACGATAATGATGATGATCATCATAATGGTGGTGGTGATAATGATGATAATGATAATGGATGATGATGGTGATGGCGATGGTGACTGATGATGATGATGGTAATGATTTTGATGATGATGGTGATGTTGATCTGATGATGGTGTCATAATGAACGATGTCCATGTTAATATATGATGCATGGATTTTCAAATAATGATGGTAATGATGATAATGCTGATGATGATAATACTGATGATGAGTATGATGATTATGATGAAATTTTCACAAATTTTCCACAAATTTACCTCAAATTTTCCCCAGCTTTTTAACTTAATTCACTTTATTAATTGTTCATCTCATTCAAATACATGACATGAAGATATATTATTAAAATTAAATATGTGCTAAATAGATAAAGCACACTGAATTACAGAATTTAGACATATTTCTCCGTACAGACGTAAAGGGCAGTTGAACTAAGACAATTTCTACCAGTCAACCTCCACCAGTCAAGAGTTGTTTTCAGTTTACTGTCGTGCAAAAGTGTCTTGCAAAAAACTTACATGTCATTTTTTTTTTTTAGTTGAAATTGAATCTCTGAAAAAAATAAAGGCTATCTCTCATTCTCTACTCTCTTTAACAGTTTCAGTTTCAAACAAACTTTACGTGATTCGGTGAAACCTCTTGCAAAGACAACAATCTTGACACCAAAAAATCCTAAAAATGATTGCCTGTTCAATATTGGCATGATCCAACTCAATCTACTACGAGTGGGTCTGACCTACGGCTCCTGCCTCTACTCTACGCATCTTGCCTCCCACATCCTCCCCACTCAAGATGCTCAAGATGGTCTCACACTCGTCCCGAAAATATAGTAAATCGGGAGCATAGAAATCACCATCTACAGCTCACAACACAAGATTATGAATAAATCTGGTAATCTCACCTTTCTCTTGCTCTCCTACAGTCACAAAGATGATAAATTCCCGTTATATAGTTGGTTGTTTTGCTGTGCAGTTTACCGGACAATCCAGTGATAAATGACCACGCATACAATACATTACGCTACGTACGGAAGTTTTCAACTGGACCTATATACACATTCACAATTGTACACAAAAACTATTGAGAAGTTTTGCCTTTCGGCGATGCGTTGTACCCCCGCTACCAGTCGCCTCGTAATCTCGGCATCTCACTGCACGGATGGGAGACCTCAAATACATATCCCGTCATGCATTGCAAGGTCTTCGTTCGGTCAAATTTCTTGATCTGAACATTGCTAAATATTCTTATTGCTCATATCTCATACTTTTGTAATTGTACTTTGTGCCATGATGAAAGGGAGGGAATGATGGTTGGAGGGGTCAGTGAGATATCGGTTTATTCGTGGTGGCGGTGCAGTGGTGGTGGTGGTGGTGGTGGCGGTGGTAGGAAGGTAGTGATGATGGTGGTGGACTGGTGGTGGTAATGGTGGTAGTGGCGGTGGAGGTGGTGGTGGCCGGTAGTATTATTGGTAATGGTGGTGATGGTGGTATTGGCAGTGATGGCGGTGGTGGTGGAATTGGTGGTGTTGGTGTTGGTAGTAATGGTAATGGTGGTGATGATGGTATTGGTAGTGGTGGTGGTGGCGGTGGTGGTATTAGTGGTGATGATATTGATGGTGGTGGTGGTAGTGGTGGTGGTGGTGGGTGATGACGGTGGCATTGGTAGTGGTGATTATAATGGTAACGGTATATGATAATGGTGGTAGTGATTGTGGTGATGGTGGTGGTGGTAGTGGAGATTGGTGGTGGTGGAGAATGGTGGTGATGATGGTGGTGGAAAGGCATTGGTGATGGTAGTTGACATGTTGATGGTAGTGGTATCGATGGGATTGGTGATGATGGTGGTGGTGGTGGTGGTGGTGGAAGTGGTATTTATGGTGGTGCAGAGGGGCAGCGGTTGGAGAGGTGGTGGTGGAAGTGATTGTAAAAGTGATGATGGTGCCCAATTACTTTTCACTAGTATCATTAGGTCTGTAATGGTATTGGGCAGTCACAAATTACATTACCTTCTAGTCTGTCAACGATATCATCTCAAACTCAGTGGCGGATCTACGGGGGGGTTTAGGGGGTTTAAACCCCCCCCCCCCCCTTGGGCTGCCAAATAAACATTTAATGTGCATAGGAAAACAAAAAAGAGAAAAAATAGAGCATGCAAGTATGCTTAAAATCGCAAGCTGGCAACCCTAAAAATGAAAAATCTCCCTACTGTGGGAGGGGGGTATCCCCCTCCCACACCCTCCACCCTCGCTCGCTTCGCTCGCTCGGGCTCGGTCGCTACGCTCCCTCGCAATACCCAGCTCAGCCCCTCAAACCCCCCCCCTTGGAAAAAAAACTAGATCCGCCCCTGAAATTACAAGTTTCTTTTAGGCTATGATATTCCCACACTGTATTAACATTTTCAACAGAAACCATCTCACAGAAATGGAAACATTAGTAATGTAGAAAATCTCAAAGAATGAAGCGCATACCATAATAAGAAACCTTGCCAAACGAAATTATGATATTCTATTTCTAAAAGATCGTAAGCATAATAGTTATAGCATCATTTTGGAACACAAATACTTTCAATTCCTTATTTGCTACTAAATTAAATGCTATACTAAAGAATGAAATTCATGAAGCGTCTGTACTTATATTGATGCTATTGATACTTTTTATTTTCATAGGCAAAGGTTAATCAAAATTTCAGATTCAGATTTCATTTATTCACCATTTTCAATCATATAACGTGTACTGTAATGAATAACATACTATACTATAATAACAATGATATTAACAATGATGTTTTTCACAGATCTGAGTACTAATTAAATATAAATATTAAAAGTAAAATACTGTATGATACACAAATTATGACCTAATGGATACTTTTATTTTTTGGAAAATGGTAGGAATTGTTTATCACGATCATGACGATGGAACAGGAAGAAGAAAGGGCCTCCGATCGCTTTCGTTTTTGTCAGCATTTATCTCGGTAAATTCGGACGATCGGATGGGGGGGGGGGCACAGTTCTGAAAATGATCTGACTGATTAGCAGTGATCGATTTCCTTTGACAAGGAAACAACGTTTTGCTGGCCCTGTTTTGCTTTCGGTTCGACCAGCCTGTTTGGGGAAGAAAGGGGAAATATGTACGAGACGGATTAAACGCTTTAAATGCCTAACAAGAGTGATGCTCCATTACACCTATCTCTTTCGCGACATTTCGTTTTAATCCATGGTTTTACTTACCTAAATATTGATCAGATTTGAATCTGATAATACCTTACCTTTGAGTTTTTGCAATACTCTGTCACTTTCATAGGTCTTGATATATTGTGTATGCGGTGGCCCAGTAACTCCCTTAATTGTATATTGAATATCCGAGGTTGTGATGAGACCGAACAGAAAATTTCGGAGAATAACTTTTTTCCGTATGTCCAGGAGCAACCATTAAAATCGTTATTGTTGTATGATTTCCTAATCAGCGTGATCAGATAAAACTTTGGTTGCATTTTCAAAGGTTTCGAATGTTGCGTATGTGAATTATAAACGTAGTGAGAAAACATAAGGTGATGGTTGCCCGAATATGAGTACCAGTTTTAACATTCTCAGGGCATCGCGGATCGCCCCTCCCCACCGTCTATCTCGTAAACACTAGCGCAGCTGAGGGGGGCAGGGGAGACTGCCTCCCCGCCCCGACAACTTTTCCTCCCATTTTTTTTTTTTTTTTTTTTTTGCTTGTCAGAGAATTATGGAGGAAAACATGTAATAGGGGTCTCCCTTCAAGCAGAATTTGCCCCCTTGTAAAAAAATCCTAGCTACGCCACTGCTCGTATAAAGCCTATATGGTAACTTCAGAAGTATGGGTAATTTCACAATTCTGAGGGGCCCCGCCCCCGCTCAACTCGTAAGCCTATTTTAACTCCAGAAGTAGCAATATGATAATTATAGCATATTTGTTTGCGAGCGAAAGGAGCGAGAATAATTATGTTTTAAAGGAACCCTTCATTTTGTGTGACAGTTTCTGATGCATTTATAATCCACGAATGAGCCACCATTAAACGTTGTTTAACCGGCACTAAATTTGATGCACTCGTGATCATTCAACATAAATCCCCTGCCCCCTTCTCTTTCTATCTTAAAATGTGAATTGGTTGCTTATTAATTTTACCTGACTAACTCCTTGACCTGACTACTAAGAAAGCATGTGTATGCTTGTAAGTTAGCTAAACCAGGAGCCCGACGTCTTTGAAGTCCTCTCCAAAGGGACAATAATATCTAAGGGCACTAGCGCATCCGCTTGGTATCAAACCCGGGTACTTCCACTGCTCTATCGCTGAGCCATCGCACCTCCTTCACTTCTTTTATGAAAGGTTGCATCAAGCATAATTGTTTGGGGTGTTCCCCTCCCCCTTCCCCCCCCCCCCCCAGTTTCCAAGTACAATCTAATTATGCGGATTGTCTTCGTATAATTTCGTATAATTTTCTTAACAAAATTATTTACCTTTGTTGGAAATTTTAGGGGGTATATTGCCCCCTTCCCCTTCAGAAATGCCAGTGGTGAGTGTTGAATGACAATAAAACCACTTTTATCCAAAGTATTGTAAAAATCCGTTTGGAAATTTTAAGATAAAAAATCATGACAGTAGCCCTACCAAATGTTCCACCTGGAACACATATTGCTAAATCACTCTGCGCCCTCTCACGTTCTGGACTTAACTAAAGTTGTTGTTTTTCTGTCAATTTTCTAGTTGGCTCTCTTAATATAATATTAAGTTGTGTTCTCAATGGAGAAGTCGTTGTATCTATAACTGAAAAGGCAACTCTATAGGTAAATGAAAACGATAAATGAAAATTCAATTCTATTATCCATTCCATCATATATATGATCGATGCCTTTCCCTCCCTTTCCTCATGTTTCTTTACAATTTGTATACAGACGAACACGAGATGGCGACATGTCAATCCACTTCATTTTTGCAGAGATTATTGAACACTCGATTTTTTATAAAAGGCCTGACATTTCTATATATTTTTTTTTCTAATTTCTTGTTTTTGTAAATCAACGAACCTTTCATAGTTCAGTCTCTACGATAGATGAAGTAAGGGGAGAAAGGGACAGAAAATTTCCAGAGATTTAAATTGATATGAGAGCTTGAGACAGGGAGAAAGGGGAAGGAAATAATGGCCGTTGGCATGGTTAGGGGGATTTTTAAAATATATATATATATTTTTTAATGAAAATCCATATTTAAAATACAACTAGGAGAGTTTCGTCCAAACTTTTTCTTTCATATATCTATTGTTATCAACATTTATTTCCCATCTGACCAAGGTTACTATGTCTTGAACACAGCTATATACCAATACAATACGTTTGGCAATAAAGGAGGCGAATATCTGAAAGGAGAATCGTTTTCTGGTTTAGTATATGGCTCATAATTTTTGCCTTAATATCTAGAGTGGAGGAATATGGCTTAACCCACCCACCCCCCCCCCCCCCCCCCCCCCCATTCCTGGTCGTTTTTTTCCTTTCGCAACTCTGTTTACTAATTTACGGATACGTAAAACAAGATCAAATGATGAACGTATATGGAATACGATCCGACTGTTCAAAGTGCATTGATCATGAACACATATAAAAGCTTCACGCGTGGAAATATTTAAGTAAACTTTAAAGTTTCACGACAGGTGGGGTAAAATTTTCCAGGATGACAATTTTTATGAAATTTACGGATACAATGATGAAGATAGTTGAAGAAAGATATGATAATCTGCCGAAAGGGTAAGCTAATTTGTTTTTGTTTTTGTTTTTTGTTTTGTTTGTTTTGTTTTGTTTTAGCATCAGTGATTCAGCCGCCTTTCGAAGAGAAAGTTAATTATAAGTGGCGTAGCCACAAAGAGCGGTTACGTGCATAATAAGGTGGGAATAAGACTTCGTAGGTTTATTAAATGTGAATTAACAAGGCCACTGGATGGTGTGGGAGGCTGTATTATCACCCTTTTCCATTCCAGTTCCTCTCTCCCTTTTGCTTTCTCTCTTTCTCTCCCCCTCTCTCTCTCTCTCGCTCTCGCTCTTTCTCTCTCTCTCGCTCTCTTACCCTCTCTCTCCCTCTCTCTCTCTCGCTCTATTTTTCTCTCTCTCTTTCTCTCTCTCTCTCTCTTGTCATTTGACTGGAGGTACGAGCCCCTGTGCCTCGCCTCTATTTAGAAATTTGTCATGAGTAGGCCTATGTCTGTTTGCATTTATATGAAAGTAATAACATTTCATACAGCCAGCGGTATTATTCCACATTATATAGACCTTTCTCAGATGTACAAGGTGAGTACATTAATGCTTCATTTGGAAGTATCTTTCCACGACATAATTCTTATTTTATCATTTTATTATTTATTTACTTTTTAGCTCTATATCCAATCCAGGGTATTCAATCACTAACAAAGTGCTTACGCTGGACTGTGTCGAATTCAGTTTACCACTAGCGTACCCAAGGGTGGGGGGGGGGGGGGGTGGGGGGCAGACTGCCCCCTGACAACTTTTGACCTAAAAAATTCCCCCTTCCCCTTTCAGAACAGATAACTTCCCCCCCCCTTTTTTTGTTGCTTATCAGAGAATTCTGGACCCCATAAAATCTGATCCACCCCCCCCCCCCCCCCCCCGAGCGACTTTTGGAGGGCTGGCGAGTAGAAAAAATACGAATCTCCCTGCAAGCAGTCTCTTTGGGACATTCAAGTTTAATGATGTTCCTCCCCTCTCCCTCTAACTCTTTCTCCCCCCCCCTTTTTTTTTTTTTGCCATTTGATTGAGGGTCATATCATCATCCCCGTGCCTCTATACATTCGCCACTGTTTATATATGTCGGCCTATGTATGTACGTTTATTGGAATGTAATCACTGTAGTAATAAATGTAATTATTACCTAGCTATAAAGCTAGGGTAATAATATCCAAACCTTTGGAAGCGCAGAGGAAGGTTAAAATATTATGTGATATGAGCTATACAAGAATATATCATTTTATACCATACACATGATACAGGTGGCATTATAATTCTGCACTGCATCATTCTCTGATTTACCTGGTAAGTGCAGTAGCTTTATTTGAAAGTATATTTCCGTGACATAATCGAAGCTTAGCTTTCGCATTTTGGCCCCATTCTCCTTATATTTCTCTTCTTATTTCTAAGCCGGGATGTTCAATCTCCTACATAATACGCAGGACTGAGAAATCCGGATTTGTCCGCCAGAAGTGTTAGTTTAAATAGGGGAGAGAGAGGCTAAAACAGTGGCGGATCCAGGGAAGGGGAGGGGGGGGGGGGCTCCGCTGGGACCAAAAAGGGGCCGAAAAAATGCTGAGGACCTGTTTTTTCTTCTTCTTTTTTTTTTTTTTTTTTTGCTTGTAGAGATTTTTCGAGTTAAAAAGGGGCCCCAAAATGCTGCGGATTTTTTCCATAAGAAAAGATGTGAATTCGAAATGATCTGTTTAGAAACAGAAGGAATCTAGACCATCGATGTTTATATTTTCTTTCCAAATTTTGAGCTTTTTGGAAATGCCTTTACTGTCTAGTTCTTGACTGAAATGTTTCCATTTCGAAAAGAGTGTGTTGTAAGGCCGAATATTAAGAGTGGAAAAATCCTGACATACTAAGCCATAATGATTCATCTTGTATTTCTTTACCAAGTATTTCTTGTTTATTTCATGCAAACGCCATCATAAAAAAGTTTGTGATTTTTATTGCTTGCCACATTAATGCCATAAAACATGTGTTTATGAGACAGTATACAGAGAGACAGAGAGACAGAGAGAAGGAGAGAGATAGAGAGAAATAGAGAGAGAAGGAGTGAGAGAGAGAGAGAGGGAGGGAGATCGGAGAGGAGGGGTGCCAGAGAGGGGTGGAAGAGAGGGATCAATACTACTACTACCACTACTACTACTACTACTGCTACTACTACTACTACTACTACTACTACTACTACTACTGCTACTACTACTACTACTACTCCTACTACTAATGATAATAATAATAAATAAATAATAATAGTAATAATAACAATAATAATAATAATAATGATAATAATAATAATAATAGTAATAATAATAATGATGATGATAATCATTATTATTAGTAGTAGTAGTATTACTACTCCTACTACTACTCCTACTACTACTACTACTACTACTACTATTATTATCATTATTATTATTTTTTTTTATCATTATAATTATTATTATTATTATTATTATTATTATTATTATTATTATTATTATTATTATTATTATAGGCTATATAGTTGTAGTCAGGGTAGCACTATTAATAATATTATTGTTCTTCCTGACGGCCCTGCGATCATGTTATCACCCCGACTTTAGACGAGCTACCACGAAATAAAAATAAAAAATAAAAAGGCGCTCAGGCATTTAAAAAATTCCCTTTTACAACATATGCCAATCTTCTTCACAAGAATGAAGAGTGGCAATTATAGATTAACTAGTGGAACCCGTGGAAATCCACGGGCACTATTGAAATTAGGATGAGTTTGATTGCAACAATTAGACTTGTTATTTGACATAATAGTTGGAAAGGCAAAAATAACCCTTATGTGGACTGAAAAATGTGAAGAGTTTTGTTGCAAAATGCAATAAATCTATTTTGGTGAATGCTAGATATTTGTTTTTAAAGGTAGCTGCCGAATTATAAGGGAAAGAATACTGGAAATGTATATGTGCTTTTGTCTATAAGTTGAAGTTAAATTACAGCTTCATATGTAAGAAGTGCTGTATCATTGAAGATATATTTTTTTGAATTATACCTCTGTGGCCATAGTGCAGAATTAATTATAAATGGTTTTTTTTTTTTTTTGCAACAAAACACTTTTCAAACAAATACTAAACAATTATTGTATTGCAAGAAAGATCTTTAGTTAAAGACATTAATTTTGGGTCATGTCATGGGTGAGTAAATAAAAACTAAGGTTTCTTGGGCCTGATTGGTTAAGATCATTTTTTTTTGGTTAATTGATGTTAGTATTTTCAGGCATAATCTTAGTAGTCACAATGATCACAGTCACTCGTCTTTTACTCATATTCATCGATTACTAACTCCAGGGAACTCCACCATGAGCAATGCACCATTGTGGTGGATACCGCGAAGTCTGTAATTTGTCTCCTTGATGCAGTACCGGTACGGTTTTTTTTCTTGGATTGGTGCATGGCTGCAAAGCTCGGCGATTTCTTCCGTGAAGACTCTTCTGTTTATTAACGGACATTGTAACCTTCTTGTTTTTCTTCTTCTGTGTCCCTTTTTCGGTATTATGAAAGATCTGAATTGCAAGAAAAACTGTCCAAGATCATCATTTAAATATTCAGAGGTTTAAATCTCGTGTTTCTCCCGTTGTAGAACCAACTGATTCCTGGGAAAGAAATACGGACGCCTGGTATAAAGCTACAGAATGCTCATGGATTACGGGTACTGGATGGGTGGTATTTGCGAGCACTCATGGCCATATTGCTATTTTTAGACGGTTCGTGTACGTTCGTGTACAGGCGGGCAGTGGGCGTAGCAGGTTGCAAGCCATCCAGGTTGTCTTTGTCCATGGCGCTTGTTATGAAAAATCATATTTTGCAGCCAAACGGCGGGCTTTCGCGAAATACGAACCCGGCGTTGCACTGCCTCGGCACCTCGGCTACCTGTTCCCCTAAAGGGCGCGTTCCGAGGAGCGGCGGCAAAAAAGTTTACGGCGCTGAACCGCCGAAAAAGCTCCCACTATTATTATATAGATGTCTTGTTAAAGGACATTAGCGCCGTGTCAGGGATTGGAACTATGCGACAATTCCAGTCACTGGTCGGACCATAATATTTAGTGAAAAAGCTACCGGCCCCTAAATTGTACACCCGAGGAGAAATTTCGTGAATACATGAGCGCCTGATCATGGTACCTCGGCTAAAGCTGGGATATTAGTTACTGCAGAACCCTCAGGAAGAAAGGTATCATAACTTAAATATGGAGCCCTGGTTAAACAAGACAGGCTAAAGCCGGAGTAATTATATACGTTCATACGGGACTTGTGATTTCGAAACTTTGAATTAACGAAGCAACTACTCACTAACAACGACGAAGGTTCACACGTGCCCCGAAACAAGTACGCTCGTTGTTCTGAGATTATATGTAGAGCGATCGTGGTTTAACATGAAGATGATTAACAGAGAGATCATCGTTACCAACGAATTTGCTAGGCTTAAAGATTCTTCAGTCCACAAAGTCGATAACAGACTCGCTTGTAGTTCTAGAACTACAAGTAAACTTGAAGTATTGGAATTACGAGTCCGGTCATACCGTCTGAAAGTATATACAAGATAATTTAAAGTTTTTGAAATTACAAGCGAAGCTTAAAGTTTAGCTCCCCTCGGGTGAACCTAACCTCTGTAAAGTCCAGTAGAATATATTTGTATAGAAGATATAAACTGACATGATTATTATCAATATCATATAGCAGTTCAGAATGGGTGGACAAGTGACACGTGAAATACATACCCGAGACCGGATAAGTGTGAGCGGCCTCCAGTCCCCACCTCACAACCAGTCACCACTGACTGTGTACCTCCCACGGGAAGACCTACCGATGAGTGTGGCGGGCGTCGGGTCCCCACCCAACAACCAGTCACCAATGTATGTGTACCTCCCCCAGCGAGATCAATCAGTGGGTGTGACCAGCGTCGAGCCCCCACCCAGCTACGACTCAGTAATGGTCGGCGTTCAGGCCCCACCAAACAACCTGTCACCATTGACTGTGTGCCTCCCACAGGAAAGCCAATCGATGGGTGTTGGCGACGCCCAGTTCCCACCTAACATCCAGTCACCAGTGACTGGGTACCTCCCACAGCAAGACCAATCAATGGGTGTGGCTCCCATCCCGTCCCCAGTTGAAAACCAGGCATGTGTGGCTAATGACCACACCCAGCTAGACCAAGCAAGTGGCGTGATCGGCTTCGAGTTCCCATCCAACAACCAGTCGTTAAGGCCTAACTACTGTACCCAACAAGACCAACCGATGGGTATGGCCAGCGTTCAGTCCCCACCTAACAACCAGTTACCACTAACGGTGTCCCTCCCACAGGAAATCCAATTAGCGGGTGTGGCCGGTGACCAGTCCTCACTGTCTGATTACCATCACCGGTCCCAGCAACGTAACCTGCCGATTGCTACCAGAAACTTAACACCAATAAACTATTGTCATTTTACAATGGGACTTTTAACATTTGTGGTTGGCATCGCATTTACCTTTTTTTCTATCCCTACCGGTTTGCTACTGGAATATATTTGGAGTAGTTTATTGGTAAGTATTTTGTTTGCTTCTTCTTCTTTAAAGCTCTAATGCCAGCCTTTCGTGCCGTGGGCAGTAGCTTCCGACCGATAATAAAAGCATTGAACAATGTGTTTAGATTAAAAATGACTAATTTTTTTCTTCGTGAGACCGAGACAGGTACCTTCATGGTGAAGTTTGTTCCTACGGGAGATAATAATATATGCCCAATTTATCAGTGAAACTAAGAACAACACGATTAAAAAAAAATGCCGTTTTTTCAAGGGAAATTTCCTGGCAGTCATGATGCTGGGAATGCCCGTTTTTCCACTGCAGTACATAGACCGCGGTTTAAGTTAAACCGGAGTTCAGAATACGGGCGATTGTGTTTTTCTCACAGACTTTGGTATACTAAAAACAAGGAAACTGTTAGCATACAGTCATAATTTTGTTGAATAGTAGAGACTTTAATTTCTAACAGGAAAATCTATGTAAATTAAAACGTAAGCATGGAAACGATTTGTAATTTAACAGGGTAACTTGTTAAAATATGAGAAAATGGTTTTTAAACAGTGTTTTATGTCGGGCGATTGTAAATATATGCTGATTTCCGGTAAACCAACAAACTTGCTGTTGTTTTACAGGAAAAAGACTGCAAAATTGAAATAACGGCAATAACTTGTAATTACGACAAGGGCCAAAAAACCCTGTAGTTTTACAGTTATTTTTTACAGTGAAGTCGAAATTGAACTCTTGATAGTTCGTGGTATAGTGGTTCGTTCACTTGACCCTCAATCCAAGGGTTGAGGGTTCGAATCTCAGCCTGGCACTAGCGTCTTTTGGAAAGACATTGATCCACATTTGCCACTCTCCAACCAGGTGTTAAATGGGTACCTGGCAGGATTTATTCCTTGAAATGCACTGTGCGCTGATTACGGAGCTAAAGCCAGCGTAATAATATACAAACATTTGGAAGCGCAAATATTGGGACGATATATCATAACGTGATAGGCGCTATACAAGAACAGTTTACTATTATCATTATGCATTATTAGCGATTGTTGAAGAAAACAGTGGTAGAGTAGGGGTTAAGTATAGGTGAGAAGAAACTTTATTTCCCTACATATACATATCTATTCTGGCCCCTGTTTCATAAAACTTGGTATCAAGAACAACTGCTTCATTTCTATGCCAAATTCACTCTCAGCCAATCAGATTCAAGGATTTCAGTCGCTTATAACAATTACTGTAACTTGTTATTGATAACAAGTTATATGAATAGGGGCCCTGGTCAGTTAAAATAATCTACAGGTTATACACCATTTCAAACTATCTTCAGGAACCACTGAATGAAGGGTTAAATACAATCTTTTTTGTTTATTGAGACTACCGTAGCCTTGGGATATTAGCCCAATCAAGTTCAAAAACTGCTAAGTGGTAAATCCCCACGAGAGGGTCGAGGAGTGACAGAGTTTTCAAAACCTTGTACCTCGCTCTTGACATTGCTTGATCCAACCAAGACTGAATCCAGCATGTCAAAAGTGTTAAAGCTATCATTTTTTTCTTTTTAGAAACGCCTGAAGTTAGCAGCCTAATTTTAAAGTTCGGCGAGTTTTATCATTTTTTTTTAATGTGATCAAGCATACAGAGAAATTATTTCTTTCCATATGGATGACTTATTTCAAGTCATAAAATAAGATTGTCATATGTTCATCCACTTCCCCACTTTTAATGATCTCATGTCAGATATTTCGACTTTCTTTCTTTCTTTCTTTTTTTTTTTTTGTGCAGTTTGCCGTTACCGGTACAATTGGCCGGCTTGCGGTACGTAAGAAACCTTCATCGAGACTCTTGGTAAGCTCATTCTTTTCCCTAATTACTGATTTGTCATATATGTCATACGGTTTTGAAAAAAAACAGAAAAGAAATGATAATGAAAATGAAAAGGAATAGATAGAGCTTCTTGCCATATTGTTCAAAACATTAGAGGAGGCGTATATAGCTTAGTGGTTTCGTAACCGGGAGGTCCCTGGTTCGGAACCAAGTGGATGCGCTAGTGCCCTAGGTAAGGCATTAATCCTCGCTACCATCGGCGAGGACTTAACGCCGTAGGTCCCCTCGTTGCTTACTAATAAATATATACTTGTTTTCTTAGCAGTCACTTTACATAAATGATTATCACATTTTGTAACAGGGTCAAATTTTTTGTAAATGTTAGGTCAAGTTTACACCGGCAGAATTTGACCTGTGAACTTTACCATCGGTACCTTTTGAGGCACAACTTTCTACTCTCAGCACCCCCTGTGAAAATAATCGTCCCATTAGCCCTAATATAAAAACCCCTATATATATATACATACACAAAGTCTTTGATGTAGGCCTCTGTGTTTCAAATCTACAGATAACTGTTTACATGGTCATAAGCATCCTATCTGCCGTCAGTGCTTCCATTGGGATGATCGTATTTTCTTTATTTGCCGCTCAACCCATGAGTGTAAGTCTCACTTCAGAGCGAGTAATACATACATACAGTACATACATATATATATATATATATATATATATATAAGTGACATTTTTTGTTCTAATACTATACTGCCCTACTTTGACAAAAGCAATCATTCCTTTCAAATCTGAGTTATTGAAGTTTTTAGAGTGTACTTAGCATGTTTTATTTCCAGCCCATGCAAGCTTTGAGTAGAAACTCTCATCTTATGGAGAGATATTTAAGTCAATACAGGTACATCATAATGATATTATGATGAACATAATGTATACAATGTTATTGTTTAGACGCCCATGTTAAATGACACATTTTGCTAATTTACTCTTGTGGATAAATTTCTGACATTATATATATTTTGCTCATTTTCGGGAAATATCACTTTTATCATTTGTTTCCTTTTGTCAAAGTAGGGCGGTATAGAATCGGTAACTCTTGTGGATAAATTTCTCACATTATATATATTTTGCTCATTTTCAGGAAATATCACTTTTGTCATTTGTTTCCTTTTGTCAAAGTAGGGCAGTATAGAATCGGTAACTCTGGATAAATTTACATATGTGAGAAATTAATTGGATAAGAGAATATTTTGCGTAGCTAAATTTTTTGTTCCACTCTACTTACTTCCTTTTTGTGGAAATAACTGCATGGGCATATAGGGCCATAGACCCTAGATGACCATTTTTTTTTTCCGAAAGGGGCGGTTTTCAATAATTTTGAAATGCTTTCATAATAGGAGCCTAATTACTTTAGGATTATTATTGAAAATCAATGAAAAATTACCCATTTTCTTTTTTGTAAATGCAATTCTACTTATCATATTACTTCAAAATCAGTCATTACCTTTAATTTGAGACTCGGTTGGTAAAATAAAGCGCCCCTTTGGCTGGTATTTTGAAAGATGTTATCCACCGCCCTCAAGGACACAATCTGATTATATCAATATCCAAATTTGTTTATGATGCTCTTGTCTATATTTACACCATTTTCTGTACGATTGGTAAATTGTTTTAATGACAAAATGCGTCCATATGCTCGGGGAACATTTTATTAAATTTCAAATTTTGTTGTTGTTTTGTTTGTTGTTTCTTTCCTGACAGGGGCAGCCAGAACCCTTTTTTCTGAATTAATGTAACCCAAATGCTGTTTACTTCTTTACTTATCCCGTAGATCAAAATATTTTCCAGATTCTACTATGCAGGATAACTTGCAAAATCAAGATCCGTCACAAATATCAGAACATATATGGGCCCTAGTTGGTAAAACAAACAACAGCGAAAAATGAATGAATAAAAAGAAATTAATCAAAATAATCGATCTAAAATAAACTTTATATTATGACAGTTGACATATCGACGTCCGTTCGCTATCACGCTAATAATACTCTACTTTGTCGAATTCAACTGTGCCTTTGTTGGATTCAGCCTAGTATCCCATAGGCTCTACACGTCCGCTAAGCGTGATGTCACGACGCAGACGGTAAGAAACGATTATCACACGAATCGTAATTTGACACGCCCATATGCACATCCCGGCACAGACTCAACTTATTGACTCAGGGGTGGGGTGCATGATTCGGATTTTTCGTACAATAAATCTGTGTTGACGCGAAAAGGAGGAGTCAACCATCTGCGCCAAATGATGACTCCTTTCGAAGTCAAAGCGGCAGTAATCAGGCGAGCAATATAGAGCCCGCTCTACGCGAATGGTCATTTGCATGGTGTAGGAAGGCGTCAATGACAGGTGCAGCCTGCCACGCGTCATGTGAGAGTGATATAAATTTAGTATAAAAAAGTGTATGCACAATGATAAGTGTAAGCAGTGCATTTTATGAGTGTTGTATGGACTAACTGCCTTCACAGGCTCGATTAGCGCAAGTTATTACGCAATAGAAATGACGCCTTATATGCAACGACCTAAAGCACGGCTCACACGAGGCGTCATTTGGATTACCTGCGCTAATCGAGTCTGTGAAGTCAATTACGTCAGATAATAAAAATATTGTTTGTACCGTTTATCTTGCAATCACTTTCGAAACGATACCACTCTTTCATGACGCGCAAAAGACCGTACAAGTCACTGACGCGGTCCTAACGTCAGCAAATGACGCCTTGTGTGAGGAGGGCTTTTAAAGGCAATATGTTCCACATGCAAGTTGGTTGGCCAATGTGGTAATAGGCAAGCCTATAGTACCTCCTTGGTTTGGCGTACATTTAAATATTTTCCCACCAGAGTCAAGAACCCGTTTTTGTGCCTAGAAGCTTTGTCAATGCCTGGCTGTGAATTGGCGACCCAAAAACCGAGCCAGTTGCTGAGGCAATTCTACGTCAGCTAATGATGCAACGTGTTCAATGGGCAGAACTGAAAATCTTTGATTCGCGCAATGTAATCGATGCCTCATATGCACCCGGCATGAGAAACGCTCTTTTTCAATCTGATATACATATATATTATTTTGTAATCATAACGTTGACTATTATTATGATTATCATAAAAGATAATAAGTGGCCATTATTTTGTATAAGTTAATTCGTTGGAGGGAAAGATTTGAAAAGAAAAGAAAAGAAAAAAAAACGTTGTTGACCAATAAAATGGACGAGATTTACGAAAGAAAAATATGGGGTATTATGGAGAGAACATGAGAATGTTCAATATATAAAACAGGAATAACATATATAGAAGGAAACTAAGGAAATGTTAGAAAAAGTTAAAGGACTCAACATAATCAAAATTAAATAGTCTAACGAATTAACCTTAGATGGACTTTAAAATGTATATGTTTTCCCCTGCAAATGTAACTGAGACATATTTACATATCTTATGCCTTCTTAACTTGTTATCTATAGGTTAACTCAAGTTGCCCTAATGGGAGTGGACAAAGCGTATTGTACACGATAAGCAGACAACCTCTGGATAGTGAAATGGACGCGTCAAATGTTGGTGCTTCCAGCATTTCAACGGAGCCATTTCCTTCAACTGAACAAACCAATTACCGACAGGGGACGTTAGTATAGTCAATGGTGTAGCTACGATGTTGGCGGTATATAGGCACGTACCACCCCCCCCCCCCCAAAAAAAAAAAAATAAAAAATAAAAAAAAAAATAAATAAATAAATTAAAAAAAAATAAATAAATAAATAAAATGAATAAAATAAATAAATAAATAAATAAATAATAATGATAATAATAATAATAAAAATAAATAATAATAATAACAATAAATGAATAAATGAAATTAAAAATAAATAAAATAAATAAATAAATAAATAAACGAAATAAAATAAATAAATAGATGAAACATCAATAAATAAATTTTAAAAAGTAAATAAAAATAAAAATAGATTAATTAATTAACTTAAATAATTGGGGGAAGGGAACGCGGAAAGAATATTTCAAATTTAACATTTCAATTTCAAATAATTTATTATCTTCCATCGATTTTGACATTTAACATATGTTCAGATAATGCAATCTACATGTGTATAAAGTAGTATGACTATAATCAAGAACTTGCAATACAAGGAAGACTAGGCGCGATCCCATTAGGCCTACGCTTGTATACCCCCTTCTCACAACCCATTTGGGTAGCCATGTCAATGCGTATTTCATTCACCGAGTAACACCAGTGCACCCCTATACTATTATGCCAGTACCCCCTCAATGGCAGGAATTATGCTACATATATACATATATATATATATATATATATATATATATAATATATATATATATACATACATACATAATTATATATGTATATATATGTGTATATATGTATGTATGTATGTATGTATATATATATATATAATGAAAGAAATGTCACTATGAGACGGTCGTAGCTTTTATTGTCCTCCTTTATTTGTCAAGCTTTCGATCAATGATCTTCATCAGGACTGTATAAAAACACAAAATGATGGCTGACATTTACATCGGAATAAACATTTCAATTTCTTACAATGGTTAAGTACTAATCAATATAATTATAATAATATTAATTATGTTGTTTATTATTATAATGATTATTATAATTATTATTATTGTTATTGTTATGTCTGTTATTATTATTAGCAGTAGTAGTAGTAGTAGTAGTAGTAGTAGTAGTAGTAGTAGTATATTATTAACATCATCATTATTATACATTTGCATATTTTTTTAAAGAATAAATCAATGTGTGAAAAGATACTTGCATGTCTATATTTACAAATCTATTTCTGTAAATAATATTTCTATGAATATTTGCAAACAATATAGATAATGAGTGTGAATGATTACCATGTGGACAAGGTTGTCGTGGTGACTAGTCGGCGTTGCTTTTTAAGGTGACATGGGCTTCTTTGGGGATCTATATGAGAAGTACACAACCTGTTAGCTTCACATGTTTCAATATATACAAGTTTGCATTTGCATTAATTGCATGGATATATAGCATGATACAATATGTTGTATCATACTATATTGTATCATGCTATATATCCATGCAATTAATGCAAATGCAAACTTGTATATATTGAAACAAGTGAAGCTAACAGGTTGTGTACTTCTCATATAGATCCCCAAAGAAGCCCATGTCACCTTAAAAAGCAACACCGACTAGTCACCACGACAACCTTGTCCACATGGTAATCATTCACACTCATTATCTATATTGTTTGCAAATATTCATAGAAATATTATTTACAGAAATAGATTTGTAAATGTAGACATGCAAGTATCTTTTCACACATTGATTTATTCTTTTAAAAAATATGCAAATGTATAATAATGATGATGTTAATAATATACTACTACTACTACTACTACTACTACTACTACTACTACTACTACTACTACTACTACTAATAATAATAATAATAACAGACATAACAATAACAATAATGATAATAATAATAATCATTATAATAATAAACAACATAATTAATATTATTATAATTATATTGATTAGTACTTAACCATTGTAAGAAATTGAAATGTTTATTCCGATGTAAATGTCAGCCATCATTTTGTGTTTTTATACAGTCCTGATGAAGATCATTGATCGAAAGCTTGACAAATAAAGGAGGACAATAAAAGCTACGACAGTCTCATAGTGACATTTCTTTCATTATACCTTCCACTAAAACAACTATGAGTGACCACCAGCGTTGTGTTCGAGGAACATTTCTTACAATATATATATATATATATATATATAGTAGTTTTTTGTTTAAAAGTAAAAGACAACGATAACCAGTACAAATAGTACAAAAGTACAAAAGTATTTTGTAAGACGCTGTTAGACTTAATGAGGAATATTGAATAAGAAGTGTCCAATCAATTCATTTTTTAATAGTGATATTAATGTAACTGATATTGATTAAAGTAATAATACTTATAACAGTAATAAGTCTTGTTTATCCAGGGTAGCCTCGTCAGTATTATCTATACTCTTCTCCCTGAGGGCCTTGCAATCATACTATTGCCCCGGCTTTAGGCGAGCGACCATGAGAAGGCGTTCAATCGTTCAAGGATTTTTTTCCCCCTGCCCGGTACCCATTTAATTCACCTGCGTGGAGTGTGGCAAATTTAAATTAATGTCTTGTAAAGTAATAGAAATGCATATTCATATGTATTTGTTTACCTGTATGTAAATTGCATTTATAATGCCCTATATTAAAATGTAAAATACACTAGTCTGTAATGCTCCCTAGGGAGTGGAGATTGTTCACACATTGGGTGCGGGCAGGCCTGAATCCGAAGACTGAGGTGATGATGTATCTGTAAAGCATGTGGAGACATTATCAGTAACTATTAAGTGCTCATAAATCCAGAATATTATTGTTATTATTATTATTATTGTTATGTAAAATGCTCAGTTTCATCTCGGGCAGTCATCGTTATAATTTTCTCTTTGGTGCATTTGTTTTAATTCTAAAGCGAGGTATGCATGATGTTCTTGGGTCTCTAAGCTTGACAATGATATACAAATCTATTTATGAAATGTTTTCACCAGTATCATGTTTATGCTTCTATTTTTTTCTATGTTTAGTTAGTTATTTCTAAGTGAAGTGGTAATTGCATTATCCACTTAGAAGGCTACTCAGGGTTCATGAAATCTTGTAGATAAAAACTTCATTTTGATCACCCTCCCCCCTTACCTCATAGTTTCTTTACACATTAATATACAGATAAAAACAAAGGGGGCGACATTTCAAGCGATTTTATTTCAGAGTGAATTCTTTCCAGTAAAACTAGATATTAACTTACCAGTATTATATTTTTAAAGTATATCAATTGAACCAGCTTTCTTCCTGTCCAGTTTAGAGTGGGGAAGATATAAGTGGGGAAAGACCTTCGAAACATTTCCCTGGTGAGATTAAGATGAGTGATTAAGCGCTGGGCAAAAGTGTTTCTAGGCATTCCTAACGGGTCCGTGGTCTAGGCGTACAGAACTAAGATGCGTACTGTAAAACCTGGAACTTTCGCGATGTAAAACTTTCAAGAATTTATAATGACAGCCAATTTGGCAGCAAGAAACTTCCACGAATAGCAATAATTTTATGTTGTTTCAATTGTGATTTTATTAATTCGCGGCATGAAACTTTTGCGAATCTCGACCCCTCGCGAAATTCGCGAAAGTTTCATGGACGCAAAAATTTCTGGTTTTACAGTTGGTGTACGTAGTCACTCGGTCCGCCAGTCTCCGCTTTTTGTCTCCTACCTGGGGGGCGTTTCATGAAAGGACTTGTCAGATATTTTATCCGACAAATTTGCTCTCAACCAATCAGATGCAAGGATTTCAGTAGCTTATAACAGTTGTCGGATAAAATATCCGACAACTTCCTTTCATGAAACGCTCCCCAGAAGGTCCCCTGCAACCCAAACGCAAGTTGATTTCTGTTGATGTGCAGGGATGCAAACAACTCATATTTTGTTGTTCAAACATCTGAATATGTTTCATAGATTTTTAAATATTTTTGAAATCATTTTCTCAAACATTTCATTTCATTTATTTAGTTCTGCATAGAAATACAAGTGCACAGTATACAGTTTGCATAATATGATCACAGAAACGTATTTCCAACATGCTAAGCTCCACCCTAAAAAAAAAATGCTCCAGATCTCATTCCTGCAGTGACATCATCTGTCAATCAGAAAAATCTATGAAACTTATCTAGATGTTTGAATAATAGAATATTAGTTGTATGCATCCCTGCACATCAACAGCAAAAAACTTGCATTTGGGTTGCGTTTGGTTGCAGGGGCCCTTAAAGATTGTTGCACATGTTGTATGAAGTACTAAAAAAGTACTCTTCTCTTTTTTCCTTACACGTTTTTGATAATTTCTATTCCTCATTAAGTAATTCTATGTATTTCTATTTTTATCTGCTTCTCTCTTATCTTTCATTAGGTAGACCTAAAATATGTAAATGTTTTAGCCCCTTCTTTCGTCTTCATATTCGACACGTTTCTTTTATATTTTGTTTGTTTCTTTTCCCTTTCTATATTTCGTGCTGTATTTATTTTATTTTCCTTCTTTCATCTTCTTTTCTTCTTTATCTGCAAAACTCCTACCCATATACATGTAATAATGTTCTTTCAGTAACTTGTCTTTAATTGATAAGGGCGTTCCCAACACAAGCTTTACTTTCCTGGTTTTCACCTCCTTCTATTTTCTGAATTATTTTACTGTATTATACTCTATTTACCACATTGCTATTCATGTATCCTATGTTTATAACATTGTACCGATGAGAAGGAAATAAATGTTAATTTCAAATTTCAAATTCAGTTCAATTTTCCCTTCTTTGCTCATGTATTTCTTTGTTTGTCGGTCTCCTGGGCTGTCCGAAGTCTTTCGGGCTTTCTGGAGTTCTGGATGTCGGTTTCCTGGGCCCATTGAATTCATTTTCTACTATTTCTTCCACGTGAGGGAACTTCATAGAATTTCGTAATGTCAAACGTTGATTAAGAGATATGGTTCAATGAATACGCTGAAAAAAAAATCTTTTGTAAAATTTTAACACAAAAGGTGTTTAGGTACACCATAGTTCCGGGTTGATCGGTTGCCAACAGAAATCTGGTCATTTTTTTTACCCCGTTGCCCGGTTATTTCAAGGGCATCTTCTCTAATCAAATCAACAAATTCCTGGTGAAGTAAGGCGATTAAACACGGACAATAATCTACACAGAAAATTTTTAACCAGCCATTTTCTGTGTGTATATCACAGAGAAAACGCAGTTTAAAAATGCAAACAGTTGTTTACAATATGAACTGAACAACCCGTTGTACAGTTTATATTGCAAACAATTTGTTTAAATATTAAACAGGTTGTATGAGTTTTAAACAACTTTTTAAACAGCATTTTTACTGTGAACATGAAATGGTCCTCGAAAATAGAGAGCCCAAGTTTGAATAACAAATTATAAATTGTATGCATCCCTGCACACAAACAGGAATCAACTCGCATTTGGGTGCAAGGGACCTTTAAGAGCTGGCCTTCGTCATTTTTGGCTTATTCATGATGTATCTGAGGAAAACAGCTTAGCGAACAAGAAATTTAGATGTAACCTGCGTTGATTCCATGGCACATCTGTTCATGTATTGATACTGCATAAACATAGACTTCAGAGAGACAACATACTGTGACTTACATATACATGTACATGTATGCCAGTTGTTGGTATGAGTAAATCCACTTAAAAGTGGTGAGATTTTGAATTACATATAATCACCTGTATTGTATTTCTATGTACGTTCACATTCAAACTTAAAGAATAAACGCTATAAAATTATATCAATTCCACGACAAGCAATGCCACTCCTTTTGTCTGTGCGTATGTGTGTGTGCGCGCGTGGGTTGCGTCCGTCTGTGTGTGTGTATGTGTGTGTGTGTGGGGGGGGGGGTGGGTGTGTTTATGTGTGTGTGTGTGTGGGGGGGGGTAGGGGTGTTTGCGTGTGTGTGTGTTTGTGTGTGTATGCGTATGAGTATATAATATATATATATATATATATATATATATATATATATATATATATATATATATAAATTTATATATAGTTGCTCAGATTTTTGATAGCCCTTAGAAACTTGCAGATTTTTTCATTTTTCCCAGAAATAGGGGGAGGGGTGGGACTTGAATTACTTGCATATCACTTGAATACATTGACTTATCCTCTGCAAATGATTGTGGTTTCTGGTTTCATCTAATTTACATTACAATAGAAAAAGTGACATCCAAATAGTTTGAAGTTCAAAATTATTCATATCCTTGGTGATTCGCTGACTTTGTCAGTCAATATGAATCCAATCCTTTGTGATTAAAGCTTGTAATTGTTCATATTGTTATGCACATAAATTGTTACAAACTTCAATCACAAATGATCACATTCACATTCATCGACAGAATCAATGAATGATTTAGGGTATGAATAATTTTGAACATCACAAACTTTGTATAAGTCACCTTTTCTACTTGTTATGTAAATGAGGTGAAACCCGAAACAGCATTTCTTTGAAGATGAGAACTAAATGTATTCAAATGATGGTGCAAGTAATTCCAGTTCCCCTTTCTTTTTTTACAAAAAATGCAAAAACTGCCATTTTCAAGGGGTATGCATAATTTTGAAGTAAGTGTTTAAGGGTGGATGTAGGACGTGCGTTTGTGTGTATGTGTCTACTGCCCGATTTGACCAAACTGTTACCACACAAACCAGAGCCTTGTCACAACCGGTAATAGTCGCAATGACGCATAATGTCACAAGGACAAACAATGCAATATCATTTTCGGTTAAATGAACTAATTTCTGACATTAAAGTCAATGCGAATAGTTAATTTAAGTTCAATCTATTTGGCTCAGTAAAATGTTTGGAACCACTTTAAATCCACATATTAGCATTGCATAAAACATGTTATCATACCCGGGGGTGTTTCATAAAGCTGTTCCTAAAGTTACGCATGACTTTACGAACGACTTGAATGTGAAGCGCCAGATAGGATGCCCAAAGTTTTTCCTGATGTGACTGTATTTCAAATAACTTCACTTATGGCAAAGAATATACTTTGCATAAAAATGTTTGTTAATAAGAATGTTAATCTACATTTGCACAGTTCAACTTTAGTTGATGCAGTTAAAAATTATTGAGGATCCCATTTGGCTTGTCATATTTAAGTCATTCGTAAAGTCATGCGTAACTTTACAAACAGCTTTATGGAACAGCCCCCCCCCCCCCTCCCAGGAGCAATAATTATCGGCGGAGTATAATTATGTCGGAGTACCATGCTAACATGTCTGTTCAAAGTGTTTTCAAACATGTTTTCAAACATATATGTCCAATAATATTACATACCTTGAGTATAATTATTCATTTCGCTCGATCCATAATCTATATCTCCCTAAACCATAGTCAAATAATTGCAAAAGAACATTTTTCTATAGGGGGGTGACACAATGTAATCAATTATCTGAAGACATCCGAAATGCAACCTTATTAAGATCCTTACGTACCCTAATAAATAGTATTTTTCTTAACACTCTTCCTTAAACTCTAAATAAATTTTCGCATAACCATTTGTGTGTGTGTGTGTGTGCGTGTGTGTGCGTGTATGCGTGTGTGTGCTATTTCCATTTTGTTTTGTTCTATTTTGTATTTTGTATTTTGTATCTTTTTTTATTTTTTTAAATTTATGATTATCTATTGTTTCTGTTCTGATATATGTATACTTATTATTTTTATTGTAAAGGACCCCAAGGAAGAACAGTAATGTTCTATAAACATTGCTGAATTGGGCTTTCCTCCGATTCGAATTGTTATTTATATGCATGTTTTCTATCCTTGTAAATATTTTTTGTGTATTTTTATCTCATTTCGGAAATAAAAACAAACAAACAAACAAACAAACAAACTTAATGTGTACGTAGCTAAATTAATTTAACTTTACATTGACCCATCATATTAACTTCAGTGCCACAAATTAGTCCATTCAACCGAACATTGTACTACATTATGTGTCGCTGTGACATATACGTCACTGGCATTACCGGATGGAACAAGCCTTATCTAGCTAGCCCGTCTTGGGAGGAGTGTTTTTGCCTTTACCTATAAACCTCGAACAGGAGTCGGCCGGTTCAGTGGCACCACGTTTCGTTAGAAGTCCGATCCTGTCCCGAAGTTGTTACCCCATCAAGGCCATAAGGTTTGACACATATAAGTCACCTAGACCAGCTATATAAACTTTGCATTGTGATTTTTTTTCCTTTGGAGGAGGGTGGTCGTTAATGTATTGTAATGTATGACTTATTACTGTGATATTGATTTAACTATCAAGGTATCATGCGGATATTTTCTTTTTCATGATGAGCCCTCATTCTCATAATTCGCTATTTAACCTGTCTACTGCTCTACTAAGATGTATGTAGCTGGTGTGAATGTCTTTATATATCAATTCTTATAGAGAAAGGAAAAGACACAATTTGAACCTCATATCAATACCTCTGGTGTGGAAATAAACCTTTGCTTTATCATAGGTGGGGACAATTTGTCGAAAATGCCTGTTTCATGAAATAGGCTGACGTCTGACGAATATCGAAACGGGCAGGGGAAACTCTTTCACATGATTTGATAGTGCCGATGAAGGAGAATTTACAAGTAATATTAATGGTTACGATGAGAACATTTTATCTCTTTTTAATCCAAGCTGAACACAGATGACCAACATGAAGGGCGACTAACTTAAACACGATCGTACAATGGTGTACTCATGCTGTTTATCGTTTCTGTTGGAGTGATTAAAGATAAAGTTGAGTTTTGTTCATGCGGTTACATTGTGAAAGAAACTGTCTGGGAGTAATCGGGAAAACTTGATTATGTAATACATAAGATTTGATGCATACTGTGAGGTTTTGAAATCATCAAATTGATAAGAAATAGACTCAAGTTTGCTGCGAGTCACATGCACTGCACACAGAAATGCGCACAATGGGACTACACAATGTGGTATGAAAGTTTGTCCAAATAAATCAGCTATTTGTCGGTCATATAATATTTCGAATATGAGGCCATTTGAAGAGCAATCATTTTCAGATGCCTTTTTTAAAATAATGTTTTCCAAACTTACGTAAAAAGAATGAGAAAGCTCACAACATATTTTTCACCTTTACCAGAACTCAATCATCTCTTTAAAGCCAACGCCCTAGGAGGAAGTAATATTCGTACGTACTTCATTGTTTCGGTATAGCATTTTCCATATGCTATTGAGGTATCCTAGTACTCGGGAACATTTTCTGATTTGTCTGGCAAGTGCATTAGTTTTATTTGAATATAACATTTCGGATTTACACTTTGGAACAATTTTTCTATCCACATTCAAGAGGCTTCTACCATAGAGACACAACTGTAAACTTTTCAGGTAAACTCAGTAAATTCATATTATGAATCTCTCTCTCTCTCTCTCTCTCTCTCTATCTCTCTCTCTCCCTTTATTCCCTTCTTTTCTTTTCCCTGTTTTATTTCGAACGCTCTGAAACAGAGAATTAAGCGCTTTCCATGAAGAGACGAATGCTTAACTTTTAGGGCTTTGATTGCCCTTTCTTTAGAAAATAAGATGAATCCTTATTACGAAAGAAAAAGTCACTGAGTGAAAAAAAAAATCTGTGTTAATTGTCTTCTCTGGTTAGAATCTAACATTTTCATGATACGTTTTTATTTCTGAATCAGTGCATTGCAGAATTCTACACTCTGACAGCAAGTAAAAGCTCTCATGGATTCTCCAGCAACCAATGCCGAATTAACTGGCAATCATTCTTCTTTGAGGTAAATAAATACATGTATATCAAGGCACTTTAATTTGATTTAATTGTAATCGCAGCCTTAGAAAATTTAGAAACATTCTTTCTTTTTTCCCTTGAAGGATCGGTCGGTCCACCCATGTGCGTACGGGGGGGGGGGGGGGGGGGAAGGGGTTGAGTGTTCAAACACCCCCCCCCCCCATGGTGGTAGGGGATGTTACCCCCTTCAGCATAACCCTCTTTTTTGTTCTTCTTTGTTTTGTTTTTTTGCTTGTCAGATAATTTTGACTAAATAGACACCCCGAAAACGCATTTTCTTCTTCTTCCTTTTTTTTTTTGCTTGTCAGAGAATTTTGGAGTGAAAAACACCACACCCCCCCCCCTTAAAAAAATCCTGGGTACGCCACTGGGTCCACCTAATGCCCTTTGCACACGAAGCGTCAATTGTTGACGTGTGACTGCATCAGTGGCTGGTACGGCCTTTGATGCGCCATGTCTGAATGACATTATACAACAAAAAAAAAAACACGAATGCATAATGAATGGTGCAAAATGATAATGCGTTAAATTACTAGTCAGGTCTGTTAACAAAGTTTCGGGGGACAGAATTTACAAAAGTGCAGTTTTCTTGCCTGTGAGTCATATGTATTAAAACCGTTAATTTTAGATAGGGTGCCAAGAAAATGGTGATTGGCACCCTATTTAGATCAGCCAATTAATGCAAAAAAACAAAAATTCAATTATTTTTTTTCTCGAAATATATACTAGTTCTTTAAATTTTCATATCCAGGCGAATCTGATGAAATAATCAATTCATTTTTTTTAAATCTCAATGTTGATTTATGGTAATTTTTGCATAAAACACATGTTGTATGATATGCTTACAACATAATTGTGGAAGGGCTTCAGATTCTTCACATAGGTTAGACCGATCAGTTAGAATAAAATAACATTGACGATTGCAATTTTCTTATGATTTTTATTGATTTTAATGCTAATCTATTATGATTGATGCATACTTACGCAGAATGCACATTTCCAATGATATATCAAGAAATTACTAATACAAGCACCTCAAATTTGTAACATATTGGTATAAAAGGTCAGGTTAGTGAAATGACTATGTTAAGTGTGACATTCTGATTGTATTTCTTGGCTTTAGAACTATCTTATCACAATTTATTCATATTTATTTTTTTTAATTCAATGGTATATCAATAACTACATGTAACTCTGCCAGCTCGTCAAATTATGCTGGTAAATAAGGTCAGGTAAATGATAAAACAACTTTAAACTGCAATTTTCAGAGTATACTTCTTGATTCTCAATGCAAATATTGTACTATTGAAGAGATGAAGCTCTTGAATACGCACAATATGAATGGCACTAACACCTCGGATACATGTAATTCTGTAATTTGCATGAAATTTGCATGAAGATGTGACTTATTTTGATGGGTCATGTGGGAAAAAATAAATCTGTAAGCACAACAAAAGTACATATGAAAAGATTGGTACTTTTTTCAAGCATTTTGATTATGAAACTGTCTAGGTACATACACATGTAGTACAATAACTCGCATAAATTAGCATAATTTTGCATGAAGATGAGATTTAATGCGATTTGTCCTGTAGGAAAAAATAAAGCTATAGCCACAAGAAATACATATAGAAAGTTTGGAACATTTTCAAGCCATTTGATTTTACCTTGTTGACCGACTTACTGATTTAATGCATGTAAATCGCACAAGTTAGCATAATTTTCCATGAAGATTTGGTTTGATTCGATGGGTCCCGGGGGAAAAGTGAAGCTGTTGTCCCAATCAGTACATCTGCAAAGTTTGGTGCTTTTGTAAACTCTGTCCCCAAAACTAAAAATATGGGTTTTACAGACCTGACTATACCGGCGAATGGGCTCATTGCCTTCATGGTTGATTAGCGTAGGTAATAACGCAATAGCAAGGAAACCTCGTATGCAAAACAGACACTAGACTTTTTTTTTTTTTTATCATGAAAGACATTTTTTCACTGCTCTAGAAACCCAGTCCGTAGTGAAAACCATGAATAGATTGTTCTCATACATGTGTTTAAAATACTTAACTCCTTTAATGTAGACATTGTTGTTTAAAGAGATATCCTAGAAAATATGGAAAAATGATTTAAGAGTTTCTCGTTCTTTTTACCTCATTGTGGAAGAATACCATAGAATAAATGTTCCTTGAAAAGGATTGCTCTTCAAATTCACTCTTATTCGAGATGTGACAATAGTCATTTCTGTTAACAAAATTTGGGGGACAGAATTTACAAAAGCTATTATCCTAACGAGTACATCTGCAAAGTTTGGTGCTTTTGTAAACTCTGTCCCCAAAACTAAAAAATATGGGCGTAACAGACCTGACTACAAGCAATAGCTGAAAACGTTGAACCAAATTTTCTCATTCCTGATCATTCTAATGATTCTGAAACCTCACAGTATACAGCAATTCTTGTTTACAATATGATTCACCTTTTCCAGTTGTTTTCTGTTTCACAATGTAACCACAGGACCAGAACTCAGCTTTATTTTACACAATCTTTGATTCTAAATCAAATATTACACAAGCACACACACATAAATAGATCATGATTTAAATAATCAGAAAACTCTTTGTCGTTGGGTAAATTTCCACGGTTGACTGCAAACGTGAAGGTGAACCTAAAACCACTTCCCAACTGATAGGGCGAGTATTAGAGCAGAGACAACGAGCACAAAAATAATACATTTTGCGCATCAGAACAAGTTTGATCTTTCACAGTTGACCGCATATGCGTCTAGGTGGTAAATGTTTTTTTCTTTCTTACTTCCTTTTTTTTTTTGGGGGGGGGGGTTAAAGAGAGGGTTGAGTTCTGGTAAAACTGAAAAACTATTTTTTGCGCCTTTTCATTCCTCTGAAACGCAAAGAGAATAGTAGCATTGTCCCATGAAAAGGGATTACCCCAGAAGTACTCTTGTCATTCAAATATGACTACAAATAGTATATAGCATTAGACCAAATTCTGAAGCACCCTGTTTATGCAGTCCTATGTGCCTATATCTGTGCCCAGGGCTTGTATTATTTGTAATTTTCATTAAGGTTTAGTACTGAAATAATATGAATTTGATGATTCCAAAGCTTCATAATTCTTTGCTGTTCCTATACAATACATACTCAACCATTTGCACTGTACAATAAAAATCACGAATCTTTATTTTCTCTAAAATTTGATAATAATAATAATAATAATAATAATACATGCTTTCTGTGAATAATTATGGTCAACTGTCTTTACACATTCAACCGCTGAATGAAATGACAAGTTCCTGCCTCAACAGCAAAGAAAAATGATTTTTGACATTTTACTCATAGCAAATGGGAGAGGTGATTGAAAGTTACGTAACAGGGTTGCTTTTGATTTATTCATTATCATTTTTTTTTTCTGGATTTTCCTGAAACTTTCAAGATCTCTTTCTCTCATTTTTCCCTCTTTCTCAACCAACGTGACGTAAACTTCAAAGTTGCAGAGATTATGGATTTTTTATAAGAATATTTCGAAGATGGGTAAACTTTTTTCATACCCACTGTTTGTGTGTGTACATTGATATACAGTGCATATAAGAAAGTACACATTTTGTAAATATTCCCCCAAATGATAATATACAAATAATGCATGTTTGCGAGTGCATTAGTGAATATGCACTGCACTCAGTTAAGTCACAATGGGATAATGAACGAGACTTGTCGACCTTCAACCATAATTGTATATTGTGAAATTATGGTTTTAGAAAATATTTTCAAAGTGTGTACTTTTTCTTATACGCACTCATATATATATATATATATATATACATATATATATATATATATACATATATATATATATATATATACTATATATATATATATATATATATATATATATATATACATATATACATATATATATATAAATATATATATATATATATATATATATATATATATATATATATATATATATAGTAATGTAAATCAGTTAGCCCTTGGAGAGGGCAATGTTCTTATTGCGTTTCTGATTATTGTCTATGTCAATGAGACACAAGGTTTTGTACGGCAGTTCGTGTTGAGCTGCCGTTGCTAAAGTTTCCTTTCACTGCGGATTCTGTGCGTCATTTATTTGGTTCTTTTCTGACATTTAGTGATTGCCCGGGGGAATGATGTCTAATTTTCACGTTGCACAACAGATTTGTTGTGAGGACGCACGGAGTGTTTGTTGGTTGAATAATTATAGAGAATGTGGACAGGGTTCAATTAAGAGAGACTGCTTGGAAGAGTACTACCCAGGGAGAGCCCGGTTTCGTGACACCGGTGGCTATCGTCGCGACAATATATGTGAACGTTCGTAAACCTATTCATTTTGCTTTGCAATAATACTCCATTTCAGATGATTGTGTGTTTTGGAAGTGCGTAGTAAGGGCTGAATGCTGAGGTGGATACGCAGTAAATAGTCATGATAGTATTCATACAGATGCAGTGTTCATGTTTGTCTTCCATGTGGGTTACATAAGAAGTTCAGAGGACGAGGGCGGACTGGCGTCATGCAACAGACCTACCCAAGAACCAGTGGGTGCAGCCACCGACCCGTCTCCATCGAAAAACCAGGCAGATATGGCTGACGACCAAACCAAGTGCAACCAGTCAAGGGGTGGGGCAGGCGTCCAGTCTCCACCCAACCCCCAGTCATCAATGCCCTACTCCAACCCCCAGTGGAACCAACATTTGGGTGTGTCCGCCGTACGGTCTCCACCAAACAACCAGTCTTGTATGGACGACAGTCAATCCCATGGCAGCCAAGCGAGGTCTAAAGCCATCATCGCCATATCCATTTGTCATCTTCTGGCGGGAATTTTCACTGGTGGACTTGGCATCGCACTTTTTGTAGTCGTGGACTTTATTTGGAACAGTTTACTGGTAAAGAAAATATTGTATTATTTCCTTAAAAAGCTCTTCCAGCATTTTTCTCAGCATCCCCCCCCCCCCCATTTCGCTGCAAGTCGTCTCAGACCAGTCATTTCAAGTATCATGGTACCGTGGGCCCTTGTCTAAACGCTATGAAAGGCGTAAACATTTGAATGATTTACACCCTGAACCAAACCGATAACAAAAACATTATTCAATTATTGAATTAAATGATCGGGTTAATAATCATAGTAAAGCGCTTACAAATATTATGTCAAGCTCTGTACAAATCCTAATAATTAGCATTATTTCATTATCATTATTATGCTGAAATGACAGGGTCTATAGTAGAATTTCATTCCATAGAAATATTTGATTGTAGGTCTTGAAATTAGATGATATCTTAACTTCATGGTGGCCCATCCATTTGCCATTTCAAAATTACTCATATCATTATTATTTTTTAATCTTTTCTTGCTATGCAGTTCATCGCTACCGGGATCCTTGGCCTGATATTTGCAATTATGAAAGAATCATCACGAACTTATGTGAGGTCATCTTTTCCAAAATAGTTATTAAAGAAATAAAAGTATCATACAGTGCGTAGCAAAGAAAGTATACCCATCTGTGGTAGCTTGTCATTAAATGTTTATAATTTATGTTACCTTTGCATTCATTTCATCGTAAAGAGTATCTTATATTCTGTCTATGTTGATACCTTATTATCAACTTTGCTGCCACTGATGACTGAGCAGCAGGCTTGGTACAAGGAGATGTTGATGACACTTAAAAAAAAAAAAAAAAAGCTGCTGCTCAGTCATCCTTGGTAACATGGTTATGAATAAGGTATCATTGGACAGAATATAATTTACTCTTTACCATGGAATAATATATACACCTGGAAGAAGAAAAGTTTACCTCACATTTTCCCAACTCCACTCATTCGTATTAGGAGTCATAATTAAATCTCTTACAGTGATTTTACTTGATGCATATACTATATACGTTAAGCAAAGACCATACCGCTAGCTCTCATAAGGAGAAAAGTTTACAGGAATGAGTGAAGTTGCGAAAGTGTTCTTTTTTTTTCTACCAGTATATATACCAGTATACCTGTATATATACTCGGCGAAAAAACAGAAAGTGGACACTATATGTATGAGTGAGCATACCCATTTGATGATAAATGAGGCTTTGAAAGAAAATTGCGAATATGAGCATCTGCCCAAGGGCGTCAACAGCTTCTGAAAAGTGAGGGGGGGGGGGACACTGAGCGAGGAAGGTGTGGAAGGGGGATGCCCTCCCTCCCACGGTAGGGACTTTTTGAAGTTTTGCCATCGAAAATAGCCTTTTAATGCACTGTGTAGCAGAAATCAAGCCAATTGTATCATGTTGTGGATTCTCATTATAACAAGCAGTATATTACAAGCTCTCATAAGTAGAAGGGAATTTCGCAATCACAAATTTCAGATAACCTTGTTGTTACTCTGATAGAGCAAGGTTTCGATATAAATCAAAAATTACAGCGAGGTAATTACCCCAGAACTTCAGAACTTCCCGAAAATCTGCCTACGACGGTCCTCTGATTTGATGAAATCTTCTGCAATTCTTTGAGGGCTCAATTCTTATGCTTATGCTGCGTACGCAGGACTGCACCCGATAGCCTGCGCAAGGCCTATAATTAGGCCTAGGCCCCCCCCTCAGGCCTGGCATGGCGCGGCGGCCGGCTAGGCTATAGGCGAGATTTAGAATAAAATTTGCAACTCGATCGAACGGCGCGCCGCGCCGCGCCGCGCCATGACAGTGCTGCATGGCGAGGGAAGAGGATTGACAAATGTCAACAAGGGCGGTTGAACATTTATATTTGAGTATTTCTCAAACTCAAGGCATGCAAAAGAACAAGATGGAAGTGCTTTTCAGGATTTTAGTAATGGGTTTGAACCCCAAAAGTGGGGGGGGGGGGGGACAAAATCCTGTCCCCCACCTGTTTACGCCCTTGCATCTGCCCATCCAAATGTTGATGAGCATTTCCGTCTTTTAGAGTCAACTTAAAACAATGGATAACACAAAACAATCACCTATCTTGACCGTGTGTGTCAAAACCATGCGTTCCTGAGACTACAGTTGACATTCAAGTTCAGTCCTTTTCATTGCTTCTCATTCTTTTTTTAAAATAATGATTGCACGTGATTGTCTTACAGATGCACATGTTCATTAACATTAATATTGAATGGCTACTTGCTCTATGTTTGCCATTTTCTTAATCAGACCTTCTAACGGTTAAATGAATGTGCCAAACCAAGCGCGAAAGTTCAAAACTTGGGCTTAATTGATGTTGGTAGAGTATTACAATAAAGAGTGCCCACTTTCTCCTTTTTTGCCGAGTGTAGATATATATATATATATATATATATATATATATATATATATATATATATATATATATATATATATATATATAAACACAAAACGATGGCTGACATTTACATCGGAATATACATTTCAATTTCTTACAATGGTTAAGTACTAATCAATATAATTATATACACACTCATTATCTATATTGTTTGCAAATTTTCATAGAAATATTATTTACAGAAATAGATTTGTAAATATAGACATGCAAGTATCTTTTCACACATTGATTTATTCTTTTTAAAAAATATGCAAATGTATAATAATGATGATGATAATAATATACTACTACTACTACTACTAATAATAATAATAATAATAATAATAACAGTAATAATAACAGACATAACAATAACAATAATGATAATAATAATAATCATTATAATAATAAACAACATAATTAATATTATTATAATTATATTGATTAGTACTTAACCATTGTAAGAAATTGAAATGTATATTCCGATGTAAATGTCAGCCATCATTTTGTGTTTTTATACAGTCCTGATGAAGATCATTGATCGAAAGCTTGACAAATAAAGGAGGACAATAACAGCTACGACCGTCTCATAGTGACATTTCTTTCATTATATATATATATATATATATATATATATATATATATATATATATATACATACATAAATATATTCACAATATACACTTACATTCCAATGGAGTTTGAAAGAGCTCAAACATGGCATTGCTATCATTTTTACAATATGTACCCCTTTATAAGCGGCATCAATTAATAAACTTTTACTGCTTTTATTTTAAAATTTACAGATAATTGCTCACATGGTCATGAGCATCCTCTGTGTTACCTTCGCTGCCTATGGGGCCAAGGAACTTTTTTTTGTTTATGGGAGCATTGATTACTATTATCCTTCTCAGCCCGGAAGCGTAAGTCTCAGTTCATCATTCTATAATTTAGAATATATCTTTTGCACTTTTTAAACTTTTAAATCTGTGGTAAAATAAAGAAAATTCTAAAATGGTTCTTGAAATTGCGCAGTGGTTCTAAAAAGTATATATACTCCCCTAACAACTTTTAAAGGGATTCGGTAACTTTGTGGAGGCTTGATTTGATAAATTGTTGAATTTTGATATCTGTCTTGTATAATGATGTTCAGAAGGATAAATAAATAGCCAGGCATAGAAAGGTTTTCAAATATATAATGCTATTAATTAAGATATCTATGACTGAATACTACCATTTACGAAAGCGTATGGCCATACGCTTTAGTCTAACACTGAGTCTATGGGGGAAGACGAGTCTGGCATTTCCGGTCACTTGCATATTTTGACTTTTGTGAAGCACATGATGATATTGAAGTGCTTTTTTTTCTCCTGGGCTTCATTTTTACACCATATTACATACACTGATAGCATGTAAGGCCAGACAGCTCAGATTTTATCAAGCCTCTATTAAGTTACCAAATCACTTGTTAAAGGTTTAGCAAAAGGTTTAGCAATTAGCGATAAAGGTTCAATAAACAATGCCAAGAGAGTTGTGACATAATGATGCAGAACACGAATAGTTGGAGAAAGGGTTCTTTTTTAATCATTTAAAATGATTCATAAAATATATTTAGAAATCATAATAAGTTTAATTTCTCACTTTCCTCAAAAGCTTATGTAGACTGATTGTTTTCAAAATACTGAATGAACAGGCCCCTTATAACTTAAAAGACTCCTCGTAAACGTCTCATTTACTACATTATTTGTCATTCCACTTTAAACCCTCTTTTTACTCCGACACTAAATAATGAATTTAAAGGTCATGGAGAGTTTTGGTAAGCCCTCAAAAACTGTCAGATTTCTTCAATTTTTTGGAGAAATAGCAAGATACTAGCAATACTAAGAAACTGTGGAGATTTTGCCTCCTAAAGTTTAATATTAAATAGATAAGAGACAAAAACTAATTTATATGCCGGGACAGGCACGTAAATTCCCAACAAAAGGCAGCATGTGCTATACACTATACACACACGTATAAAACCAATGAGCTACACACAGTGTTACACATGCTGTCTCTATGCGAAGCCCCGAGATTGCTGTACGGGGAGCCGTCGGGTTGGAAGGGTCCTAGCATAATGGAAGGGTCCTAGCATAATGGAAGTGATCGAGCATTCCTTACAGATATTTACACTGAAATTCACCAGAAATCATAGATGGAATACCAAGTGATCTCTTACAGACATCCTTTGATACAAGGAATACAACATGGGACTATATTTAACATGTTTCTTTCCAAATTCCTTTTTGCTACCAATACTCTGCATGAGCTTTAAGAAGGGATTCTTTTCTTAATACACAGCTCCCTCTATCGACAACAGATTGCACGCGCAAATTAAAAAAAAAAGTTATCTCACTTCAATTGAAGCTTCAGATATTAAATCCGTTCGCTATCAATACATACACCGGTATAGCATGCTATAAATGTTTCTTTTGTTTTGTTTTGTTTCGTTCTTGTAATTGTTTAGTTTGATTTACTTTGCGGGTACAAGTTATTATTGTATGCACTTAGCTTCGTGTTATTAATGTTATGATTTTTTAAAATTAATTTCTTTACTCTGCTTTTTAGTACCTGTACTCTATTTCTTCTAATGTTCACACATTTTTTTCTTTCTATGTACACATGGCTCTTTTTTAAAGCACGTCTTTAGGCTCTGAAAAGACTACTCTAATTTTTTAATAAAAAGTAATAAATAAATTAACAGAAAATATTACAACAAGTGAATGAGTAAATTACGCAATGCGTAATAAATGTCCCCGCCGGAAGTGCAGATCTGTGGAAATTAACTAGCCTGAACCTTAAAACTTCAGTGAAAAACTTTAGTGAATAAAATAATAATGTTACTGCATGCAAAAGAAGAGAATACCAACAATGCATGTATACAACTGAAATATAAAACATGAAAACATTATGAACCTTCAGCCATTTTGAATAAATTTGCATAAATTTGCATGAATAATGAATTTCAAAATTCTGTGTAGAAGTTTGGAAGCCCCCACCCAGCCCTATCAGATAAAACAATCGGAATCAAAATCCGATGTGAAATAGAGGAGAAGTAGCATTTTTCGTCAATTTTGAATAAATTTGCATAAATTTGCATAATTAATGAATTTCAAAATTCTGTGTAGAAGTTTGGAAGCCCCCACCCAGCCCTATCAGATAAAACAATCGGAATCAAAATCCGATGAGAAATAGAGGAGAAGTAGCATTTTTCGTCGATTTTGAATAAATTTGCATGAATTTGCATAATTAATGAATTTCACGATTCTGTGTAGAAGTTTGGAAGCCCCCACCCAGCCCAACAGATAAAACAATCGGAATCAAAATCCGATGTGAAATAGAGGAGAAGTAGCATTTTCGTCAATTTTGAATAAATTTGCATAAATTTGCATAATTAATGAATTTCAAAATTCTGTGTAGAAGTTTGGAAGCCCCCACCCAGCTCTATCAGATAAAATAATCGGAATCAAAATCCGATGTGAAATAGAGGAGAAGTAGCATTTTTAGTCAATTTTGAATAAATTTGCATAAATTTGCATAATTAATGAATTTCAAAATTCTGTGTAGAAGTTTGGAAGCCCCCACCCAGCCCTATCAGATAAAACAATCGGAATCAAAATCCGATGTGAAATAGAGGAGAAGTAGCATTTTTCGTCAATTTTGAATAAATTTGCATAAATTTGCATAATTAATGAATTTCACGATTCTGTGTAGAAGTTTGGAAGCTCTCACCAAGCCCTATCAGATAAAACAATCAGAATCAAAATCGGCCAAGAAATGACGGAGAAGTAGCATTTTCTAACATTTGAGCACACACGGACAGACGGACGGACGGACACACACACACACACACACACACACACGCACACACGAACGGAGCCCGTTTCATAGTCCCCTCGCGAACTTCGTTCGGCGGGGACAATAAATTACGTTTAGGGTGAATACTAATGTTTTATTAAACCCGGATTCGTGAGAATAGCATAAGATCATTAGCCTTACACTATTTTTTTTTTAAAGGAGGGAGAATAAATGAATTAGAAAAACCGATCTAAAGTGAAAATAATTACAGTTACATGGTTCTTTAATCACAGTTAAATATATTTTCATAATCACAGCTATACATGTATATCTATAATATCATTTGAATTATAAATAATTGAAATATAAACCAAGTTAGTTATATATCACTGTAAAATAGGCCCAATATGAATTGAATTGTATATTTTATCGTGATATAAGAATTGTATATAATTATGACCTGCCTATGACTACACTTTGAGTCCGGGAAGGGGGCCATGAAACCTGGTGTAAATGTCAACAAGTTCTTTATATGAAATAAAGACTTGCTGAAACAATATTAACTTAAATAATCGATACAGTATAATATACCATACCTAATTATATATGACTAAATATCATAGTTATGTGTTTATATATTCACAGTCTTTTGTGGTCAGCATTCTCCATCTGATAGTGTACTTCATTGAGTTCGTCTGTGCTATTGTCGGATCCAGCATTCTATGCTACCGGCTGAACGCCGCCCAGCGCACCGTCACGACTCAGATGGTGGTAAGTAAACGTTATGCCTGTTGGACATTTATTTCCCTGTCAGCAACTGGCGCTGCTTTTGACGCTCCATGTGAGAGTGACATAGTATACAAATATCTACTAAAACTGATCTTGACGGGCAATATGCAGAATCGAGATCTCCGAGGAGCTATCACGTGACCCGCAAAATGATCAGTCAATTTGTGTTGGTTTATACATGTATATTGGGTCTTTGCATTGTGCGCGCAAGTAGAGCTATGCCCAGTCAATATTGTTTTGCTATACACTGCCCAGCATTCAGTAGTGAACTTCATGCCTGCAGTTTTGACCAATCGGGGGTCTAGAATCTTAACATGCAGTATAGGACCTATAATCAATTTTTAAAACAACCTTAAAATTAAATTAATCACTGGCGGTTTGGCTAATTGGTTTCAAAGCCTTTTGTTCAACCGGCATTACGTAGACAGCATAAGAAACCCTTATATTCAAGTACTACAGACGTTGCTGCTGAACAATATCATTCTTTAGTGATTGTTATAACAAAACGTTATAATCAATAAGGTCATTAGTATGAAGTGGTATGAAATCAAGGCTAACTAATTAATAATGTATCGTGGAAGAATATGTATAACCGTTGGAATGTAATATAAATGCAGGGCCCTGGGGGGGAAGAGCGCTATTAATACTCATAAGGCTACCCCTGTCAAAATGACAACATAAGATTATTATTATTGTTGTTATTATCGTTATGATTATTATTATTGTCATTTTTATTATCATCAATGTAATTTCTTATTGTTAGCATGATCATCATTATCATTGTGTTATTATCATTAAAATTACAATTATTTTCATCATTATTATCATAATCAATACCGTTATTTTCATAATATGGAATATCAATCTGGGGTGGAAGACAGATTTTCACTGGATGAAATTTAGAATCGATTGTTCTATTTTGCTCTTCTCTTGTCATGCACACATTACAAACATGTACAAATATACCTCGCATTCATAAATGAATTGCTCGTAAAGTGTTTTTAAAAAGGCATTTGACACTTTTGTTAATAACTCAAAAGTTGTAACTCGTATCAAAATGAGATTTTCATATTGTAAAGTTGAAGGATGTCAAATTTCTTTTGAAAACCTCCGTCTTATATTAGTTTTATAAGTGAGTTATAAGATCAAACGTGTCATTTTTTACACCTAATATACACTAGTATACATCTTTTATATATTACTTACAGGTTAGCTCGGGTGGCCCTAATGTGCAAGGACAAGCATGACAAGTGCAATTGACCACGTTTTCTAGAAAACGCGAGTAGAGTACTGGACGATGGATCAATTAATTAGTTGATTGATTAATTATACAATCCAAATGTTGATGTATTTAATATTTCCCAGGCTCCAATACATTTTGCCGAAGATACCACTTACCTACAACTGACAATGGAATAATCATGATTTGTTTATACGATCACATGCTTGAAAAGAGTGTGTTACTTTATTGTGATTTTTCCGGGGGGGGGGGGAATATGCAATTTTAAAACCATTCTCCGGCTTTTATCTTTAAATAGGCCTAATCATGTAAATATTTTGAAAGTCGTAAATGAAGATTTATGTGTTTTGTAATATATATATATATATATATATATAAATATAATCCTTTGATTTCTGCAAAGCTAAAGTTAAAAGGAGTCAAAATCCATGGCATATATTTGTTGAAATTGTTTCAAGTAAAATATACAACAGGCTTTCATTTCAACAAGCAAAAAAATAAATTGGATTTAGACTGATAAAATATTAAAGTTATTGGCAAATTCTCTTTTAAACATCACCTCGTAACTTTTTTCGATTTGAATTATTGGTAAATACTATATATAGGTATGAAAAGTGAATGCATTTACATGTGTATCTATGTTTTCATCATTTATTATTAAATATGCTTTGTAGATTAAAAAGAAGTCTTAGAAATTTAGGGAGTTTGATTGCACAACGAATTTTATTTCTAAATATATTATGTTTTGATGGTCGGCGTTATAAATGCAAAGAACAATATCATATATCTTACAAACTGATTAAAACTTAGTTTAAAAAAAAAGGAGTTCGGAAGGTCATTTCTCATAAGAAAGTAGTTGCATTTTATATTTGCAAATTCTAGTCATGTTTCATAAAGGTTTCGCTTCCAAATACGATAGCTATATACAAAGCTTTTTTCTAGTTTCATCTTTTTACACTTTAAGTGACAGTCACTCTGAACTGAATGAAAGAAGAATTATTTTTCTCACCAAACATGATAATATTGAATAATATAAAGTACATTTTAACAATTAAATCTTTGCTAAAGGGACACCAATAAAGCAGTTTTTCACCCTCACAATAAAATGTTTTGATATGAGTCTAGAACTATCAAGACTGGACGTCAAACACTCCCTCAAATAAGAGGGTGTCTGTTAGTGCGTGGTGTGTGCGTTAGGGTGTAGGTGTGTATAAATTACTTCATGGAGCAATATATACCCAAGAATATCTCTTTAAATTTGGTTTTGTTGAAAATAATTATTGTTTCTTCTGTAAGCAAAATTTAGAATCATATGAACCCATATTTTCAGTCAGACCCAACTTCGGAAAACCGAGCAAAGGTATATACTCCGAAAACGGCGTATGAATATAGAGCCCTCATCGTTCAGTGCGAGACAGGGTGTACAAAAGGCATGGGGAAAATATTGCAAAGTCGGCCTGCCAGTGATATACATATTCTTAAAAATAATGCTGCGTGTCAATTATCTTCAAAATCCTTGAATGATTCGTCATATGAAATGACTTTCAAATGGCAAACATTTGAAATAAATATATCCGCAGCATTATTTTTGAAAAATATATTATCAACAGCAGGTCGACATTGCAAGATTTCCCCCATGCATTTTGTACACATTGCCTCGCAGTGAACGATGAGGGCTCTATATTCATCTAGCTCTATACGCCATTTTCGGAGTATACACCTGTGCTCGGTTTTCCGGAGTTGGGTCTGACTGATTTTGGGATTACGATGATCTCAAAGTCTTATGGCAGAGTTTGATTGAAAAATTTAGTTTGGTAAAGCTTCAAAATGCACAGTGGAAATATATATATATATATATGGGGATTACTGGAAAGGACCTTGAAATCAAAATTTGTAAGACAGTAATCTTTTTAATAAAATACATTATTTCAGGTCAAGGTCAGAGGGTGTAGTTACTACTGAGGAGGAAATTTTTTCAAAGGATAGTAGAACATTGAGAAGTGAAGAAAAGGCAATGGCTATGAAAAGGAACAAGTTAGACAAGCATTTGTTAAAATGGGAAAAGTTGTATGAAAAGAGCAGTGCTAGTGAGTGAGAGAGAGAGGGAGAGAGAGAGAGAGAGTGTGTGTGTGTGTGTGTGCGTGTGTGCGTGTGTGTGTGTGGGTGTTTGTGATCTTGGGAGTAATTGTGTGTTTGTGTGTGTGTGCGTGTGTGCGTGTGCGCGCGCGTGTGTGTCTAGGAAGGGGGTAGGGGTTTGGTTGCAGGGAGGCCAGTACAATGCATATGAAGTTGTATGATATACTTGTATATCAGGGGCCGCGGAGCGTTTTTGAAAGTGGGGGCTGATCTGATTTCACTCATTAATGACAATTTTCGAGCCCTTTTCCCGACATTTTTTTAACGTGTTTACTAAAAAAAACCGGGGGGCTCAGGTATACTGTTTCCCTTGTTTATGGGGGTGGGGGCTATTTTATGAAAATATTTCATTCAATGCTTTCTGTATAGTTTTGAATTTCAGTTATTCATTTATAGAAGATAATTCGCTTTATTTGTTATATACATGTACATGTACTTTCATGGAAATGTTGATTTATGATTCATGTATAATCACAGAGTGGAATCAAAATAAAGATCATTGAAAAAAAAAATGTTTTAAAAAGTGTGTGTTAGTGTTTTTGTTGTTACTGGATGTTTACAGATGTGTATTAAGCAGATATGATTATTTACGTCTCCATCCGAAAGACGTGACTCAGTTTCGAATCAGAGTCCTTCAGAGTCAGTTTGTATGTGATGAAAGAGAGTACACCATACCGCTAGACCAATCACATCTCAAAAGGAGAGGGGAGCTTGTCTTGATAGTTTCAGACTCGAGTAAATATGCTCTGATGGGGTGGGGGGACTAATTCAACTTAGAACCTAGGCTAACCACTAGATAGAATATAGTCAGTATGGCGTGGCTCCTGTGTCATAAAAAGTACAAAACACTTTTGAATGTACAGCATTTATATGGCATTACAAATATAGTAAATACTAAATACTTTTAAAATAAAGTTTGCCAGACATGACAGAGATCTCGCTAAAATCTACACGAGATGGGTATTCACACAGTGACGACTATGAATGATGTATTATTCACTCGTGATCAACAATCTTGTCAGAAAATCTAAAAATATACCGTTCCCCCTCCCCCATTTAAAATAATCTAGCGACGCTCCTGAATCAAATTTGAGCAACGTCGAAAACCCCCTATTAAATGAAATACAGTGTCCGAAGATGATTCTCAGACTAAACTATCATTGTTCTTGGAGGATGAGCTAAGTCACTCGGCAATTAGCCAGCAATAATGTCGAGTAACAACAATAAAAGTCCCTTTCCCCGAAAAAAATTATTAACTGATATAAAGTTCTTACAGTCCGTTCCTTCGTATTAGACTGTGCTGAGAGAAATGTAGTGACGATTTATATGACTATGAGATGAATAACCAAGATATGATGCCTGATGATAGTGTCACCATGGTAACGGATGGAAACTTGTATCTCTCCGCAGCTGATGGCACCCACGTGCCAACGCACCTACCCGAATCTGGAGTAAAGGAACGGGAGGGAGAGATTTGAAACTGAGTAAGTCAATAGCTATGTTCGCACGGCACCGTTGTCGTTTCAAACTTGAATACCTCAGTCACACGCAACAAGACAGACACAAGACCGACAACAGACCGAACAAGAAAATACATTACACCGTATGGCCGAGAATCGGTCGGTTAAGAGTCGGTTTGGCGGGGTGACAGGGGTGTAGGTTATCGAAACCTCGGCCCGTATTCTCGAAAGTGGCCTAAGTTAAGCCTGGCTTAATTTAGGCCAATGATTTATGGAAGGCCATTCGTCAATCCCTAGGTCCCGTATGAATTACTATATTTATGTAACAAAATAAAGAAACTAAATTATTTTCTGGCATGAAATGAGCACCAGAAATCAATTCTATCGTGTCGGTTTTTGTATTTGTTTTTGTTTTTGTATTTGTTTTTGTTTTTGTTTTTGTTTTTGTTATTGTGATTTTGTAAGTTTAAAAGAGGGTGACATTTGGCTCTCCATAATTCGGTGGCCTAAATTTACAAATTTAGGCGGTGGGCCTAAGATAGGCGCCTTTCGAGAATACGGGCCCTCGACTTTTTAAGAACCAACCCACTAAAAACGACTTCGAAACCGCGAACTCCGTTTTAACCCAGCGAGCAGAGGTTGAAGTCAATCGTAACTACATCACTCGTTGATTAAAACTTCGAGGAAACTGTAATAGTCTCGAAGTTTAGAAACCACGAGCTGATCTTAAATTCGGACTGCCGTCGAACCTAGCTAACTTTTCGAAGTAATAATTTCTCCTATGACATATTATGTCTCTGGTAGAATGAAATGAGTTAACGCCCTTCTGGTTCTCAGTAAACTGATGGATTAGAAGAAACGAGCGAATTAAAATATTTGAAAGTTTCATTTTTAGTTTAGGGTGATTGGGTTTTGCACTGACAAAGGAAAAAGACATATTTTAAACAAAATATCGTGCATATATACAGTCTCATAATGTATGATTAATCAATTGAATAATGGATTGTGAAGAAAGAACGTGATAGTACAAAGTCAGCGTGTTAATTAAAGAAAGGTGTGTCAGATAAAGAGTGTGACAAGTGGGAGGGAGGGGAGTAGGAAGGAGAGGTAAAAATGAGGGAAATAGGGGTAGATAGCGAGAGAGGGAGGAGGTGAAATGCAGACGGGACAGAGGGAGACAGGACAGAAGAAAGAGTGACAGATAGTGTGACAGGGATAGCCTTTGTGTGTGGGGGGGGGGGGTGTGCGTGGGTGGGGGCGCGGGTGAGTATACATGTGCATATGCGTGTACCTGGAAACGCGCGCATTTTGTGTGTGTGTGTGTGTGTGTGTGTGTGTGTGTGTGTGTGTGTGTGAGAGAGAGAGAGAGAGAGAGAGAGAAACAAAAAACAAAATAAAAACAGAAACACTCACCAGCGCATGTATTTCCAATATAATCGGGTTCCGGAGGCTTGTAGACAACTGTAAACAAAAGTAAATATAGGTCAAATATTTTTGGATGACCGCTTTCTTTCTTTGTTATTTTTTTTTAAAGGGAATTTACTATTGGATGACATCAAAAGTCCCCTTTTTTAAACATGTAGTTGCCTTAAAAACTACTTGAACTAACTCTTACCCAGATCTTAACCTAAACTAAATCAATATCCATGTACTAACCGTATATTTTCGAAGACATAAAGCCCGAAGCAAATGTCACCGGAGCAGATATCGGAACAACATACGATCCAAATATTTGATTTGCCTTGTACCCAAAATATTTAATTTCCAATTTCTCTAAAGACAATATTCAATTATACATGCACTTTAGATATAATCATTGCTCTTAATGTTTTTACACAAAACCTGTATGAAACAAATTTCTTCCTATATCAAAAACTAAGAATATGAAAATTTATAAGATTTTCTGCACCGCGAAATGGGAGAGGAGCTCCATAGATACTTCACGGAGTTGCCAATTTGTGTTGATTCATTACAACTTCAAAAAATCATAACTTTCTTATTTCTTATCGGATTTTGCTCAAACTTTCACTTATATCAATTTGCTTCTTTTATTCAAATCAACCTAATACCAGGGTGGACATTCCCTTTAAGAAACCCACCTTCTGATGTTGTGAAATTAAACGATGTGCAGTCTCCTAGACCATAGTCATTCTCCGGGCATAGCAGGCCCAAATAGGAGCTATTCTCTGTCAAGTCAAAGAGAACATACGACCCGTGCTTGTCGGTGGACGCTGACATGGCGTCATCTGGCCATACAAGGGATACTGTGCTCACGTTCTGAAAATGTAGAAAGAGAAATCAGGTTGTATATTTCTGGACTGATTACCGTTTGGCAAACGGAATAACGTCTTACTAAGTTTTTATTCATGTTCCCGTTTTTTTATAACTATACCTAATCAAAATACAACATACCACTTTACTGGATACCTTTCCAGGACATCTTTTATCTCAGAAAAGAGAAAGAAATGACAAAGGTGTATACAAACTCTAACAGAAGTCGGGAAAATTTTACCTAATATTGATAAGGTTTTACTCAATATTGTAAATCTGAACCTATGCTGGGGAGGATTTTACCCAATAAACATGCACGTTCTCTTTTTACCCATTATTGGGTAAAATTTTACCCAGTATTTCTAGAGTGCAAGGTAAATCGAGGTGGATGGTAGGTCATACAGAATATCAGGAAATGTAATGGAAGATATGAAATCTGAACAATGACAACTTTCATGATTTAAAATAAATTCATGAAGAGCTAAAAATATTAAGAAGGGAGGCAGATGAAAAAAGGATCTTTGTTGTCTGTTGAGGCACTAGTCTAGATTCTATCCGGGTTTTATAAATATATTTACATATATATTATATTATATTATATAAATAGTTTATTTATTTATTTATTTATTTATTTATTTCACATCTTTAGACAGAGTAACCTGTTCAGCTACATATTAAAAATGACATTGATAAAAAACAAAAACAAACATTAACTAACATTAGGCTGGTTTACAACAGGGCTCTGTAAATTAAAATCTAAAAAAAATAAAAAATTGCAATATACAACATACAGAACTGACAGGGGTAAGACAGACTTACACACACAGATACACACACATCCACAGCCACCAACATTCTCACCCCCCCCCCTCACTTACACAGGTACACCCTCACACACACCATCACACACATACCCCCTTTACACACACATGCACACCCACTCTACCTGCTTACCACCTGTTTACAAATTACAGATTATACCTTGAAAATCAAGCATAAGACTAAGATGACATCACTGCACCCCCCCCCCACCTGTAAAAATTAATTGCCAGGTTTAATGAGCTTTTTAAAAATGGCTAAGGACTGGGCAGATCGGCATTCATCAGACAATACATTCCATTGAGTATGGTCTATCATGCATTATACTGGACTATATGCACGACAAATACTAAATTATCCCGAGTGCAGTTTTGTTTCACCGAGCCGCAGGCAGAGGTGAAATAGACCTGCACGAGGGATGATTTAGTATTTGGAGTTCATATAGTCCTGTAATGGTGCATAAATAGAACATGCACTAATTGTTATAGTAAATAGACCCCTAGATTTATAACTAGAAACCTCCATCGCATATAGTGCAAATTCGTAAATTCATTGTTATGTCACACAGCCAGTCCAAAATAATACGCAATAAAGGCGTCGCATTACATGCGCGCTGATGTAATTTACTTCTTGCGCGCCTTGGCCTTATGGGATTTTGTACACAAATAAGCGTGCAGAAATCGAAGTAATAGTGCACGATCGTGCACTATAACAAAAGTTTTGCACGTCACGTGATGCGACTCTAATCAATCACAGCGCGTATTATACATACACTATTTACTATATATATATATATATATATATATATATATATATATATATATATGTTATTTCCTTACAATTGTTTATAATGATTATTATTCTAATGTATGCATGTATCTCAAAGCATTCGCTTGGATCCAGCTGAGGCATGCGGCTTGTCTTTGTTCAAAACTCACCTGCCCCCGACAAAGGAATTAATTAATAAGGTTGAAGATTTGTCAATCTGTCGGTCAATTGAATCTGGTGTCGCCGAAATCACTGGCCCGTCTCCGTGGTCCAGTGGTTAAGGCATTGGCGTTCTAAGCCAACGACCCGGGTTCGATTCCCGGCGGAGACATTTTTTCAACCTTTGCAAAAATTCAAAAAGGGAGGACAGCTCTGGGGAACTTTGATTTAAGCTACGCAACCATTATTCTCTCATTTTCATTTCTCACATATATATATATATATATATATATATATATGGTTTATTCCCCTAAGCTGCTCTTCTCTACACGTATATCCCACACCTAATCGCGCGATTCCCATTTGGCTACTCTTTCTCTACACGCATATCCCACAGAGCGCGACTCTCTACTAATCGCGCCATCCCCAAAATTTCACCCGTCGAAAGGGTGGAGTTGAAGGACTGTTAATGTTATAGCGTTGAGGGACTATCGGATCGCGCGATACGGAGACAGTCCAGGCAGTGGACTAGTGAGGCACCTGCCCATGGGGACATCTTGGGGTGGTAGGCTGCATTTTGACATCCTAAATCACAACCCCCCCCCCCCACCACACAAAAACAACAAATTCTTGTCAATTATTCTAATCAGCCAATCGAACAAAGTCTGATTACCTTTCATCTTTGTTTTCCCCCGCGCCCCTTCATTTTGCTTTTCGTAGAAATTCCATCTGAGCTTTCGGTAAATTTGATCCGATACATCACTATAGTTCAAATCATTTTAGTGACATGACTCGACATACGACCCCCCCCCCCCCCCCCACCAACTCCCCGTTCTCGGGGGTCTACTCGTTTTCCCCAAGGTTTGTTATTATGATGGTTCGTAATTCCGAAGACTCATAATTCCGAAACACAAATTTCCCATACCAGGGGGTTCGTAATTCCGAACATTTGTTGCATTACTCCTGAGGTTCATAATTCAGATAGTTCGTTTATCCGAAGGTCCATAATTCCGAAAATGAAATAGGGTTCGTATTTCGAAGCTCCGTAATTCCGAAAAATAACGTAGGGTTCTATTATATACATTTTGGAATTATGAACCCTACATCATTTTCGGAATTGTAAACAAACCTTCCGAAATACGAACCATCACTGATCATCGGGAAAAACGACATATAACACAGCTTTCATTGTACACTTACCCGAAGGTCTTGCCTTTGGTATTGGATAATGTATCGTGATATAGGAATTTCGATGACTTGAGTACTATTTTCTTCGATGTTAGTAGTAGGAGACCACATCAGAGTGTAAAAGCGACCGTAGCTCCCTTGCGTTTCCTTATTCAATACCACCGGCGCTAAAGGACGGCCTTCGAGATGAATAAATTAAATAGATGAAGTGATTACAATTCATAATAATTACGTTTTGATTTTGTTTCCACATACGGCCTACAGAAGGAGCAAAACGAGAGGGAGAAAAATACGATTTTGCCACCTGCTTATAACCCCCCCCCCCCCCCCCCCCCCAATCGCTCGCCGGCCCTCGCACTCGCAAGGTTCCAGAAAGTGTGTACCTGGTAAGTGGGGGGGGGGGGGGGTGGGGGGAGGAGGAGGAGGAGGAGGGCGAAGTACTTTACCCCGGGAAAGCTTGATTTTTTGTTTCCCCAATACCCCCCCCCCCCCGGATAATATGCATAATAGAGGGGAGGTAACACTAATCCATGCATGGTGACACGACATTTGCTCCCGTAACATTTGCTCCTCCGTCCATATCTCGAAAGGTCAAAGGTAAAGGTCAAGTTCATGATTTGTTTTTTTTTGTCAAGGACAATGTGAAGATTAGGATTAGGGTTAGGATTAGGGTTAGAGTTAGGTTTAGGTTTAGGATTAACATGGCAAAGTTAGACCGGAGCAACTGTCGCAGGCGCAAATGTCATGGCACCTAATCCATTCCCCAATACATTTTCCAAATTAATTTTGGCAGTTTCTGTAACAGTGGTATAGCGCTCTTTTCATGTAATTATTTTCGAGTTACGACTGTTCCTAAAAGCTGGAAGGTCGCACGGTAGTATTTATTAAATGGGCATCTTTGGCGAAGTATATAAATTTGAACTTCAAGGGCGTTTCTCAGTGTTCCTCACCTTAATGAAAACCCATTAAATAAAAAGAAATAACAACTCACCGCTTATTTCTATTGTGGCTGTAGAAGTTCCAAGGGGGTTTGTAGCTACACACGTGTAATTTCCATAGTCCTTTTCTCGATCTAGTTTGAAAATTACAAATCTATACAGAGAGATAAGTTGAATGAACTTTGAATGTACGCAGACATCTTCTTTTCCCATGATTGAAGACACGATTCAATTTGGAATAGTAATTAGGGAATGTAAATGCCTAACCCAAGGACATTCACTACGAGCATTTAGAAAGTGTCGTTAGTGTTCCTTCAAGCTCGGCTCAGACGAGGAGTCATTTCCTGACGTTAGGACCGCGTCAGTGACTTGTACCGTCTTTTGGGCGTCATGAAAGAGAATATCGTGCAATGAGTGATGCAGAATGGGCAATGCAAACAATATTTTTAATAACGGGTGTATGGGTCCACTGCCTTCACAGGCTCAATTAGCGCATGTACTGACGCAAATCGAAATGACACCTCTAGTGAGCCGGGTTTAACTAAACCGATTGACATTAATTTCCCTGCCTGCAGCAAGGCGGCTCAATCTTAAACGGTATGCACAGACCCCCCCCCCCCTTTCATTTTTTAAACGTTGTTATGAAGTTAGAACATATGGAGATAGATTAAAGGGACCGAAAAGTCGCCAGTCGTGGTGTTTTGGAGCTTGGCCCGGCTCGGGTAATATTCAGGAATCTCCGTACATCTTCGGTAAACGAGCACGCAATTGCAGTGATACGCATTCGACCGAAGAAAGACGAACTGAATAACCCAACTGACAAACTACCCCACCCTCGACGGCAATTTTGTTCGCTGCTCAAAGAGTGTTGTTATGCACGGCCTTGCGATAGGGGCAAGCGAATGAAATTGAACGTACATGGATATCGAGCGGTGGCTCCCTTTAATTTAACATGTCGAATTCCGTTTCCCAAAAAATTATGAAAACTAGAGAGAGAGAGAGAAAGAGAGAAAACAAAAAGGTCGTGGAGATGGGAGGTCGTTAAAAACAATTAGTAGTCGCACCTTGCTGATTAATCAGATAAACGTATATGCTTCATGAACCATCATGAACTCCCTTCGATTCGAAGTCAGTGATGGGCTGGCCCCCTTCTTATTTCTTACGGCACTTATCGGGTATTCCTCGGGGAAGAAATTGTCTGTCGGTCGTTTATCATGGCTCAGTGGGTAGAAGGGTCTCCAACCTATTACATGCCGAGTTGCATCTTTATGCATTTCTTCTTTACGCTTTGATAAAAACAACTTGCCTCTTTTTTTTCCCGATGATCAATAGTACTACGAATGTACTCAGAATTTAGTCATACGATTTTTGAAAGAAAAAAAAATCTCTTTTGATAACCTGAAAACTTGCCTGAGGCTTGTTCATGGCTTCCCCGACACACCAAATAATGCATGCTAGGTGTATTCCATCCGTACAGATTCTATCAAACATAATTTTTTTTAAAAGCTGGGTATCAAGGATTCTTGAAAGAAACATTTGAATAAGTCATCGTTTTCTCTAACCAAACAGGAGTTAAACTGTAGGGTAAGGTTTTACCCAATACTGGGTAATTTATACCCTATATTCAGGATGCTGGGGGAGATTTTACCCAAGAAACATGTATGTTCCCTTTGTACACAATAGGGTGTAAAATTTTACGCAGCACGTACGCAGTATTTTGCTTCGTTATTTTCATTATCTTGTTATCATTTTAGCATGTTAGAAAGAAAATGTAAACACTATAATTAAATTGATTTTTTTTATATATACCATAAAAGCATATTTCCTTCAATATAACACCTGACGCATAATGATTAATGATATATTTATGATTCAGTGTCTTACGAATTGCCACCCTACGCAATTAGTGGCAAAAATTAAAAACAAGATGTCATCACAGATCTAGAATAACATGACGTCAACATCAAATGCCACTTCTTCGAAGGCAAATTCTATTACTACTATATTAATTTCAATAATTTGTTGTAATCATGCACTGCTCGTTCCAACTATTTTTAAAGACTATACTTACTTTATTACCTTTGGAGGGTATAACTTACAAGCGTAGCTTTCACCTTAGGCTCCGCCATATTTCACTCTAATGACTTCTTTATCTCAGTCTTTTCAGTTAATATTGCATTGATTTGATTTGATTTGATTTGAATTTATTCAGCCAATATAAAAACATGTCTCGGGAAAACAAAAAAAGGTTTTATCAAAAGTATGTTTCCCGGATATAAAAAAAACAACTGAATTCAGTATCATAAACGAATTGCACAAAGTATTATTTTAAAAATGTAAACGATATTCAATATTGATGATTGCAAGTGAATTCATTTAAGTATTGCAGAGTACAAAATTGCTTAGTTGAGGTAAAGCATTTATGAAATTAACTGTGTAGGTTTAGATGGTTACTTAACGCTTTTTTAAACATGCTATGAGTTTTCATACTGACTACATACTTCGGAAGTTTGTTCCAGTCATTTATAGATTTAGGATAAAATGAGTTCATACAGTAATCTTCTTGAGAAGGGTACATGCATCTTTAAGTTATGATCGAACAAGCTTATGATAAAAAATAATCGTCTATTATCTAATGTATTCATATTTTTGTAATAATGTATCATAACTAGTGCTCCAATCTTTGCACATCATTCTTACATAACGTTTTTTAATTCGTTCATCCAACAGACCGGTTCGGTAATGTATTCAAATTTTATACATACCTTTCAAACAAAGGTTGTTCTTGACAACCTGAAAGCTTGCCCGAGGCTTGCCAGACATAGCAACAAGTAATGTATGGAAACTACATTCCAAGCATTTAGGCTCATTTTTAAATAGCAGGTTAATGGAATGGCTCGTCACTAGGTGCTCAGAGAAGAAATGTGCATAAATTTGTATACATTACAGAACCGGTCTATTGCATTGAATAGACCTGTTCACAAATATATTCAACTTTTATGCATACTTTTAAAACAAAGGTTGTTCTTGACAACCTGAAAGCTTGTCAGAGGCTTGTCAGACATAGCAAAAAGTAATGTATGGAAACTGGATTCCAAGTATTTTAGTCCATTCATTAATAACAGGTTAATGGAATACCTCGTTACTAGGTCCCCAGGAAAGAAACATCCATACATTTGAATAACTTTGCGAACATGTCTATTGCATGCAAACAATTAGATATGAGGTACTAATCTTCTGTTCTAGTCTCACAATAGAGGATTCCCAGAAGCAGCCATGCTGGAGGACATAACAATAACAACCTGTGCACTAGACCATGACAACAATGGCTTTTCACAGTCTGTTGCACAGGTTTTTATTGTTATGTCCTCCAACATGGCTGCCGTGAGAACCCTCTACATAATTCCTCTTTGTATTTACCTTTTATTTTGTGAAAATATTGTAAAATGTGAAATATGAAAAAGAAAATGAAACTGAAAACTAAATGGAACGTCACTTGCCTTATGAACGTTGAAAAACACGAAAGGGAGATCCTGTTGATGATAGCATAAAATCACAAGAAATATCACATTAAATATATGAATAAGACGTGTCTTATATGCCATGAATAGTGGATAAATAATAATAATGATAACAATAGTGGGTTCTTGTACAGCGCACATGTCTGTCAGACTTGACTCTCCTGGCGCTCCACAATGATTACCCTGTCTCTATAGCATTTCAAGCAATTAATTCCTGCCAGGTACCCATTTACTTCACCTGGTTCAAGTGTAGCAACTGTAGATTAATGTCTTGCCAGAAGACACTGGTGCTGCGCCAGGGATTCGAACCCCGTACCTTTTGGTTCACAGTCCGGGGACTTATCCACTAGACCACAACATCTCTACATAAGAATATACGAAATAAGAAATACAATGGATTACGTCATAAGCATTTATAAAATATTACTCTTTGTACTGTTATCATATGTCACAAAATTATTTGACAATCTACAATCAAATATTGAATAAAGTTTCGCCGGGCCACACTGGAAGACTTTTGTCAAGAGCCATCCGTTGGATCCGCCACCGACACTGTAAGCATTTCTACAAACTTACGCATTCGGAATGGATTCTGAGTCACTTTCTTCGTCATCAAATATTCTCACGCCATCCTTCAGCCAGTAGAAATCTAGAGGTTCGGGATTCGCCGTGACGTTACAACCAATCGCGACGGCATCTTTGGGAGCAGCCCGTATGTCAGTTTGGGTTGGATGCACTTCGGGGGCATCTGAACGGTGAAATAGGTTGACGTATATGATTATGGTATTGATTTAAACGATAGTTTCGGGATTACACACATTTTTTGTTTTTGCAACCACTTATCAAACTGAATTTACAGAATGATATTATAATGAGACAATATATATATATATATATACATATATAAATTAATCAGAATCATAACAGGTTTGTGACATTTTGGATCACGTAGAATATGTATTGTGAGAAATGTTCCTCGAACAAAACGCTGGCGGGTCATTCATAGTAGCTTAGTGAAAGGTATGGGAGAAATGATCACTATGAGACGGTCGTGTCTTATATTGTCTTCCTTTATTCGTAGTCAAGCTTTCGATATGTGATCTTCATCAGGATTCTATAAAACACAAAATGATAGCTGACATTTACATCGGAATATACATTTGAATTACATACAATTGTTAAGTACTTATTATCATGATTATTATTATTATCATTATTATTATTATTATTATTATTATTATTATTATCATCATTATCATTATTATTATTACTATTATTATCATCATCATCATCATTATTATTATTATTATCATCATCATTATTTATACAAATAAATTTGTACAAATATATAGGCATGCAAGTATATTTTCAAACAGTGATTTATTCTTTAAAATATATGCACGCTTATAATAATAATGATGTTAATAACAATAACAACAATATAATAATAATGGTAATGATGATGATGATAATAATAATATTAATAATAAATGATGATAATTATAATAACAATAAGTACTTAACAATTGTATGAAATTCAAATATATATTCCGACGTAAATGTCAGTCATCATTTTGTGTGTTTTTTTTTTTATAAAGTCCTGATGAAGATCATAGATCGAAAGCTTGAATAAGTATAAGATCTACGACATTCTGATAGTAATAATTTATCTCACTATGTATGTATTTACATATATATATATATATATATATATACATATATATATATATATACATGTATAGATATATGTAGAGATGAGTAGTAAACAAGGAAATTAAAAAAATGCGTTAAACTCAAAAATTTCAGTGGAAGACTGTTGTGTTTAGTTTCATTCCTCACTCCTCCCTTAAACCAAAACATGAATATCATGACTTATCACATACGTTGCACGACAAGTTCCACATCTTCAGTGTCATTTCCAAATTGGTTGGTCGATTCACATCTGTATATCCCACTCTGTGTCCTTGATACATTAGTTAACATTAAATCACCATGCACTGTCGTATCTGAAGAAGAAAACGGAGGAGCGGAAATTATCCATGCTTAAGGTAAATGGAAAGTTCTGTATACTCTCAGTTAAGTCATAGCATTTTTCTAACGGGAAAAATTTTCTAACGTTCTGAATGAATCAGCCTTGTCCTCTACGGTAATTTTACAGTGATACAGTGATACAGTGATTTCATTTCTTTTAACGGCCCCTTCAGAGGCATGGAAGAAAATACAGTTAGAAGAAACGAACTTGTTTCACAGAAATAAACAAAAACATGAAAATATCAAGAATAATCTTTTGCAGCTAGCAAACATATGAAGGTAAGAATCCGTTTAAATATAACCCATATCAACGGACATAAAGAACTATTTCAAATATTTACACTATTTTAAATATTTACACTATTTCACAATAGAGTAATAAACCAATTTACGTATTGTGCACTGAAAAAGAAAGAGAAAATAATTATCAAAGAATTATCAAATTTGTCCGAATTATTCTTATCTTTCACACTTATATAGTTTAAAACAAAGTAAAATAAATATCAAATGAACCAATGTGAATGAAAATTACTAAATGCAACTAAAAAAATGGCAGTTATGTGCACAAATAGAATAATTACAATTGCTATTGCGCGTTGGCAATTTAGAGACTTTAATGCTCATCAATTAAATTGTTCTTATTCATGAACGCCAAATGTGCTGCAAGAGAAATTGATTTTAAAAAATTATATGATACTTGTTCATTCTGCCCATGAATTATGTAAAATTCTTAGCATTCTGGATCAAAAGATAATGCGAAAATGTCAGTAAAAGTTGACACTGAACTTGCATGGGTTGTCAAATTGGAAATTAGTTTTGACATTTACCAGAACCCCAGACTGACGTGCCAACGTCACGATCTCATTATTTGGACGCTACTTTTGTAGCGGCAGCGGTGCGATATGAGACGATAAAGCACGTATATGCTTGTATTACACGTTTAAACCACATGGACTCATTGCTTTAAAGTGCATCGTATTGACAGTGTATTACATTTTTTTAAAACTTGAACTTGAAATTTATTTATCCAATAACAATTTAAAAAATAACAAAAGGTATACAAATATAGATACAGCAGAGTTAAGGATAAAAAGAACCAGAAAATAGCATGAATGCTATTCGAGTCTGGTACCTTCAAACATTGGAAAAAATTGTTTGGAAATAGAATTTAAAAAAAAAATGTAATGGTAAATATGAAGAGGATTATAAACAAAACTATAATACAAATATAAATGGATGAAAGGTCAATAAACATTGTGTGCTAATAGAATAAGCAACACAAAAAATGTAATGGTAAATATGAAGAGGATTATAAACAAAACTATAATACAAATATAAATGGATGAAAGGTCAATAAACATTGTTTGCTAATAGAATAAACAACAAATAAATGTAACGTACGGTAAATATGAAGAGGATTATAAGCAAAACTATCATATATAAATGGATGAAAGGTCAGTATCAAATTTGTAACTTTTCTATTAGATACCTAATAACTAATAAAAGTTTTTATCAGTCATTCATTTAAAAGGTACTCAACTACATCGTTATAGTCTAAGTGTATATAGGAGTGTGTCATAAGTATTTCAGGAATAATTGTGAGATTGCATTTGTACAATACCAAATTTTACTTTTAGTGCAGCGGTGATAAGGATGCCATCAAATAGTTTGATAAAAAATATTCATTGTTTTTTTTTTAAGAATAGGATTGATTTAAGTTTCAAAAGAAGAAGAAAGAATATCCACTAGAAAGAGTGGCATAATGAATTACTCCGATAATCAAAGACATGTACATACGGTTGTTTGAAAAGAGCCAATATAACTACAGGCTGAAAGGAATGAATGCACTTTTCACAAATGAAATATGGTGTTGATATCTGGCAATGTTGCTTACCAGCAAGGGACACGTTTTCCAAGGAGTCTCCATTGCGATCTATCTTAGTCCAGTTAATAGATGGCGATGGTTCGCCTCCTGAGTTGCAATTGAGTGTAATGTTGTTGGTCTCATTGACAAAGATCTTGCCCGGCTTCGCAGGGGTCCAAAATGGCGCCTGGCTCGGTCCGATAGAATTGATAGTAGCTGGGTCTTAGAATTAAGAAATACAACAAAAATCGAGTCAGTTTCTTTTCTTTTTTTTAATTGTAGATTGTACTTCTAAACAAACGAAACCACAAAATCCACTATATATATATATATATACATGTGAGAAATCAATTGAATTGAATGAGAGAAATAATTTGCGTAGCTTAATTCATTGTTCCTCCTTACTGACTTCCTTTTTGTGGAAATAACTGCAGGGTTTGAAAAAACTGTCTCCGCCGGGAGTCGAACCCGGGTCTTTGGCACTGTACGCCATATATATATATATATATATATATATATATATATATATATTCTCTCATTTCTCACAATTATATATATATATATATATATATATATATATATATATATATATATGCATACATAGATTGTATATATATATATAATTTTATATATATATATATATATATATATATATATATATATATATATATATATATATATATAAATATATATATATATATATATATATATATATATATATATATATATATATATATATATATATATAATTATATATATATACAATCTATGTATGCATATACCTATTTATGATAAGAAAAAAAGATAGACATAGACATGAAGTGGCGAAGAAGAAGGAAAGAGAGAGATGATGAGGATAAGAAGGAGTCAAAATGGAGTTAAGTGATGGATTGGTTGGGAAAATCATCAATAGAGTGTTTCTTACATTAGAAATTATTTTTTCAATTTTGTGCACGTATTCCAAAGATCACTGCAGGACATGAGGAAGCCACTTCGTCGGGATATCAATATCTGCATAAATCATGTAAACATTTGGAACAATATAATGAAGAGTAACGAAGGTTAGTTCAAACCATGTAGGCAGGGGCGGCGCACCCGGTGGGGGGGGGGGGGCAGGGAGAACAGTGCCCCCCCCCCACTTTTCCAAGTACCCTCAAAGTGCCCTTTTTATTTCTGAAAAATGCCCCCTTTCTCTCTGATAGGTGCCCTTTCTACTACTGAAAGTGCCTTCTCTTTTTCAGAAGTGCCCTTTCCCCTTCTGAGAAGTGCCTATTTTTCTCCTTTAATAAGGGCATTTTTACTTCTGATAGGTGCTCCTTTCCCCTCGTAATAAGTGCCCGTCTTTCCCATCTGATAAGTGCCCCTTTTTAAATCAGATAAGTGCCCCTTTTACTATCTAATATGTGCCCTATCCCTCATCTCATAAGTGCACACTTTCACCTCTTATAAGTGCCCCTTTCCACCTCTGATAAGCGCCCTTTCCACTTCTATTTTTTTAACCTATATTTCCCACTGTTTCTTACAAAAAGAGCCTTCAAGAGCTTCATAGAATCAGTGCGGTTTTATGTAGTGGCATGTGCCCATATTACTACAACTACAACGTAAGCCAGCGGAGCTGGAGGCAAGAGGGGGACAATGCCCATCCCACCCCCAAGCAAAGGATTTCTCATTCTGCTAGCTCGAATGTGCCCATAATTTACACCAAGTAAGGGCAATATTTTCTGAAAATTTCCCCAAAACTCTCTTGCTCCGCTCACTCGCTTTTATAATAGGCCTTTATAATGAAATCAAGCAGATCGCATAATAATGTACATGTTAATATACAAATTAAAAGATCATTTTACATTTCACCCTATTGAATTTGCTGTAGTCATTTTTGTAATACCGCTGTAAGAACTTCATCATCAGAAAAAAAGTCTGAAAATTTTTGCTCGCTCGCTTCACTCGCTCGCACATGAATCATTAGACCATTACACACAACTGCTAATTGGGGAAGCTGAAGCAGAACCACCATAAAAATGAAGAAGATGCTGCTTGATAATATATTAATCAGACTGTAGGGTAATACCAATGTCACAAAATTGCAAATTTTCGTTTTATGTTCACCCCTTGTAGGTGTCCCTTCCCCCCCCCCCCCAAAAAAAAGTGCCTCTTTTTGTTGGGGCCCCCACTTTGAAAGACGCTCCGCCGCCCCTGCATGTAGGTTCAAACTTATCTTCCGTCATTTTGAATTCACATCATGTGTACACGACGCTCTAGACTTCTGGAAACATGCGCTGGAACGTGTATCGCACACCATTTGTGAAATCCTAATAATCTAATCTAGAATTCTACATGGGGCATCATAATTACGTCTACCTATTTGTTTATAAGCATCATTGGGTAAGGGAGTTGTCAAAAAATTTGATCAGATCATGATTTCAGTTTGTCCATCGTAATAACATGTGTTGTGGATCAGTGGATAAGTCCCCGGACTTTGAACCACGAGGTCCGGGGTTCGAATCCCACCGCAGCACTAGCGTCCTTTGGCAAGACGTTAATCTACATTTGCCACTCTCCACCCAGGTGTTAAATGGGTACCCGGTAGGATGCGAAAGTTAATGTCGTTTGCTTAGCAATGTGAGCGCCATGGCCCATTGCTGGAATACTCCCCAGGGAGTGGAGAATGTGCATACATTGTGTGCGGGCAAGCCAGAATCCGATGACCGGGGTAATAATATATCTGTAAAGCGCTTAGAGACATCTCCGATGTATTAGGCGATATATAAAAGCGGAATATTATTATATTATATCGTTCCCTGATTGTTTTATGAATACAGACAGGTATCTGTAGGATTGGGTAGATTAAATTATTCATGCAGTTTAAAATGTTATGGATGAAAGTTTCCTTTAAAAGAATATAATAAATTCTTTTTAAGAATTTAAATATTTAAGACTTTTACTTAAATAGCTGCAGATCTTTGATTATATAGTAACGCCAGAGTGCATGAATGATGATATTGATACCTATCCCTAAAGCGGGTCCGCTCGCTCTTCATAAGAACCGCTATTCATAGAAATCCGCTATTCATATAACACGCGCTATGAATAGCGGTCCTTATGAGTAGTTATGAATAGTGGTCCTTATGAATGGATGTCCTTATGAATAGCGAGGAAATTTGTCTATGGTTTGCTCGCTATTCAGAAGGACCGCTATTCGTACAAAACCGCTATTCATTTAGTCACGGGTTATCGATAGCGGTCCTTATGACTAGCGACGTTACCCCATTTAAAGAACTATGATTAGATTGTTTTAAACTAAACATGTAGGATAAGATAGGAACATATAAAGGAGAGGGGATAAGAATGATGTAAGAGTGGTAAAAATGACATTAGTACGAATGAGACAATAGTAGGTATCTGGCCATTACCTTTCCTAATCTAAATCTCGTCAGGTTTTAGCCAGTCAAGTTTATCTAGTGAAATATTCACCAACTAATTCTACGCTTCGTTGTGATGTCGCGTGCATTCCCTCGTGGCTATTGAATATTTAGGCGGGATGCTAAATAGGGATAGTATATTGCCCTACACTCATGACACTATAAGCAATCAACACCCATGCACCCCTAACTAAAATTGAAACAAGATAAGTAGTTCGGTTTAACAAATCTCCTTATTACCACAAAATTTTGGAAAAAAAACTAATTTCATATTCTTTTTTAGAAGAGAGGGCACCTTGAAGCGAAAAACTACGTCCAAAGATACAATTATCAATATTATAATTAACTACAGTATGTCCCAGAAAAAATTACAATCGACATTTGGGCATCGACTACGAAAAAAATCGTTATGCAATATGAAAAGTCTGACTGGATTATGAAAATATAACTATTTCTCTATCAGTAAGTGAAGACCCCGTCCGATTTGGTCCAGCAGTCACGAAGAAATGAGCATTTTTATAATGTCATGGGTCCCTTTTTGTCACTTGGATGTTCTTGGCATCCACATGAATGGAAATATTTTGTTCACAATAAACATGTTTACTACCATATTCAAATTCTTTGGATACCATTTTAGCAAAGATAAATAATCATGTAACTAATTATCTTCCTAAAAGAATCAAGACAAGTCATTTACTGAACAGGTTCATAATTTTGTTTAATCATTCACTCTCAATTACAAATGACCAACATCATACCTACCAATTTTCCCACTTTGGGGAAATGATTCCTACTTTTCGCTTCAAACTCATGTGAGGAACCCTAGATTCCTCTCTTTTCATGAAAACTTCTGTGTTAAAGCATACAATATACACTTGTCTCTCAAGTTTCCTATTTTTTCCTATGGAAGATTGGCAGTAGGCAACATGTTTAAAACTCTGAAAAATGCTTATCTTTTTACATTGATGATTTGTTTTATTTTTAAAATAATATCCAAATGCCTTTATTTGCAACAACAATAGCAACAACAATAACGATGATAATTATGATGATAAATGAAGCATTGCCATAAGAACTAAAACAGATATTAAAAACAAAACAATAAGTTCCTTTTCAAAAAATTTGAAAGGAGTGTGGTATTGTTCATTGTGCTTTGTGCATCTCCCTTGTGTCAAATCTTGGATGGAAGGGACTTATGACATACGTTACATATATCCCTATTTCTTCGTAACTACTGAACGAAATCGGATGGGGTTTTCGCTGAGATACAGATAATTCGTTACAGTTTCACAATCCTGAGCCATATCCGAATTAATTCACAAACTATTGATGCTGAAAGTCCGATTGTAATTTGTTGGGACATAATAGGTTTTAAAAGAGAGATGACTCAACAGAAAACTCAATTTTAAAATCACAATGAAAAGAGTATACTATCTTTCGATAAACAAAGGTCTTTTTTGTATTGTGATCAATGTTTTTCACAATAACTACTATTACTACCCTATTAGATATATTACCAAAGAAAAGAGTTGAGTTATTGATAATTTAAACATCATTTTATCAGTGGGGGGCACATGCAAGGTAGTTAATGTTTTTTATGGAGATGAACCGCACCCCTCCCTCCCTCCCCACCCCACTCCAGTTTGTTTCCTAGTAATGTGTAGAGTAACAAACCCTTGAAATCACAAGCATAGCCTATTATGCATTATCTTTGGAACCATTATACAGTAACAAGCCTCGATCCGATCTCCGATAAGTTTGTCATGTATACGTCGCACTGCCTATTCCTAATCGGCTATTAATGGAGGAACAACCTTTCGCCGCCGTTTCAGATTTCAGATTTCTCATTTAGATTTTATTTCATTTCATTTTCATTTTTCAGAGTATATAACAATAACTATTGTGCAATTAAAAATATACAAGATAATTGATAACAAAACTAAGTGCAGAAACATTTTCGATTATTACAAGCAAAATGAAGAGCATTAGCATTTGAGTTGTAATCAATAAGGAAAAAAGTAACAACAGTGAAGACTACATTAGAGTAATTATAAGAAAATGAGAATGAAAACAGAGACAAGCAAAGAAGCGGATCTTGTAGAAGCGCTGGTCCCTGGCAAAAGGTAAATTATAAATGCAATGCGGAAAAGATGATGGAATTCTATTATTCATAGATGGCAGAATTAATTTCTGCTATCAATTACGATGGACACGCCGATAGAATCACTCATCTATCGTCTGGTGTCGAGATCATGTACACTGCTATTGCAATTTCATCATCCTTGATTTATTATTTATATTCCGTTTTTGGAAGTATTTCTTTGTGTTTCCTATTTGGAGAGTTCGATTCCAAGAGGAATTAGATCCAGTCCATAACTCTCTAAATGGGATAACAATCTACAATTGTTCTTCACTTTTTTTATTTTGTATTGTTTAAGAAAGTTAACATTAAATACATGGCCCGCTAATGGGGGGCGGGGCGTAAAGGAACTTGAACACCCCAACATTATTTTACCAAACAAGAGGACGCACGTGCTGTTTATGGTTTATTTCCAATTAAGCATTTTCATTTTGATAACTAAAATGTTGGAAAAATTCTTTTATTGAATCAAGACTGAAAAGGTAGGTAAACCCAGACATTGAAGAATTCGTGTCCGGATACAATGCTTCTTTCTGGATACGAAAAGTGAGTTTTACCGTGATAAAACAAATAAATGAAATGAAATGGAATTGGTGATACACTAACATATGCTGATACAATAAAAAATTAAACAGGAGGGGGGGGGGGTCAGTTCCCCTCAAGGATGACAGGATAAACTGTTTATCTTATGCAGCATTTTCTTTCGATCAATGTGATTGCTCATCCCCTCCCTTTTCCCTCTTCCCTCCCCCTCCCTTCCACCCCCTTCTCAATCTTCTCCTCTCCCCTGCCTTCCCTTCCGTACACCTTCTCTCACCCTCGCCCTTCCCCCTCCTCCTCTCCCCTCACTCTTCCTCCTCACCATCTCCCCTCCTCCTCCTCCCCCTCCCCTACCCTTGCTCTGCCCTCCCGCTCCTCCCCACCCTCATCCCAAAGATGCCCCTAGCCCGTATACTCACATTTAACGACGATAGTAAATATTTTATCGATCTTGCAGCGGCCCACAGTAAAGCTTGCTCGACACTTGTAAATCAATGAGTCGCTTCTATGTACAGACGCAATGGTCAAATTTGAGCTTCTACCAGGATCAGAGTTGACTTTTCTGTATTCGAGAGAATATTTTCCGATTGTGGTTTGTGCCTCCTCGTTCATATACAAGAGTGTATCGCCCCCTAAAGAGAAAGGGGGAAAGAGAGAGGGAGAGGGAGAGGAAGAGGGAGAGAAAGAGGGAGAGAAAGAGAGAGAGAGAGAGAGAGAGAGAGAAGAAAAAGGAGGAGGAGAAGAAGGAGGAGAATGAGGTCATAAGATTAAAATATATGGGAAGGGAATACGAGAAAGAAAAAGATTTTTGACCCACTTATAAAACCTGCAGTGAAAATCTAATTTTCTCATCAAAGTATACAAAATAAGATAAATAAAGTATAAGAATTACAAATAGAATACCTCGCTGAGCGAACATGAGCAGTTAACTGCCCAAATATGGAGTGGCGGTTGCCCGAACATTGGTCATTTCAAATTCTTGGTGCGAGGGGTGTCTGCATCTCCCTCAGCCCCCCCCCCCCCCCCCCGCCGCCTCCGCCTCACACCCCTATGACAACAAGAATCAAATAAATACAGTTATTTACTTCATCATAAAACGTAGGCCTTAGGCCTATACTTGTTTGCCTATATGAGATATCAGATATGCTACACAATTCATGTTCAAAATTTCTATTTTTTTTTCCACATATGTCTTTCACAATCTTTTTTTTCCTGTAAAAAAAAAAAATTAACATAAAGGCAATAACTATATACGTAGACGCAGGGGCGGATCAAGGATTTTGTATAAGAGGGGGCACACAAATGCAGGTTTGTCAACTTTTGGAAAAGGGAGACCCGTATTTTTTGGTTCTCGCCAGCTCTCGAAAAGTCGCTCAGGGGAGGGGGGGGGGGGGGGGGGGGTCGACAAAAAAAATCGCCAGACCTCCATAATTCGCCCAGTGGAGGGGAGGGGGATTATGGGGGTCCAGTTCCCCTCAATAATTCTCTGACAAGCAAAAACAAAAGAAAACCAAAAAAAAAAAAAACCCAAAAGGGTTTCGTTCTAAAGGGAGGGGGGGGGGGAACAATGCATACTTTTCTTTCAAAAGGGGGGAGGGCACGGGCCGGTTGTGCCCCCCCCCCCTAAATCCGCCACTGCGTAGACGTAAATATAAAAGATCACAATTCAATTGACTTGGGTGTTATTTACAGTAATAAAGTAATTTCTATGATCTGAACATTTCAAAGACCCCAGTTTGAGGAAAAAAAGATAGCTACAAAACGTATATTAATAGAAACGTGCTTATTTTAGCACTATAGGTATGTTAAAATATGTTTGAAATATGTTCACTCTTTATATACTCGATGAACATATGCCTATTATGATGGTTATGATGTGGTGTGGTTGTGATGATTACAGGTGGTGAAATATCATTTTGAAAGTAAAATATCGATAAGGAATGGAGAATAACGTTCAGAACATGAACCAGGATACAAATCCTTATACAAAAATCTTCACGTAAAAATAAATAGAATATAAAATAATGAACTGAATTACAATTACGTAAAATCATCGATATAAAGCGATAGGTTTTTTCATTATTATCTAAATAATTACACTGTGGAAAGAATACTATAATGCAAACGATTTTTTTAAAAATCAACTTACCATACCAATATATATTGAAGCTGGCGGTAATATTTTTAAAGACACATGGTAAAGTGAATGAAGTTCCTTCATTGACGCTTAGGACTTTGGAGGTTTGCTCTACACCTGAAAAGAAGGGATGGAGTAGAGATGGCATTTTATTCACATCTTTGCATACTTTTATGATTTTAAAAAATTCCGACGTTTAACATTTCAGCCCATGAGTTACTGAAAGATTGTGTTTTCTTAATTTATAAAGAAGACACTGTTTTGTTGCACAATTAACAAATACTCATATAGCTTAAATTTTTTTGATTGGATTTTTTTCAGTACAAACAAAAATAGATGAATGTACTTACACTGAGATGTAGCTGCTGCAAAATTTAGGAGGAAACAAAACTGAGCGATCAAAGTGTACAGATGTGATACAACCGCCATCTTGAAAAAACTGGAACAAGAGATGACAATGATTAAACTGCAGACGTTCGCCGATTAAAACGTTTACGTTACCATGGCACTACTGCAGGCTATACAAATATTTTGCTAATAAAGAATTTGCTCATTTGAAGTTGATTGTTGTTTTCTATAGACTTAACCTTCATATAAAGAAGAGATTTTATGAATTTTTTCAATCCTTTAATATCTATTATGAAGATCTTGGCCGTCCGGGGAAGAGGTGAAACCCAATAAAAAATTTCATTTTTTTCAAGCCTCCGTGTTAAATGTAAAATTATGAAAAACTTTTCGGCTATTTTTTTGTGACAAAATTGTTCCCACCCCTCCCACCCCCTAAAAACGCCCTTAGACTAAGTGACATTTATAATCATGAACCAGGGTCAATTTAAATGGAATTACTAATCGCAAACATAATTCTAGTAAGGGATAAAAAAAAAATAAGGGGAAATGAATAAAAGTCTCAAAAATGAAATTAAAGTGATAAAAATAAAACCCGGGCCAAGGCAACATAAATAAATCATAAATTTTTAGGAAATAGGCCTACTCCAATATCCTAACACTGAAGGTATATAAGTATGATAAAGGGCAAATATTAGAATGGACCATTATCAAAGCATGAGGCTCACAATATAATTATCATTGTCATAAAAAAAAAAATTATCATGCTTAACATTATCCACGTTCTTTTTATCAAGAAAAAGACAGTGATATTATTTATCACATCATATAAGAAGGAGAACACTGTATTTTTGTACTTACCAAATCTATGAATCTCAATTGGCCTAATATTCTAATCTTCCCTGTTGATACACACCCAAAGACGAAGTTCAGTGAATCCAATATAGGCCTATGTGCAGTTCATCAAGTTATTCCTCGGAAGTATAACAATGCGGAATGCTAGGCTACAAATTGTTTGAAACATGGTTCAATATAATGTTCGAAGTGTCAAGAATTCATCACATGGCGCTGAAGCGAAGTGCGAAGACAGAACTCTTAAGTCCGACCGGTCATGGCAAGTCGAGAAGTATTCCCGGAATATGGAACATAAATTCCCAGTGGCAATTGTAAGGCATCAATATGGGAGAGCGGGGTGAACTGGGATGGGGGAGAACTGGGACACCACCCCTAACTCAAAAAATAATTAACCTTTTATCATGTTTATAAATTAGTTTGAATCCTACGAAAGGTCTTAACTATCAGTGTTCACAAATACATCCACAGCTATACTTCGATTTTGCTTGTAGGTTTAATTTTCACTTCTTTTTTTTTAACACTTTTTTTTTCACGATTCCTTGTCAAATATTTTACAAGTATATCAATTGGCTGTAGTGAACACCCCGCATACATCATATAAGTCTTTTATAGGACCCTATAATTCGCAATAATGTTTTTAGCGATAAATACCAACATTAATATTTTGCAGGCATTACGGTTGTTGTTTTCTTACTATTGAGGTGAACTGGGACATCTTGTCCCAGTTCACCCCGGTTATACTTTTTGTGTATGTAAGGAAAAATTAGCTTTTCTCAGTCATAATCCATAAACATATTACATGAAAATATCTTTGGGTCTAGATAAAAATCGTACAAAGTCGTATTGGTCAATTCCTTTTTTACAGATCATTCATCCTACTTCAGACAAACTTGTGTGTAACCAAAAAATGTATAAATACACAATGTATTATGAACAATTATTTATTTTTGCCAAAAACCGTCGAAATATAGGTTAGAATTCACAAAACGCTCATCATTTTATCCATTTTTTTTTCTTAATGGGCATCACTCCTTAAATCAACTTTACAAGTGACTCTTCAGCAAGATTTTTTAAAGTGATATATTACCTTTGACATTCCCAGCACTGATTTTAGACAACTTCCAGAAACAAAAGGTGATTTTAGCGTTTTCAAGAGTTTTGTCCCATTTCTCCCCGACTGTCCCACTTCACCCCTATTACTGTCCCAGTTCACCTCCATGGTGTCCCACTTCACCCCGTTCTTGAAAGTACCCCATTTTTTAATGATTATTTGCATAAAAACTAAAACATATAGGGATTGTGTCGAATACCCTGTTTTGTAGCCTGCTATTGATATTATTTACCATGTAAAAATGAAGAGGCTACAATGAATATTTTAGAAGTTACAAAGCAAAGAGTGCCACATCACGATTCTTGTTCCACTTCAACCCGCTCTCCCCTAATCATGCAGAGACACTTACCTGAGCCTAACTCTTTCTCCGCTTTAGTCGTCCTCTCAAACATGCATGAGACTGCTTTAGCCGACTTCGTCGCAGGTATATACGTTGTCTATGGAACATAACATGTATACATTAAAAATATGGCAGTAAAGGGACTAAGTCCATGGAAAACAGTTCAAACAAACAAGATGAGGAGGATAATTGCGATCCGAATCATTTCTGTGATGACTGTTTATGGGGGGGGGGGGCTCTCTATTATGCATAGGCTTATAGCACACAGCAGTGTCGTGTCACGTAGCTTGTATCCCTATTACAGCCAGTGCCATAGCTACAGAGGGCACGGGGGCACGCCCCCCCCCCTCTTCCCCATTCCATCGAATGGCGAAAAAGAAATAAAGGGGGAAAGAGATGAAGAAAATGAGATGGGGAGATTATTACCCCTCCCACTCTCCCTTCTCTTAATAGTTTTTTTCTCTATTATTTCACTTATAAGACCGGTGTCCCCCCCCCCCCCCTCCCCCATGACATCAATGCCCCTCAATGGCTAGACCAGCGCTATACGCCACTGTGCCCATCTATCCGCTTTTCGCAGGTCACAACATATCATGTACACGTAAGGTTATTAATTACTTCGTTAACTTTGAGAATCAACGAATTGACAATTACCATCACCTTATAGTATAGCGGGGTTTTTTTTTGTTTTTGTTTGTTTTTTGTTTTGTTTTCTTACACCATTGGAATGCATGGCGCATAATCATTATAAGAACAAAATATCAGGCGGATTAAGAGTGTCATCCGCGTAGACGAGAGTATCTCCAGAGAGCGATGAAATATTCATTGATACTCATGTTATATCACGAGATGGAGAGGAGATAGAATATTACTATTCATTGGAAAGGCCAAATAGGCGCGTGCCAGTGACACACTCGGCGGGCAAAGTGTCTGACAGGCAATTATTAAAGGGAGAATCCAACCTGGAGCAATTTAACAGAACGAAAACAGAAAATCAAATAGACCATAGGCTTACTAGAGAGTCTTTATAGGTATATGGTTTGAACAAAATCGGTTTACCCACAAGAAAGATGTGTTGTTGTTTTTTTTTTAAGTTGATATTGTGGAAATTTCAGATCTGAGAATCAGTATACTGTCACAGCCGAACAACTCTCCCATTTGCCCCTAGACACGAAATCACTGAAATATTATTTTTCAAAGTTGTATTGCAGAGCAAGATTATTCTGTTCATAATTGGAGAACAAGTTATGACTTCATGCAATTCGGTTTTATAATTATATTGAGTATACACACTCGAGGGGAAAAAAAGTTACTTAGGAGTGAAATGAGTAGTGTAAAACAAAGAGTTGCATGTCTACAACAACATGCCAATCGACTGACCCATTTGCCTATTTAGAAATTCACATAGATATTTAGTGATCAAATCTTTCAAACATTCATTTTATCCCAAGTACATGTATCTTTCAATCTTTTATGAACCTGTTTCTCTTATTAACTCAACTTGGTACAAGGATTATTCCTTTATTAACCCTTTCAAGACAATTGACCACATTTTGTGGTTTGGCTCAATAACTTTTGATCCAGAGCTCTCAAAAATATACCAGATGCCAGAGTAGAAAGAGCAAAATTTTCTGCACACACTATGTCCATTTTTATTGCATGACCATATTGCATTTGATGCCAGGAATTTTAAAAACAAGAATAAGCTTTGAGATCCTTAAATTGGCAACACATTGAGAGGTTTAAAATCATTGTTTTTCATCAAAATTGGCAATTTCTTTCAACTATTCAATAAATTTCTAACCATGTATATTGTTTTCAAAGACATTACACCTTATTTGAACCATGTAGCACTAAAAGAAAAATATTATTGTTGCCAATTTGAAGAACAAAATGTGATCAATTTAGCCCTTAAAGCTGATCTGAAGCAAGTGTTGCTCGATCAGCGTTGGGCAAGATCCACAAGTTCGCTTACAGAGGGGAGGGGCGGCAAGTGGATGGGACGGGGGGGGGGGGGGGGGGGGGGGCGGGGGGTATAGGCCTATAATTATGAGATCGAACACAATAATGTTTGTCAAATTAAATCATTCACATTCGGATTTTCAGATGTACTTCAGCTTCACTTTCACTTTTTATTTTCATATTTCACATTTCACATTTTACAATGTTTTCACAAAATGAATGGTACCGTAAGAGGTTAAATTTGTTGTTCTAAGTTCTTCAAATTGTTTTCCTTCACATACAGCTGTCCCATACTCTATCTCATTTCTATTTTCTTTTCATCATCCCCATGCCCAGCTCATGACTCCTTTGTTCACCCTTCATTATCATTCAGAACATTCACCCCTGCTCACACTCATCCAATATCATCCTCCATGCGAACGCACCCCCCTCCAGACAAAAAAAAAAAAAAAAAAAGGATTTTTTTTTTGGGGGGGGGGGGAGGGCGTCGCCGGGTGGGGGGGGGTGTCTTTTGAAAAGGGCGACATGTTCTTATTGTGTAGTGTCGAACAGCTCATATCTGCGCCACCAGCACCACTGCATGACATTGGAGTTGGTAAGTTTTGTCTTTTTTTTTCTCCAAAAGGCACCCCCCCCCCTTGAAAAAAGCTGGTGACGGCCTCATTGGTTCACCTTTCACCCTTGGTTATTCTACTTTCTAGATTCTTCCATTCTCTGTTCTTTTATTGGTTACTGGATATTTCATTTGCATGTATTTCAATATAATTTTGTAAAAACATGAGAAGTTAGTTCTGCTGTGCAGGCCAATAAATCAAAGCACTTCTGGACTTCTTCTTGCATGTCGACATCTTTATTTGTAGTACTTCTATTTTTTTTTACTACACTTATTTTAGGTTCTTCTGATATTGATTTGGTGCTCTCGTTAGCTGATTATTTTGACTGAGTTTGATTCTTTTATGATTGATTGTGGGGTGTTTCAGCGTGAATTTGTGAAGTGCCTACAAACAAAATTATTCTATTGTAAGAGACTCTACATGAGGTATGTGCATCATGTTTGCTTACAGTATTAATTTAAAAAGACTAAGAGAAAAAAGAGTGAAATATGGAGGATCCTAAGGCAAAACCTATATGCCTGTAAGTTATAGGCTCTAAGTGTAATAATAATATAATATGGACTGGCCTTGAGGGGAATACAACATTTACTGCGTGAACTAGAAGGGTATTGCCCGAGTCGAAGACGAGGGCAATACGGAGGGCAATTAATGTTGTATCCCCCGAAAATACACAGTCCATATCATTATTATTAACAGAATCAGACATCTAGAGCGAATTCAAGAATATTGTTAAAAAACACTGTTTATTGCCCGATATTTAACATTTAACATTGACTTTCGAAACCGGGCAATAAACAATTTATCGGGCAGCAATTTTGTTGGCTCTTGTCAAAGCCGGGCAATATAATGTAAAAATTGCATTGCTCAGATGTCTGATGTGGTTAATAATATTGTATAGGCTTTTTAGAAGAAAGAAAGAAAAAAAAAACAGTTGGAACAAGCAATGTATGGTTACAGCAAATCACGGTGTATATAGATAAGAATTCATGTAAGTCTTCGCATTCGAAGAAATGCTATAGCGTACACTCATTACTACGATTATATAACAAGTCAAATTATTTGCACAAATTAGGAACCTTGCAACCTTCTTGGGCTATAAAGAATACCTCATCAATATTGGGACATCAAAATAACGAAGAACAATAATCATTGTTAAATATTTCTATATAAAATGCATGCTTACAATAATTTGGACTGTAATTCGATCACCATTTTAGTCTTTCATTTTCAAATTTTCTAAATAATGGTTAACCGAGTCTATCATGATTTTATTTATGTAAACTTGAAATACATGTAGCTATATATTTTTTCTTTTTTTTCAAAATATTTTATTAGAGATTTCATTCAAAATAGATCATTACATAAAATAAATGTAAATAATTTCAAACAAATACAAATCTTCATTTCGTTTTCATACCATAGTGTTAAATTATTCACAAGACAAGCATGGAAGAATATTGGAATGAAGTCACTAAGTAAATAATATATTGACAAACACTAACGTACACACACACACACACACACACACGCACACGCACACACACACACACACACACACACACACACACACACACACACATATATATATAAAACTCACCCATGCGTAATCAAAATGACATTTTCACAATGATTCCCGGACCTAACAGTCACTGCTGATAAAGTAAGTGCACTGTGGATAAGCTGCCTGTGGACCTACAGCTTAAATAGGTCCTATAGGCTAAGGGACCTGGGCCCTCTTGCATAAAAAGTTGCGATTAAATGCAACTCAAAAAATTAAACGCAAGTCTTAAATACGCGATCCTGAATGGTTGAAAATCAAGTTGCGTTTAATTTTTTGAGTTGCGTTTAATTGCAACTTTTTATGCAAGAGGGCCCAGGAATCAATGACCATTGCCAGAGCCCAGAGGGCACTTGATATTGCATCCACTTAGAAGAGGGTAGGGAATGGTGACAGTGACATATTGAACATCGTCGACAAGGGGGTGGGGTATTGCGGATTAAAGGCCAAAACCGGCCCCTGACACCCCCTCCCCCTTTATGGCATACATAGCAATATATAAGGATTACATTTGTTTTTGTTTTGTTTTGTTTTTTGCTTGTTAGTTTGTTTTTTGTTTTTGTTTAACAATTTCTTTTCGTATTCTAAATTTCTAATTTTCTTTTCTGTGGAATTGTGTCTACCCCTGAAATGTATTGAGGTGTCCGGGGGAGGGGGGGGGGGGTATGTCTCATTGAGGCCTGTACGGCATCCGCGTCCATGAAAACAAGTAAAAAGGGTTGTATTTCACCATCAGACCGAGACGGGTAACCTGGGGATCTCGTTCTGTATTATAAAAAAACAGATCTGAAAAAACAATTTCCCTGAATAGGGTCTAGCTCAAGAACCTCTTGACTTAAATCCTCAGAAAGTCATGGACCCGGATGCCCTACAGGCCTGCCTCAATGAGACCCGAAACGGGGCAGGGGTCAGTAGGCCAAGCAAGACAGTGGTGTGGGTAATTTTTTTTTTTTTTTTAAATCCTTCGGTTTCTTTCTTTCTGTCCCTTTTCTTTCTTTTTTTCTTTCTTTCTTTCTTTCTTTCTTTCTTTCTTTCTTTCTTTCTTTTTTTCTTTCTTTCTTTCTTTCTTTCTTTCTTTCTTTCTTCCTTTCTTTCTTTCTTTCTTTCGAAAGGTAGATTGTGTTTTTTCGAGCTCCGTTTAGATTCTTGTTTTTACTAATTTAGAAGACCTTTTGGTTCTTGGTTTTTATACCAGTATAATTGTGTTATATCATAGAATACTCTAGACTCGGTCCTTCTTCGTCAGGTTTACTAGTTTTAGTGTTTTTTTTTAAACACTTTTCTGTTATTTTATCGTAGGTTTTACCTTGGGTGGCCCGTATGGCCAGTCAAGCAAGCCAGCGTAATGTACAGGGCCAGCGTACTACTAGTGCAGCTGGCCCTTCGTCGACTAATGTTGGGCATTTCAAAAATGTAACCCGTCATAATGGTGTAACGTTTCAAACTATTGAAAATGTAACAATACAATCATACATCAATGCATTCACGACCACTGTTCCCGCTAATGACGTAATCTCTGCCTCTCGCATCTCCAACGGCCGCATAGCTGTTTATTTGAGCTCCAAAGAAGCAGTTATTAATGCCGTCCAGCATGGCCTTGAGTTTCAGGGGACCCTCCTAGAATTGACCCCCCTTGTCCGACCCACCACTCGTATTATTCTGTCTAATGTATACCCAGAATTACCGAACTCTGTTTTGATTGAAAATCTATCTCCCTTTTGTAAAGTTGTTTCTGACTGTAAACCGATCCCTTTGGGGTTTAAAGACAAACGTCTCAACCATATTATGAGTTTTCGTAGGCATGTACAAGTGTTAATGAATCCCAATGTGACAATTCCAGACCACATAAACTTCACCTTCTCTGGTATCAACTACCGTGTATTTCTTTCTACAGAATCAGTCAGGTGTTTTAACTGTGGTGAATTCGGGCATATTTCCCGTTCTTGCAAGAAGCCCCAAACTGGTGAAAATGCCAAGCAGCCCATGCCAAACGCCCCAGGTTCGGATGGTATTTCGGGTGCGCGCCAGCATGGGTCCCCCCCCTCCCCCCCACCTCGCGCTACTGTTTCGGCATCCACCCCACTTTCACCTCCTCCCATGGCGACAGGTACTATACCGCTCCCACATGCACCTTCCAACCTCTCTGGATTACCACCTCGTGCACCCCCTTCCTCTTCTGAAAGAGAGACAACACAATCTACTCCCTCTTGCCCTGCACCTAGTAAGCCTCAATCACTCTCATCCAACATGCCTCAGGCATCTCCTGCTCAGCCGCCTAGCAGTGCAAACACTAGTTCGATTTCAGATACACCCACTACTACCCCCTCAGATATCTCTTGCAAGTCCCCTCCCCCCAAATCTTCTGTGTGTCCTTCACCCGTGTGGAAAACTCCTCCAGTGCCTGTTCGATCTTTCTCCGATGTCGTTGCAAAACGTAAACAGCTAACCCCCACCCCTGTTACAAACAATTCTAATCTCACCACCCTAAAGGCCCCTTCCCCTCTTCGGAAAGTGCCCAGGACGGCTCCTCCCTCCCAAACCGTAGAATCTCCTACATTAACACAAGCTCTTGACTCCCAACCCCCTGAAATCCCTTCCACCCCAACTTCCTCGGTAGGGGACCCATCTACTGACACTGACTCCATGACTTGGGAAGATGCTCAGTCGGATGAGGACATCTCGAAGGAAGATGTTCTCCCTTTGACTCAAGGACCCCTTTCCCAGGGTGAAATAATAAAATTTCTATCGAACGTAAAAGGCCGAAAAAAGCCTGCCCAGATCGCTCGGAAATATACATCAAATATCAAAGGGCTGGTAAAACAACTAAAACCCCTGAAAAATAGCCCCCTTGTTAAACGAAACATGCAGCAGAGGATATACAAATTGATCAGCACTTTGGAGAACTAGTTGTTCTCCCCCCCCCCCCCACTTTTCTTTATGTCTACTTTTATATGTATTGTATACCTTAATTTCGCAATGACATTGTCACTGCTGACCCTTAACACCGGAGGCTGCTCTTCCCAAACTCAGAACGTTTCATTCAAAGTTTACGTTGAGCAGATAGCCTTTAATCCACACGTAATTTTTTTGCAAGAAACTTATCACCTAAAAGACAGCAATTCTTGCTGGAACACTTGGTCCCATAAGCCCTTTTGTTCGCCTGGCATTACTCGAGGGTCAGGAGTGACAACTCTGGTGAATAATTCTAAAGTTGATGTTTTGTCTACTTTTATTGTTTTTGATGGCTACATTTTGTATAACAAGCTCTGTCATAATAACTGTATTTACCATGTATACAATACACTCATTCCTCAATCTGATGAAATTGCAATTAAAGCTATTACAGCCCTTAATTACCATATTTCCACCTGTTGCGAAGGCACTATTGTTATTGCGGGTGATTTTAATTGCACGGAAAATCCTGCCATTGATCGTCTGTGCATGCTCACAGAACGTAGACCAAAAGTTGTCAAGGCCCTGCAAAATTTTCTGAATAAATTATTTCTTTGCGATGCCTGGCGACGTTTGAACCCCAATGAAAAGAAGTTTACCTGGCAACGGTACAATCCTGCCAGTGCACAGGGCTTTTCAAAGTCTAGATTAGATCGATTTTATGTACCATCCTACCTTGTTTCTTCCATTCAGTCGTGTGAAATTATTCCTTGTTCCCTATCTGACCACTCTGCTGTTTTATTAACTTTGAAATTTCCAGTACGTGTTAAGGGAAAGAGTGCTTATTGGCTTTTTAATAACTCTCTTCTTGAAGATGAAAATTACATAGAAATTATTCGGCTTTTTTGGTCAGATTGGCAGAAGGAGAAAAATGATTTCCCCGACCTTGCATCTTGGTGGGATTTTGGTAAAGTTCATATAAAATCAATAACCCAGATGTATAGTACAAAATTAGTACAAAACAAGAGGAAAGCTCTTATTGAAATAAATAAAGAGATTGATAAACTTCAGGATGCAATAGAATTTAGTTCACAAAATAAACAGGCTCTTGAAGAGCAAAGAAATGCATTAAACTCGTTATTGAAAAATGAAGCACGTGGTGCTCTTGTCAGATCTCGTTTTAAATACACAAATGAAACAGACTCATGTTCCAACTTTTTCTTTAATTTGGAAAAAACAAATTCCTTATCAAAAAGTATATCCCGCATTCGCCTTTCATCGGGGCGTATTTCAGAGGACCCATCTGAGATCAAAAAACATGTTCGGGATTTCTATGAATCTCTTTATTCTCAAGATCCAACTGATAAGAGCGCCATCAATAGCTTATCTGTAAACATTAAAACACTTGATCCGTCCTTATCAGAGGACCTTGAGAATTCCATAACTATAGAAGAACTTGATAATGCTGTCAAGCAGCTTGGCAGAAATAAATCTCCTGGTTTCGATGGACTTACTTCAGAATTTTATCAAGTCTTTTGGCCTTTTCTCAAAAATGATTTTCACGAAGTCCTTACCTCTTCTCTTGAAACTGGAATTTTGCCTCATTCTTTTAGAAGAGCGATCATTACCTTGCTTCCAAAAAAAGGAGATCTCGCTGATATTTCGAATTGGCGTCCCGTCTCCCTCCTCAATACGGATTATAAGATTTTTGCTAAGCTGCTTGCCAGCAGGCTAAAACATTGCATTGGTCATGTAATTGGAAGAGACCAAAGCTACTGTGTTCCTGGTCGTTCTATTTATGACAATATCAATCTCATTCGAGATATTATTTTTTATGCTAATGCTGAAAATATTCCTTTGGCTGTATTGAATTTAGATCAGAAAAAGGCATTTGATAATGTCGATCATGATTATTTATTTAATGTTATGAAACTCATGGGTTTTGGTAGTCAATTTATATCTTATATACAGATTTTGTATGAAGGGGCTGAGAGCCTTATTAAAGTGTGTGGAGCTCTGACTGCTCCCTTCTCCTTTGAGAAAGGAATACGTCAGGGATGCCCTCTATCAGGATTATTATATACTATAGCCATTGAGCCTCTTTTGAATTCATTAAGGGAGAAAGTGTCAAAATATGCCTTAAATATCCCTGGTATTGATAAATCATGTGTAGTATCTGCATATGCGGATGATGTATCAATTTTTATCACAGCTGATACTGGTTTTGCTTTAGTGGAACAAACTTACACTACTTTTAGCCTAGCCTCTGCTGCATGTTTAAACACAAAAAAATCGCAAGGTCTTTGGGTCGGCCGTTGGATAGGGCGAAGTGATGCACCCCTTAATTTTTCCTGGAACAGTGAAGGTCTTCCTTTCCTCGGAGTTCATTTGGGTAATACAGTTAATTATCTAAAACAAAACTGGGTTAAGTGTAAAGAAAGACTTAACAAAACTTTCCTTTCTTGGTCTCGTTTATCTAACTCTTTGTCATTTAAAGGCAAAGTATTAATTGCGAACCAGCTTGCTGCTTCCAAAATATTTCATTTTCTTGCAGTTCTTTCTTTTCCTGAAAATATCTTGAATGAACTCCAGGATCTACTTGTGAATTTTGTCTGGTCTAATAAGCGACATTGGTTAAGGAAAGAAGTTTTGTATGAACAACCTGACGAGGGAGGGCTCGGTTTAGCTTGTCTCCAAGCACGCGTTCTTTCTTATAGATTTTCAATTCTTCAACGTTTCCTAAATCTTAACTCTCATCCAGCAAATGATTTCATGGCATATTTTCTTCGACAATATTGTAAACTAGGTTTTGACTATCAGTTATTTTTTACCAGGATTGATCCTAAATTTTATACAAGTCTTCCGGTTTTTTATAGTGAAGTTTTGCGAGCTTGGATGATATCTGGAGCTCGAATTATAACACAATCCCTTTCTTTTAGCCATGTAATCAACATGCCCTTGAATAGTATTCGTATCATTGATGCAACTGATATTGATAATTTCTTCCCTGCGCGTCTGATGGCATGCGGAGTGAAACTTGTTCGTCACCTGATAAACCCCTCTTCTGGCCTATGGATTGAGCCTAGTTGTCTCCGAGAGGACTTTCGAGGACTGCGACCGCCGTCTTTACGTCTCATTGAACACGAAACCCGCCTCTTACGCATTACACTTTCTCAGATTTTCCCCAGGTTTTTTAATGACAGAGGTTGTCACTTACAAGAGTCTGCTGACCTTCAAACTCTACCGTTGGTTCCGAGTACTTCTATTAATTTTGCTTTGTCCTCTTCCGAAAATGGACTCAATGCTTCCTCTAAAGCTGTCTATAGGATTTTCAAGAAAGAACTTAACAATGTAACGTCTTCATCCAGTTCACATTGGCATGATATTGGTTATCTCGACCCATCTACAAAAATCAACTGGTTGCTCATCTATCAATTGCCAACTCCGAAAAAAGAGGCTGACATACAATACAGACTCCTTCACAACATCCTACCACCGCTTACTGTACTTCATCATCTTAACCCAGACATTTCGTCGTTTTGTGGATGGTGCGGGAAACTTGGAACCATTCAACATTTGTTTATTGAGTGCCAAGGAATTCAACCCTCTCTCAGTCTGCTATATGATCTACTGGACAATCTCCTCCCCTCCGTTGAACTGAATTTTGACATATATTGGACGCTTATTCCACATGCCAGAGGACGTGACAAGAAAGTAATTCGTTTAGCAAATTTTCTTATTATCAGCCTCAAAAGTGTTATTTATTCTTTGTATCGTACCTCTATGTTCGCTGATCCCCTTATTGTTTGGCAACATCGGTTAAAAAACAGAATTCTGTATGAATTTTCATATTACAAATTATGTTCCAATGTTGATGCTTTCTTACGGAAGTGGTGTATCAATGATCTACTTTTTGTCATTAGCGAGGGATGTATTACATGGCTAATTTAGCATTTGGTTGATATTTCTGTTTCTTGTTTAACTTTCTCTTTAAAATTGCGAATTTTGTTTCCTTCGGAATATTCATGTCAAACTATTCTTTTATTGTATATTTGACTTTTGTAATTAATTTGTAAATAAAGTTTTCATTTAAAAGTCAAAAAAAAGTCTTTCTTTCTTTCTTTCTTTCTTTCTTTCTTTCTTTCAGAGCAGCGTTTCATCAAACGGTCATAAGTACAAGTTCGCCGATATCCCATTGAAACGCGTGTATCAAAATTAACATGCGTTTCAATGGGATGTCGGCGAACTTGTACTTATGACGGTTTGATGAAACGATGCCCTGGCTTTCATAGCTTTTTTTCCCCTCCTTTTCCTTTTTACTTTTCTCTTTTCGGACACACTGGCGGAACGTGGGAGCCCAAATCTACGCCGGAGTTGGTAAGATAGATTATAGACACCTTCTTATGCTGTTTAAACTTATGATCATATTGGTTATATATTTTGTACAAATAGTATGGATTTTCGATTGTTTGTATAATCATAGATTATGTCGCAAATGCATTAAAATGCAGCAAAATAGAGGCTCCGGAGTAGCCACTTGTCCCATATATTAAGAATTGCGTAAGTTGAGCACGCATTCGGACTACCCTGGGCGTCTTCAGCACTGTAACTTGTAAGCCGAAGACGCCCGGTCCGAATGCGTGCGCTGACCGCTCGTAGCAGTCTTGTCTGATGTATAGTGACCGGTGAGTCAATGACAATTAGTCTAGAAGAAATTATTGGAACTTTCTTGGTCTTAAAGCGCAGCAAAGGTTTTTTTGGTGAGCTCAGCCCGGACAATATTGAATCTACCCACACAGGGTTGGGCTGACAGGGTCGGGCTAACAGGGTCGGGCGAGGAGATAACCTCGCACTCTGTACCTTCATACTGTGAGCAACAAGTGTGTGATATCTTGCCCATATGTGTGCAGGAGAGGAGCAAGATCACCGACCAAAAACAGCCTGAAAATTTCACTTGATCAAGATGATAAAGATCCTATCGAAGGATCTGGCATGAAATTAGATAATCTATCATTCAAAATGTAAAAGAAAATATTTTCTCAAAATTTTCCCAATTATTTTTGTGTTTGTACCTCTTCAAGTTAGAGGCTGACCACTGCCAAAATTGACACCAAAATTGTAGGGGGAGGGGGGGGGGGGGCATGCATGTGCATGTGCGCACACAAGTTTTTGAGTCAGAGTTAGTTATACTTTGGATAGATTTCCTTACTTTCTCAAAGTTATGATAATGAATTTTCCTGTACAAAATGTTAATTGTATGAAATATTACTGGTGCTTTCCCATACATTTTAATAGACAAATTAAGAAACATTAATCAGCTACTTGTATTGCCATCTGAAAATGTATAGATGATGTGAAAAACCAAAAAGTTAAAAGTCATCCCGAGTTTACTCACATTTGCCTTAGCCATATGTATACTTTGATAAGGAGAGGTTTCGACTTTTATAACAGATAGTTTCCTCTCTGTTTTCCCACATTTTCTTTGCAGAGCTACCACACATCACAACATGTCATCCAGTATGACATCCAGACTGTTTCTCAAGTCTACATGTAGCAGCCTAGCCAGCACTAGACTCCTAACCAGCCCCCTCGTCGTGCCAGGCCAGAAATGGATCCTTGTTAGGGGTTATCGTCCAGAGAAGAAGAAACAAATCCGAGAGAGAGGCAAGGAGCACAGGAAGACGACTGCAAGGAAGATTTATGAGATGCTGGATCTGCCCAGCCCCTATAATATACCACCAAAGTAAGTCTCTTTATTCGTGTAACCAAAAGACAAGGACTACCGTATATGTTGCACATTTTTATTCAGGGATAAAGTTCAGAAAATAGCAGACTATGTCATGTTTCTTCAAAATGACATAGTTTCCAATGGACTGCTGAAGACCAAAGACCAAAACTTGTCTCGTTATTTATTTTGGTTTTCATGCTGGTATATTAGCTGGTATATTCAGTATATTAGCCTTGAATATTTATTGTGTAAAGAATATTGCAAGTTCAGATAAGAGTATATCAAAAATTCAAAGCAACTTCTCAGTTAACATGTCCTGGCATTTTCTCAAAACTCAGCATGCTCAGAATTTAACACTGAGTAACTTTCATGCAGGCCTTCATTTGTTGCCTTCATGCTCGTTAATCATTTAGCAACTGTCTTGTGAAGTTTTGCGGATGGGTTTATGTCTTTTAACAATATATGCAACTTATTGTTTGGTTGAGTAATCCTGCTTCAAAAAAGCTATTGTACTCTCATACTATCCAGGGAGAAGATAGCAGACTATCATCCCCGATACCTGAACCGTGTCCCTATGAATGAAGACAACCCCCATCACCATGAGAAGAAGACGTATATCTTCAACCATCGGTGTCGTCTGGAGGAGGGCGTGAAGCAAGCCCTGTGGCTGACCAAGAGCAAACTCATGGGAGAGGGGCAGGTAAAGAACCTTTCAGGAGGGTTCCAAAGGTCAGGAAAATTTAAGGAAGTTTGGAAACATATTTCCAGGCCCGGATAACTCATGAAGAAATGGAAAATTACCAAAAATCATGCAAAATCAGTGCCAATCAAGGAAATTTTTATGACTATTATACAATAAAGAAACATAACAAAATAGTCAAGGCAGTCACAGGATAGGCATTGTACTCTAAGTTTCCAAATTAATATGACCTTGCCAAGAAAAAATGTCATGAATTTAAAAGAATTTCATCTTTGAAAATTTATGGAAAAGTCCTAAAACTAATTATTGTATGAAGAGCATTAACCCTGTGACATGTGACATGATTTTACATGTATCTCTTACTGGCTTCTAAGCAATGCTTTAAAATGTGTCCTGTATAACATGTGCCTATTTTTAATTTATTTCACTCCAAAGAAAAAAATATAATAATGTGACCATTAACTAAAGTTCTTTCTATTATCTCTTAGCCAATGACCGTGAAACAATTTTACATCAAGTACTTGTATACCGTAAAACTTCATGATATGAAACTTTGCATATGTAAGAGACATCTATTTTTGCAGAATTTTTTGCGAATAGCAAATTTTGCCTCTAAATGAATAACAAGTAAGGGGAAGCTGCATGTAACAATAGCACCTAAGCATACTCACTTTTATACAGACATGTGAAGCAGACTACTGTCAAACCAGAAATTGTTGCGGGCATAAAACTTTTGTTAATTTCGCGAGTGGTGGAGATTCGCGAAAGTTTCATGCCACGAAACAATTAAAAATCACAATTGAAACAACATATTTCAAATGACTTTTTGAAACCACTTATTGCAATTTTCGAAAGTTTCTTGCTGCAAAATTGGCTGTCATTAACAATTCACCAAAGTTTTATGTTGCGAATGTTTCTGGTTTTAGTACGCTTAGTATGCTTCTTTCGTTTTATTTTGCAGTGCCATTTTTTTATAGGCAGTTTGCCATGTTGTGTGAATGAGATTCAAGCAACGTATTCAATTAAACTTTTCATTTCATTCTAGCTTCCAGAGAGGATACAGGAGCTAGCATCTCGTCTTGAGATGCTGGATGTAGAGGAGAGTCTTGAGATCTATGAGGAAAAGAAATGAAATGACTCAGAAGCAACGTATTCAACTAAACTTTTCATTTCTTGTTCTCATTGTAGCTTCCTGAGAGGATACAGGAGCTACCATTGCAATAAGTTGTTTTAAAAAGTTGTTTGAAATATGTTGTTTCTTGAGATGCGGGATGCAGAGGAGAGAGTCATGAGATCTATCAGGACATGAAATGAAATGACCCATAAGCAACGTATTCAACTAAATTTTTCATTTCTTGTTATCATGCCAGCTTCCTGAGAGGATGCAGGAGCTAGCATCTCGTCTCGAGATGCCCGATATGGAGGAGAGAGTCTTGAGATCCATCAGGAAATGTCGTCAGTATGACACGCAGAGTAAACTCATCCCAGTTGAGCGATACAGGTACCTAGAACAGTCTCAAAATGATGCATTTTAGTAGCCTTTAGGTTTACCATTAGAATACATTCTTGAGTCAATTGTTGTCATATTTTACCACTATTTTTCCTATAATAGAATCATTTGAAACTATTCCTCTAGTACTGATTTTAGAGTTTATGAATCTCCTTCAAAATCGCCATTATTTTACCTGAACTAAAAATCTATTTTATTCTTCTTAATTTTATTTTTTCCCTCTTAAAAGAAAATTAATCATCAATATGCATGATCATGTTGAAATGTTACACAGTTAATTAATCATCGATTGCATGATCATGTTGAAATGTTGTACAGTTCTCTTAAACATGACCAAATTATATTTAACACTAGGAAGTTTGATTGGGAAATAAACATTACAAATATTATTACAATTTTTCAATTGACAGAACAATTGAAAGTTAAAATTGCCAGTGTTAATATTTTTTTCCATTAAAATGGCTCTTTTACCAATTAATACAATTTCTGTTCATACAGTTTTGCACCAGACAAATAACTTTTTTTTAAATTTGGAGTGGGATAACAATGAAAGAAGAATTAATAGTCATGCCAAATTTTAAGGAAGAATAGCTAATTGAATGTCTCTGTCCATGATGAGTTCAGAGTTTAATTTCTGCATGTAATTGTTATTAGTATTATTAGTATTATTTATGTTTTCATGGAGGTAAGGGAATTAATCATGCAATGCACATAATGCCCACTAACTTCAAACAAAATGACACTTGACCTTTGTAGTTACAGACAGAACATGGATTTCATCCGTCTATGTCAGCTGATGAGCGGTCAGTACCCTGAGTTACTACAGAGAGCTCAGACTGATGGGTATTATGTAGCTGCAGCATGGCATAGAGGTAGGTGGAACAAGCTGTATTTTTAGCAGAATGAATACTTTCCTGAAGTGACCACTGCATATCTCCTTTGGCAAGACATTATCTACCTTTCCCAGTCTCCACCCTGGTTGAGTGGATGGGCATCTGGTAGGATGAAATTCCTTAAATGTCGTGATAGAGTATAACATAATCAAAAGCTTGGCTGAATTAAATAAGCTAAACAAATGAAGTGTACATTTACAAATATGAAAAGCAATATAAATCAACCTAAACAGATGGAAAGCTCCAAGATAAGCAAAAGCTTAGTGCCTTCCGAACCCTTTTGAGAGCATACATTTGGAGGAAAAAAGAGAGGACAGTCATAATTAGAAGATGTAGATATATGATGATTGTATCAAAAGGTCTTTTCTTGTATGCACTGTCATAAAATATAGATGGAATTTTATGTTGGTCTTCTACTTCCTCTTTCTGTCATCACTTCTTACAGGAAAGGTGATGAAGAGATCTATGTTCCGTGGACGATCAGGTCTGCTAGTCTCCTCTACCAGTCCTTTAGAGAGACTAAACAGCCAGTAGAAAAATAATTCAAGCTCTACATTCATGACTCTGCCAGTTGTTTAATACTTATAAATTCTTTTAAAAAGAGGTTTTTATTTCATTTTCATTGTCGACTTTTTCTGTCCTCCCTTCTTACATTAAAGGTGATGAACAGATCCAGGTACGTGGAAGATCGGGTCTGTTAGTCTCCTCTGCCAGTCCCTTGGAGAGGTTAGCCAGCCCAGAGGAGGTAGCGGAGACGACCTCTCACACCCTCCCGGACTTCTACCCTCTAGCTCCAACCATTGACCTCCTGACCCGCAACATCTTCAAGGACAACCATAACTTCACCGGTCAGTCTGGCTCTCATTTAATCTCCCCTGTACCACTATATAGAACTTTACAATTCTTCAAAGAACTTTCGAAAATCACTGCTTTATTCTTGACCTCTTGGAAACGATTTGATATTGGTTTAACATTCATGTTTCTATAGATTCCTTCCAAGTTATCTAGGGCTTAGAATTTAACAAGTTAATTGTTTATGTCATTGGAGAGTTGTGCAGTTACGGCCTTCCCTGAGAGCAAACTTCACTACGCGTATAACTCTGTTCATTCAAGAAGAAAGGTTCAGTTTAGCCAGTTATCCGATATTTGCTCCGGTGACGATTGCTCCCAGTTTATTTTGTCAAAGATAAAGCGTTTGGGTTTGGTTGCATTTGGGTTTGGTTGCATTTGCGTTTTAGGTTAGGTGTAGGGTTAAGGTTAGCATTGATTGGTCCAGGTATGAAGTAAGGAAGTTTCTTCGTGTAGGATAATGATAGCAGAGCAATTGTTGCCAACAGGGGCATTGATCCTGGGGTGGCAGGTGGGGTAGTTGCTCCCCGCCCCCCAAAAAAGAAGGTGTAAAATAAAAAGAGGAAAATGATGCAAAACTTGGGAAATGAAACTTTCCAAACAATGAAATAATAAAGGTATTACATGTATGTGATCAGACTTCAATTTCGCTGCGAGCTCTGCCCAAATTCTCAAATTTTCCTTGCTTCATGTAACCGTGGACAAACTGGTAATTAAGAGGCATTAATAAAAATAATGAAGGGTACTATTAGGCTGTCTTGAACCCAATCCGAAAAATAGATTGACGCCCCTGGTGGCGAGAGCATGTGGTAGAACTGTTAACCCTAAAACGGCCGGGTTATTTTGTCGCTCTCTCAGCCAGGGGGTGGTGATTTTTTATGCTGCGCTGTACCCGTCGGTCAAAATTTTATAAATTTAGTATCAAAGGATGCGTATAACTGTAGGCAATAAAGTCATGAAAGTTTTTGTAGGCAATAAAGTCATGAAAATTATCCTCAAACATATCCCGGTTTAGGGTTAAATGAGAATGAATCCCCCCAAATAATTACATTTTAATAGAAGCAGAAAAATCAAAGAATCATATCATTGAAAGATTGAGGAAAAAACGGACAAATAATAAAAAAGTTATGAATATTTGAAATCCTAAAATCTCTAAATGAATGGAGATCTGAAATTGGCAATGCCCTCATTATGCTAATGAGATGCTGTGATGTAAATGTGCTATACTTTCCAATTGCCTTATACAAATATGTTGTAAAAGTCCACTTTCCTTGAATATGTCTTAGAAAATTTGATTTCTGTATTATAGGTGGTGTTCATAAATTTATTCCTCGCAATGTATTTCAAGCACAATGTGGATAATTCAATTTTCTTTGTTTAAAAGCTGAAATCTAATAATTTTCTTATTTATTACCTATAAAGAGAGAGCACAAAAACATCATAGCATCTCATTAGCATAATGAGTATGTTGCCAATTTCATTTAGCGATTTTAGGTTTTTAAAATCTTCATAACTTTTTTTATTCTTTATCCATTTTTCCTCAAACTTTCAGTGATGTACTTCTAAGATTTTTCTGCTTCTATTAAAATGCATTTATTTTAGGGGTTTCATTCTCCTTTAACAGTTCTACCACACATGAGCCCTCTTGCATAAAAAGTAAATATTAAACGCAAGTCCAAAATACGCGATCCTGATTGGTTGAAAATCAAGTTGCGTTAAATTTTTTGAGTTGCGTTTAATCGCAACAAATTTTTTTGCAAGAGGGCCATGATCTGGCAACCAGGGGCGAACAAGTTTGGGGTTTCATTCTCCTTTAAACCATATAGTACATCATATATTCTTTAACAGGATTTGCGACAGACAGCATATTTGTAGTAGGGGTTGGTATCATTATATATAGGACTGTAGGTTTATATTGTGAAGTTAGTGTCACTGATTTCGCAGATTTTTTTTTTTCTACTGAACATGCTATACTTAATGTGACTTTGAATCCAAAGTGTTGAGTATCGTGACTTGGCATTCTCACCTTGTCATGAAAATTGATCTTTGGAATATTAACCCTCCTGGCCATGGTCTAAAACCAGTGCAGCACTGCTCTTGTGCATTGGTATACATGGCTGCAGGAACATTTGTACCAAACTTTTGACATCTTCCCTTCTCCTTTTTACCCCCCCCCCCCCATGACTAACTCCCCTGCTGAATATTGCATCCTCCTCCATCCCTGTAGTGTATCAGATCCGATTATTTAATTTCTCGTCTTGATTTTTCTTCATACCAGGTTTCTTAGGGGTCTCCCTTCCCCCATGCCCAGAGTCTCTTCATACATGAAGCTAGGAATTGGTGTCAAACATTGTATGCAATATTTTAATGATCAGGGTGGGGAGGAGGTGCATGTTCTTCTATTCCCCCTTCCATATCAGATCTAATAATGCCTTTTATTATCCTGTCTTTCTACCAGGTTTCTTCGAGGGGTCTCCCTTTCCCCACGCCCACACTCTCTTCCTCCATGATGCAAGGAACTGGTGTCGTAATACCATGCATCATCTCAATGCTCAGGGACTTATGTTTGCTTTTGCCAATGCTATATCAAGAGCTAAGCTTCAGTATGGGGTAAAAAATTATTCATTTTGTATATACACTATATATATATATTTTGCCCAATGAATATATTAAAAATTTATAGATAAACCTGTTCTGAGTTTATGTCCATGTCCTAACCCTAACCCAATCTATTGATGTTGAATTTTACTACCCTGAACTTCCTATTTTTTAACGTTTCCTATGAGCTTTTTATCCTTTGGCAAGATTCCTAACATGTTATAAAAGTTGTGTTTTGACAGTTTGCGTATTTCTGTTCTTGTTCTACATTAGGTATTGGCTCCTATTAACTCCGCCCATTATTACAATAAAGCCTCGCAGTTTGATATTGTAAACTGCAATAATGTTCATTTCCATTGTTTCTGCACAGTGAGGCACGGTGTTTGGGCCTCTGAGACGTGACATAATTATTACTTTTATTTTGTTACTATTACGGTTATTATTATTAGCAACATTTGACAAATGAGCGTTCTTTTGTTTTGTTAAGGTTGATGCCGCCATGGAGTTGGATGAACCCATCGTGACCCAGAGCATTGTGTCGACAGGGGTCAACTTTACCTTTATTCAGGTGCAGCTGAACACACTGGATATGAACTCTGATGATGGGGTCAAAAATATGGTCTGGGTAGACGAAGGGAACCTCCTCTACTCTGACCACTATCCTGTGGTAGGTACCCATCTAGGAAGTGTATTGATGTTCATGATGATAAATAGGATGAGGAGGAGGAGGAGGGCGATATGGTGTTGATGATGATTATGATGTTGTTGTTGATGATGATAAGGAGGAGAATGCTGTGTTGAAGGTGATAGTGATGATGATTATGATGATAAGAAGAATTATGATGATGATGATGGTGATGATGATGATAAAGGTGATGCTGATGTTAATGATGATGACCTCTGATGACAGGGTAAAAAATATGGTTTGGTTCGATAAAGGGAACATACTCTACTCCAATCTATAGGTTGTCATTAAAGGGAAGTGTGTTGATGTCAGTGATGGTGATAAGGAGAAAGAGGATGAGGATGAAGGTAGTGGTGATGATTTGATGATAATGATGATGATGATGATGGTACTGATGGTGGTGATTATGATGATTGTGGTGATGGTGCTGTTGATAGTAACAATGATGCTACAGATGGTGAAGGGGATGTGATGATACCGTGATGGAAATCAATTGACAAAGATGGTGATGGTGGATAAGGATGATAGTAGTAATGGATGATGAGGAAGAGTCAAAGAAAATATATTAAACTGGGATAACTATCTTGCATCAGGCAACGATCACTCACTCTTTCTCTATCTGCCTTCTGAGTATTGCAGATACCGGTATTCAAGATAACGAAAAGCCATTAACCTCTCTGTTCTCGCATCTTTATGTTGTCTCCCATTACTGCCATTTACACATTTGGCTATTCATCAATCTCTTACTATCCGTCTTCTTATCACTACAGGTATTCAAGATATTGAAAGGCCACGGCAGCAGGCACACCAAGCCCGGATACAAAAAGAAGATGCATCGTAGGGACCCTGACCTGGGATGCAGGGATCTGGATGTGAACGTCTTTAGGAAGTTTCTGGCGTGCTATGTGTATGGGGCAGCAAGAGACGGCAGTTGATTATTGAACGTGTGTGTCTATATGGAGGACTGCACTGCTGTATTTATTATTAAACATGTGCTTTGATGAGAATTTCTCAGCAGTTAACTCTAAATCTAGTTGAATAGAAAAAAATTAACTTTCTGACATGCTACTTCTGTTATGCAGCATGATACCTCAGTCAAACAGACATTCTGACTTCAAACCAACCGATTCTTGTCCATTCCGGCGATGTGATCTTTTATTTGGTCTTTTGTCTGTCTGGTTTCAAGTCTCTTCGGTTTGACCAGGGTATGACACATCAATTGAATATTAGATGTGTGTGTCTATGTGGAGAACAACACTCCTTACGCGATATGTATTGTCGTTATTGTACAACAGACAGCGACAAGTGCTCCGTTGCAAACTAAGCTTAAGATAATTTGGGTTGGAGTCAGTGGATAATGTGTGTAATACCACAGGGTAACACTGGTCAGTATCCTGAATGTAAGCCTGGACGCAAAACTCTACCTAACCCCTAAAAAGCCCTAAGCCTGAAGGACAACTTTTCTCTGACGAAAATGAAGACAGGAGCAAATATCATTAGATCAAATGTTGCTGAAGCAAATATCAGGGAATTGTTATCATTGTTATTATTTTACTGTAATGAGACCGATATATTGTTATGTCTGGAATGCTTTGCTTACAGAAAAAGTAGAATTCTCGTACATGTGTCCAGGCTTGGATTATTCTGTTATATCAGGGAATTGTTATCATTGTTATTATTTTACTGTAATGAGACCGATATATTGTTATGTCTGGAATGCTTTGCTTACAGAAAAAGTAGAATTCTCGTACATGTGTCCAGGCTTGGATTATTCTGTTGTCTAAACAACTTGCCCAAATTCTTTGCTTACAGAAAAAGTAGAATTCTCATACATGTGTCCAGGCTTGGATTATTCTCTTTCATGAAACGCTCCCCAGGTCATGTGTGTACTACGCTTATAGAGGTTTAAACCAGGGTTGAAAAAAAACCCCTCTTTCATGAATTCGGGCCCGTGATAGCAACATTCACATGTAGATGTATGTATTGGGTTATTTTTGCTAGGAATCGAAATGACACTAAGTTGCAGTAAGTAAAACTTGTAATTTTATGACAGAAAATCCAAGACTTCTTGTACTTGTGTTTCCATTAATTGTCATACAGTTGTTTAATAAGAAAGTAGGCGTTAAGTGTTAAAGATAAGGTGGAGTTCTAGTCATGTAATTGCATTCTGAAAGAAACTGTCTCAAAGCAATTAGGAAAGGTAGACAATGCAGAAAATAATAATTTGTGTGTACTGTCACTGCTGAAAGGTTTTGGAATCATCAAAATGATAAGAAATTTACTCAATCTTGCTGAAAAGGCGCTGAAAAGCATGTGCAATGCACACAGAAATAAGTATGTGGTTGTGAAACTACAAACAAATATGGCAGGAGTTTTCGGCATAAACACTTCAGCTATATCTATTCATATTTCACATACGAGGGCATCTGAAGAGCAGTCCATTTCAGGGGACATTTCTACTATGATGTTCTTCCAAAGCTCACAAAATTGTTTTTCAACTTTACCAGAACTCGACCTCCTCTTTAAGTTATAGGCCTATGCCTGAAGTTCTAAACAATTTTAAGATGAGATGAAAAATTTTAATTCATTAATATTACACTTAATCATCCTCATGATATGAGATATTGTAGCAAAATGAAGGACAGAGAGAGAGAGAGAAAGAAAAAAATTAACCCTAAAAGGGCCGGGGGGAGGTGGAATCCCCCCCTAGACGTTTCTCGCGATATGTCTGCAACGCACAAAGCAGTCGCCGCGGCGTTTCATGACTTTTTTCTTTCGAATCTCACGCATCTTTTGAGACCAAATTCGCGATGTCCGGGCATGCGGTTCCGAAGTTACTCAACATTTCGTACTTGCACGTCAGACCAAAAATTGCTCAAAAACGTGATTTCATGTATGATTTCAATACAAAATGTGTTTTCAGGAAAAATTTAGAAATCTATGAATATTTTTACATTTACTGATTAAAATTTATTTTATGCTGTTCATGATCGAAAAAGTGTCCCCGACAAATTTCATCCAAAAAACAATAAAAAACAAAAGGTTAAAAAAAACAAAGAAATACATAAGAAATTTAAAATACAATAAAATACATAAGAAATCGATTTTGATACCAAATTTTTTTCTAGTATATTTGCTTATAATACTGGAAAGAGTGTCTAGACCAAAAATTAGCATGTTTTGAGGGGGGGGGGGTGGGGGTGGATTCCACCCCCCGGCTGTGGCATAGCCAAAATCTCCCGGCCCTTTTAGGGTGACAAAGTAAGAGAGAGAGAGATAGGGGAAGGAAGATAATGTGTTGAAGTGTGTTAATTTGTGAATGGGAAACAAGGTGAAAGATATGCAGGGGAAAAAGCAAGAAACAGAAGAGAGAGAGGGGTACATGTACTTCTAAAAAGAGAGGAAAGTAGACGAGGTAAAAAACTGAGAGATAAAACAAAAATGGTGAATACAGAGAGATTATGAATGTACACAGAATCAAGAAAGAGAGAAATAGAGAAGTGACTTACAGACTTTTTAATTCTCATTTTCTTTTCAACTGTAGCTCATCTCTGTCCTTTCCATCTTTGTTCCCCCATGCTCTCTCCCTCTCCCATCTTTATGTCTCTCTCTCCTTCTCTCTCTCTCACTCACTTTTCCCTCCCTCCCTCTCTCTTCCACCTTTCCATTCCTTGCACACCTCTTCCTCTCCCATCTTTATCTCTCTATCTCTCACTCACATTTCCCTCCCTCCCTTTCTCTCTTCCACCTTTCCATTCCTTGTACACCTCTTCCTCTCCCATCTTTATCTCTCTATCTCTCACTCACATTTCCCTCCCTCCCTTTCTCTCTTCCACCTTTCCATTCCTTGTACACCTCTTCCTCTCCCATCTTTATCTCTCTATCTCTCACTCACATTTCCCTCCCTCCCTTTCTCTCTTCCACCTTTCCATTCCTTGCACACCTCTCCCTCTCCCATCTTTATCTCTCTATCTCTCACTCACATTTCCCTCCCTCCCTTTCTCTCTTCCACCTTTCCATTCCTTGCACACCTCTCCCTCTCCCATCTTTATCTCTCTATCTCTCACTCACATTTCCCTCCCTCCCTTTCTCTCTTCCACCTTTCCATTCCTTGTACACCTCTCCCTCTCCCATCTTTATCTCTCTATCTCTCACTCACGTTTCCCTCCCTCCCTCTCTCTTCCACCTTTCCATTCCTTGTACACCTCTCCCTCTCCCATCTTTATCTCTCTTCCCTCCTTCTTTCTCTTCCACCTTTCCATTCCTTGCACACCTCTCCCTCTCCCATCTTTCTCTCTTTCTCTCTCCCCATCTCTTTCTCAACTCTCCTATCTTTACTCTCATCTCATCTCTCCCTCTTAGCTTCGCCCCCAATCTTGTTGACTTCTCTCACATTCAGTTCGAACTATTCACGTACAGGTATTATGCTCTGCAGGCATGACAATTTGTTGACCTGAAGTTAATCATATTGTTAAAACCTAACTCAATTTTATTTGATTTCTTACCACACATCAAAACAATGTATCAGAAACACAATAAGCAATGAAAATACACAAAATCCAAGTTCAAGGGTCCATTTCTTTTAATGAATTAAATGCTAACCTTGACATAAAACATATCATGTAGCATGTCACATAAAAGAGGAAATATTAATACCTATCAAATAAATGAGATGGATCAATTGTAAAACAAAATATCAAACCCCGAGTTATACAGAAATGGACTGAATATTCAAATCCTTTGAATATCGGTATTCATGTTTTGATTAGGATGTGGTAGATTGTGATGAAACAAACATGTGTAAGGTAGAAACGCAATAGCGCATACATGTAAAGACACAGGAAAGACGCAAAAAAGGAAAACTGCTAGTTTTGTCTGTGCTTCTAAAATTTGAATCAGACATATCTGAATAAAAGTTTTCATATTATTTTGCTTAAAAATGTTGAAATAGGTAAATACTCATTTTACATCCTAATATTTATATTTATTTTGATTTTGCATAAGTTTAGTCACATGCGTCTTTCTTGCGTTTTTACGTGCCACATTTCCCTAAGCTCCCTAAAACCACTGCTTTATGGAAACTGACTGCCTAATCTTTGTGGTTACTATTTCCAATCTTTAAACTTGCCTCTATGGGCTATTTGTTTTGTTTTTTTTTTTTTGTTTTTTTAATCCCTGATATATCAAGCTCAATTCTTTGTTTCTACTTCTAGCGAGTTTGTTCTCACACAGTTACACGATTCCAATGTACATGTACATGTATACACAAAATGAATTGTTCTGCAAATATATTGCCACTACATTAATATCATTAGCACCATCACATCAAACAACATTGATCCACTTCATTCATAACATGATATTTCAGATCATACTCAAATGAACTGTGCTGCAATCTGCATGCAAAACATGCAAGGCATACATGTGTAATCTACATGTATTGCCATTACACATACATATATCATCAGCATCTTTACTTTTGGAACAGATCAGCTAACATTTATCCATTGGATTTCTTGAATCTACCTGGGGTAACTTTGTATTTGTTTTATGTGTTACAATCCTAATTTCTCAATCCTAAATTCTCAATCCTACAATAACATACTGCAGAAGCACAAAATTTTACCTTGATTTACAAAGGTTTCTTGACTTTCTTCCATGCCATGAAATGGATAAATTGCAACATTTTAGCAATATTCTTGCTGTAAAAAAAAGTTGCCCCTTGCTATTAAACAAGTCTCAAATTTGAATTGACCATACAGTGTTTACAATTCACTGTGACAAGCATTGTTACATCATCCTCCTGCAGCTTTTCCTCTTTATTGCACAGTTGAGTGGATTATTCATAGAGAACTTGGATTTTACAAAGGTAAGGAAAATTTCACATGTCATTAATTTGACTATATTAAACAGATATTTTTAAACTTTTAACATCAATGTCATTATACATGAACTTCTTGAAGAAGAATAGGTTCTTAGTAGAAAAATGAATATAAACTGGCATTTGGCACAAATAAAGAGTTGTACTTAGAGCCTTCAACAATGTCAAGAAAAATATTGCACACCTTTGAAATCAGTAGTCATCTGTCATTGTAAACTGGAGACATGGTTTTTCTCCAGCATGGGTTCTCCTATTCAAAAGTCCTGACAGGACACTACAGAGCCTGATCGGTTAAGAGTGAGCATTGGGGTGAAAATTTAATTTTCAGATTTTTATGATGAAATCACTTTCAGGTTTTTCATTAATATCTGAAGTTACTAAAATTCACGTTTGTTTAATTGATAAGGTCAGGAAAGTCATTGGATTGGCCCATTTTTCAACAGGGGTGATGAACACTAATGTCACGGACGGACATTTTCTAGAAAGATTGATTAGGTCCTAGTTTAACTCTCTCTAAACTTTCTGAAGTTTTGTTAGCAAATAATTATAGATCAAACACCATTCCATTGAAAACCAAAAAATATTTGAAAATATTTGTACAGAAATGGTTGTGCCGCATGGTCATTCACATCTTGATGCAAATTTGTCCGTCCGTGACAGCAAAAATTTGTAAAAGTTTTTTTTTTCCACTGGTGGGGCAAAAGTAAAAATGAAAACCATGTTGAGCTATCTCACTAGCTAGATACCTATACCATGTATGAATAAAACCTTGATCAATTAAATATACATATACTAAAAACGAATTTGAAAATTGTCACGGACGGACACTAATTTTGTCACGGACGGACAGTGCAATATACTGAAATGGTAAATGCTGTGAGATTTCAAATTCAATGAATTGTTTTATTGCTTATTGGTTCATGGAACATATTTCATCCAAAATATCACGTACAGTGAAACCTGTCTATAAAGACTGCTCAAGACAGACAAGAAAAGCTGTCTTTACGAGCAGGTGGTCTTTACCTACAGGTTCCTTTAATACATGATTTAATGAGAAACGGTTTTAAAGGGAAACAAAAATTGTGGTCTTTATAGACAGGTAGTCTTTCTATACAGGTGGTCACTAAAGCAGGTTGGACTGTATACAGTATTGTGATCCCCCATATGACTGCAAAAATTACCCCCCACCCTACCCCAATTTTTTTCTTTTTCAAGCTAATAAAATAATGTCATAAAAACCTAATGATTTTGCTATGGCTCTAATGGGAGCCAGCCTGCATTATCAATTTGCAAAAGACATCCATTACAGATGTATACAGAAGATGAATACTTATTTTCTTACTTATTTATTTATTAATATTATTATAGCTATTATTGTAGCTGATATTTTGGTCATCAGCAACGTGTAAAAAGTTTTAGATTCAACATTAATACCGAAGCTTGATCAATATTCATATTAAATTACAAGTTGTGCTTGAAAATTATAAACATTGGAGGTCAGATGTGGTACCAGATCGCAAGAGCCATGTTTGGACTCTATTTTGTAAGAATGCTTTGAATTAGTTGTAACGTTTGAGACAAATAGAGATTCTTTGTAGTTCAGGATCATACACGGCCAACAATTTAAAAGAATTGTGTAATCACATAACAAGAAGAAACCTTTTTAGACACTATATGATTTTAAATGCTCATAATTGAATTGGTTGCATCAACCCTGAAACAGTTTTTTATGGGGAAGGGGGTCAGAAAGTTATAATACATGTATATGACTTACCCTAATCCTGTTGGGCAATCCCTCAACTAACAGGACATAATTAGGCTCTATGGGCTTTGTACACTCAACTGTTGCCATTAGGGCCTTTGTCCAGAAGGCTATAGATTTTACTGAAAAAGTAAACTAAGGTATAAGAAAGATTTATCCAATGATGTTTGATTTTGGTCCACCTACATGACTGTAATGTTAAAGGGTTATATTTTGAAAGCTTACATCACATTCTTCTCAACATGTTCATTTTGGTCTGTAGTATATATTGTACATGTAAAGCTGTATTGTACACTACATGAGTACATGCAATTGTACATTGTGTATACACTACAATACAGGCATCCACTTTTGACATAGATTCCACTTAAAAACTAAGGTTTTCAAACTAAGTTTTGCTTAATAGTGGAATAAAATCAATTTCAAACAAAAAGTAGAAAGCAAGAAGTACGTATGTGCAATTTTAGATAGGAACACATGCAGTTTTTAAATTAATGTCCGTCCGTGACGCTCAAAATGTCCGTCCGTGACGCCCAAATGTCCGTCCGTGACAAAAAGTTTTCGGACCTCTAGCAAAAGTTACAGCTTGCTTTAAAATTCTATGTATGTGACAGGGAAGTCAATTTTAATACTTGACTAACATTTGCAGTCAAAAAAATTTGTCAGTGACAGTTTGTTTAGATAGAAATGACAAAAGATTACCGATAAGTCAAGAAACCCATTTCTATCTTGTCCGTCCGTGACATTGAATATTTAATGGATTCTATTTTTAGTAGGTAACCATGGCAACCAAATTTTATCATCATTTAGCACCTTCAGTGGTACCCTTCACAATGAAACATAAAATAGCTCAACACATCTCATAACTTATTTTTTACAGGCCTTCAAACTTTCAAAATTTGTCAAATGTCCGTCCGTGACTAACCGATCAGGCTCTACACTTGGTTCAAATTGAAAGAAATATAGTCTTGCAGCATCCCAGGCAGGTATTTGGGAGGATCGAAAGAATTTTTTCAGGTTAAAAGTGTGCACTGACTCATATTTATCACCCTTGTCAGTACCTATGTTGGGGAGATTTTTCCCTTGGTATTTTTTTCTCTCCTGAAATTCCAAAGGGTTGTTGTTATGGGTTTTTAATATGCACTGGCGAGAACCCTGAATACATGTAGCATGTAAAAGTATATTTGGAAAATCTCAACAACAGCAACAAAAAAATAAAATGATATGGCTTTTCTCATGTGTTGGTTCACTTAATAGGTTTATGAAGAGCATAAGTTAGAGGTGGACACTGATGCATTTTTACTTTTCAAGTCCATACACTGTATGTGAAATACATGTACATGTATGAGACTCTTCCCATTAGAAAAAAGAAAAAAGTTTTTATTACAAGAACATTAATAGGATTTAGCTCCTGTGTGAATAATTCTCATGCAGTTTTGGTATTTGGGGGGCAGTTTTGGTATTTGGGGGGCATTTTTTTACTCAAAATTCTGTTACATTTAGAACACTAATGGGGCTTTCTCCTGTCTCAGAAATCGAAAGTCTTGAGAGACTAATACCATGTGAAAATTCTACAGATAATACAAATTCCCCTCTGTAACTCTCCAGCTTCATTCTGCTGATGTAATTGTTTATTGTTATCTTTCTATATACTTTATATTGGTTTGTCTCTTATTCTTTGTATAAGGCTATGTGTAGTCATTTTTAGATTAATAATGTAAATTTTTCAATTTAATTATTGTTAATACTTAAGTTATTTTGTATGCTTCTTTTTTTCACGTGAATTACTTATTTTTAAGGCAATGCTTAATAATTTTAGTTTAAGTACAGTACCTATGTATATTTAAATAAATTTACTTTGTAAAGCGCTTAAGAACTTTCGTATTAAGCGCTATAAAAATGTAATGTATTATTATTATTATTATTATTGGGCATAACAAGTGACAGTACTTTTTTCCACGGTTGGTTCTTACGTGTCCAGATAACTTTTCTCTTTGGAAAAATCTTTGCTACAAATGGAACACTTATGCATCATTACTTCCTGTGTGGATTTTCATATGCTCTGAGAGCTTACCCTGGCATGAAAATATGTCCAGACACACTTCACACTGATAGGGCTTTCCTTCTGTATGGATTCTCATATGTAGTTTCAGATAAAACTTTGCAGAGTACGCTTTGTCACAAACGGAACAACGATATGGCTTTTCTCCTGTGTGGCTTCTCTTGTGTACCAAAAGATGTGGCTTTCGAGCAAAACTTTTGCTACATATCAAACACTGATAGGGCTTTTCTCCTTTATGGGTTTGCACATGTCGATTGAGGTCAAAATTTCTTGCAAATCTTCTGTTGCAAACATGACAGTGAACAATTTTTCCGGACAGGCCATGACGCTGGGAAAATCCAGTGTCACAGACTGAACTCTTAAAGGTCTTTTCCTCCATGTGGCTGTTTTCCTTTGTGTGGGATTTCATGTGTTGTTTCAATTCATGTTTTCCCGGAAATCCTGAGTGGCAAACAGGACAGCAGTATGGCTTTTCACCTATGATGTGGTTTTTCATGTGTTCTGTGAGACTTGCATTTCGGGCATAGCGTTTGTGACACATAGTACACTGAAAAGGTTTTTCTCCTGTATGAATTCTTTCATGTAAATTCAGTTCGTTCTTAGTGATGAATCTCTTGCTGCAAAAAAAACACATATAGGGCTTTTCTCCTGTGTGGGTTCTTATGTGTCGTTTCAGATCCTGCTTTGCTGCAAATCCTTTGTTACAAACAGAACACTGATATGGCTTTTCACCAGAGTGTCTTCTCATGTGTATTAACAGGCCATGCCTGTGGGCAACACCTACACCACAGACTGAACAATGATGTGGTTTTTCTCCTGTATGGGTTCGTATGTGTGCAGTCAGGCTATTCTTATAGATAAACCCCTTACTACAAATTGTACACTGATACATTTTCTCACCTGTGTGAGTTTTCTTATGTGCATTGAGGCTATTCCAATGGGTAAATTCGCTGTCACATATAGTACACTTATACGGTTTTTGCCCCGTGTGTATTCTCAAGTGCACAGAGAGGCTACACTTGTAGGAAAATTCCTTGTTACAAATCGTACACAGATATGGCTTTTCTCCTGTGTGGGTTCTCTTATGTTCTTTGAGATTACGACTGTTAGAAAACTCTCTGTTACAAACAGAACAATGATAGGACTTTCGTTCATGGAATGTTCTTACATGCCTTGTGAGAGTGTCTCCACTGGAAAATGATTTGTTGCAATAAGAACACTGATATACCAGTACAGGCTTTTCTTCTTCAGCATGGCTCATTTTCATATGCCTATTAAAATTACCCGTGTTAGAAAATCCTTTGTTACAAAGACTGCATTGATGTGATTTCGGTTTACGATGGGTTCGCACATGTCTTGAAAGAATGTCTCTATTGGAAAACATCTGGTTACAAACGGGACACTGGAAATGCATATCTCTCAAATGCTTATTGAGATTGCCTCTATTGGACAGTTCTTTGTTACAAAGGGTACACTGATAGAGCTTTTCTCCTTTTTGGTTTCCTCCAGGTTCATATGGATTGTTCTCTTTGGTAACATCGTTTGAAGACTGAACTGTGTCTTCCACAGATGTCATTTCAAAATTCTCATCACATTTCCTGTCACGGCCTGCATTCATTTCTCTTTTTGTATTCATTCCGCCATGCTTATGATGAGAACTTGCAGGCTCTACTGTATCCCTCTTAACATTTGGTATGTGACTTGAGCCATTCTCATTCACGGAACTCTCTCTTTCCGATGAAACCGACTGGGTTCCTAACTCAGGTTGTAAAGGAAAATGTTTACTACCAGATTTTTGACCATGGTGTCTTCTAAAATGTCTTGCAAGAATGTCACCACAGGAAAACAGTTTGTTACAGAGAGGACATGGACAAGGACCTTCTTTGATGTGGATAAGCCTCACATGCTTATCACGATTACTTTTGGTTGTAAATCCATTCGTACAAATAGTACAGTGATACAATTTTTCTCTACGGTGTGTTCGTACGTGTTTGGAAAGAATGTCTTCATGTGAAAATATTTTGTTACAAACGGAACATTGACAATGCTGCATTCTCAAATGTTTGTTAAGATTACCTTTGCTAGAAAATCCCCCGTCACAAAAGGAACACTGAAATGGCTTTTCTGCTGAGTTGTTTCGGCAAAGCAGGGAAGACGGCATGATATCTTGAGACACTGTCATTTCCACTGTCCATTCATCTTCCCTTTCAATGTGCTCTTGATAAGAACTCGCAGGCTCCACAGTCTCCCTCTCATTGGCACCTTGAAAGCAATAAGTTGCAGGATTGGAATCACTAGAGTCATACTTACTCTCTCTCTCAGGTGAATCCCATTGGATCTCTAGCTTAATAGCCTGTGAAGTGGAAGGTTCATCAAGATGTTGAATTTCGTCATCTGGAATCAGCCGAGTGCTTCCCAGACTTCGATTACTGCTCTCGAGACTTGAATTTCCACCTACAGTGTACATTACAATGTAATGAAAAAAAAAAAAGGATCATGATTGAACATTCAATGGAAATTTCTCAAGAAAATGAAACCTTGGGACATTTTTATAAACTTGGTGTTAGTATTAGAAAAAAAAGTGTAATTTTTAAAAATAATGGGCAGATACTTTGCCATTCACTTGTCTCTTACTGACAGTGAAGAGTGGACTATGAACAACACTACTTTCGAGCCAATCCTTCAGAGTGCGGTCTAGGAGGACAATTGACAGGCCTACATAATGCAGAATATTATTCAAACCTCAATTTTTATCTTCCACCCTACCACCTAGAGCAGACTGCAATATAAATTTAAACACTAACCATGGTTTCTTGAAGGCTGTGGTGTTGTCTGTGAATGAATTACATCTTCTGCTGTACAGTCAATATCCAAATGGCCTTCCTTTATGAAGTATGTGTAGGGTTGGTAATCCACGTCTTCTAATATTAATGGTTGTGCCTCAGATGTCTCCATCTCTTTGGCATCATCATCACCCTCTTCCCCACTACATAATGCATGCTCTAAACTTTCATCGATGAAGGAATTAGCATGGCATCCTCTCTGTAGTGCCCCTGCTGAATGAGCTTCCTCGTTGGCTTCACTGTTCTCTGTCCAGTCATCTTCCAACTGAACATCTTCCTTTACCAAATCAGCCTCAAATCTGTCTGGTGAATGTGCCTCTGCAGATACCCCTTTGGCTCTGCTCTCCTCTGTCCCACTGTCTTGGAAGTCTTCTTCTTTTACCACGTAAGTCTCAAACTCTTCTTGCACTTCATGCTCTTTAGACACCACTTTGTCCCCACTTTTCTCCATCCAGCTGTCCCAAAAGTATCCTCCTCTCACAGTGTAAGTCTGGAATCCCAGTTCCTCTGATGGCTGTGGTTCCTCTTTGATCTTTTTGTTAATCACTTTCATGTGGGTCTTCTTGTTTGCCATGATTCTATAAAAGACAAGATGAATGTGACTGCGTCTCTTATATGCCTCCACCTAAATTCAGTTGATGGCTCAAACTGTTCTTGAAATCTTGTGATAACCAGAATAAAAAGCCTCTAATTACATGATGCTAACTGACCTCTTTGACATTTGACCTTACACCTTATAACCCAAAAGTCTGATCACTTTATCTCCTCCTAGTCATGAATACAAAATAGTTAATACAATAATAGAGATATGGTGATAACAAAGGTTAAAAAACATTAATTTCATACACACCTGTATAATGACCTCTATGACCTGTCACCTTTGACCTACGTGAACAAAAATCTAATCATTTCGTCTCATTATGGTGATGCATACTAGTTCCAAGTTTGAAGTTAATGGATCAAATAGTTCTTGAGATATCATGTTAAGGCTAAAACCTACAATTTCAGAATTGACCTCTATGACCTTTGACCTTTGCCCTAAGTATCCCAAAATCTAACCAGATCGTCTTTCTATGGTGATACATACTAGTATGAAGTTTGCAGTTCATACCTCAAATGGTTCTGGAGATATCGCGTTAACAAGGCTAACACATGAAATTTCAGAAATTGACCTATGACCTTTGACCTACATACCCTTAAATCTAATCAGATCCTCTTCCTATGGTGATACATACTAGCACCAAGTTTGAAGTTCATACCTCAAATGGTTCTTGAGTTATCGCGAGAATGAGGCTAACACCTGAAATTTCAGAAATTGGCCTCTGTGACCTTGAACTTTGACCTACATACCCCAAAATCTACTCAGATCATCTTCCTATGGTGATACATACTAGCACTAAGTTTGAAGTTCATACCTCAAATGGTTCATGAGTTATCACCAGAACGAGCCTAACACCCGAAATTTCAGAAAAATTGGCCTCTGTGACCTTGACCTTTGAACTACATTTACGTACCCTAAAATCTAATCAGATTGTCTTCCTATGGTGATACATAGTAGCACCAAGTTTGAAGTTCATACCTCAAATGGTTCTTGAGTTATCGCGATATTGAGGCTAACACCTGAAATTTCAGAAATTGGCCTCTGTGACCTTGAACTTTGACCTACGTACCCCAAAATCTAATCAGATTGTCTTCCTATGGTGATACATACTAGCACCAAGTTTGAAGTTCATACCTCATGTGGTTCTTGAGTTATCGGTTGAACAAGAAAGCGGGACGGACGGACGGACAACCCGAAAACATAATGCCTCCGGCACCACATTCGGTGGGCGGAGGCATAAAAATGGAATGGAATATTAACACATCACTGACACATATGTAGTTGTAAAGACATACATTTGCCTCAGGGTAATTCCAGCGTGACAGACGGGACATCCAACCCTCACATTTTGATGTTTTTACTTTATATTTCACATTTCATTTAAAAGTGATGCTTAATTTGATGTAGAGATGTGATCTATAGGGTTTGGTCAACAAAATGAGGGGAAATTTTTTTTTCAAGCCCCGCCCACAAATTGTGGGTGGGGCTTCAAGTTCAGCGTGACAGACGGGACATGAATTTACCAAGCCATTTCTGCTTCGATACTTTTCGACTAAGCTCTCATCACTGGAATATCTTGAAACAAAATATGTGTATTCATGTTATCACTTGTTGGTACCTTTTTGAAATCTGCTAGTATACATTTGAAATTTCATCTTACTTTTGGAGGAAAATGCCAAAAAGTGAGCGTGACAGACGGGACAATAAAAACGTGACAGACGGGACACATTGAGATTGTACACAAATAGAATTTTTAAAGACAATCAAATTTCTAGCATTAAATACCTTATACTCATGTTCTAAAGGGGTTAAAGGGTCATCTTTAATATCATGAAACATAATAGCAAAAGGATTTTAATTTTTATCCATCAGAAAATTTTCATGTAGTCCCATCCATACATATTTTTGCTGTAGATGCCAAACGTGACAGACGGGACATTACTTTATGATTGATAATTATCTTCATAATATCAAATTTGCCAAGTTAGCAGTAGAAATGAATTCCCCCCCCCTACCAAAGAGCAAGACTGCAAAATTTTATTCAAAAACAATGGTCTAATTTATTGTAAATGCAAAAAGTACCTTAAAAAACGTGACAGACGGGACAAAAATCCATTTGACCTTTGACCTCCAGTAAATCACAAGAATATTAATATTTTTAAAATTTTTGTATGTAGACATAAAATTCCCCTTAGTACTAACTAGATTTGGTTGTCTTTATTATTATAACAGATGAAATTTCTAAAAATGACTCAATATGTAATTAACCATATTATGCCATAAAAATGTGTAATTTCATTTTTGGGTTAAAAAATGGCCATTTTGGGTCAAAATATTCAAAAATTTAAAAAACTGAATATTGCTCCATAAAGTTCAAATCATGCATATTCAAGTGACATAAAAGAAAGATGTTCAAAATAAACTTTGTTTTTTCACCAAAAGTGGACATTTTCATGGAATTACCCCTCAGAGATACTGCAATACCAGAAACTTTTGCAAGCATTTAATGTCTGTGAAGTTCACGAGTGGTTCATATTCACAAAAGTTTCATGCCGCAAAATCACTGAATCATAATTTACCTAACACTAGAAATTTGTGCAAATGGCGAAAGTTTCGTTTTAAAAATGGCAGTCATTTACTAATTGCAAAATTTTCATGTCGTGAACATTTTTGGATTTACAGTATACAAATTTCTTCACATTTCCCTGGTTTATTTGGGTTTGATTTCACTCAAATTCACCTTCTATTGTGAGAAATCTGTGTGTAAACTGCTAAAAACAGACATGATATTTCTAACTTCAATCATAGACATGTACATGTATGATAGATTTACATGTATGTACATGTACATGTAGTAAGTAGTAAGTAGTAAGAAGGAAATAAAGGAATAGGTTCTAGACCCCTTTAACCACTGGAATAGATCATTTTTCGCCTTTGAAAATTAAAATAGAGTGCTAACATTTTAACTTGTACGTACTTCCTCCCCCCCCCCCCCCCAACCATACGACATCCCCACGCCCACATGCAGCGCAGACCAACTTGGCAACCAGTGCGTCAGCCTAATCATGCACTAGGGGCTTTTACTATATTTAACAGTCGCCCACGCCCACATGGAGCGCAGACCAACTTGGCAACCAGTGCGTCGGCCTAATCATGCACTAGCGGCTTTTACTATATTTAACAGTCGGGTCGCTGTGTCTGGTCGACATTTTCATACATTTTTCAGTAATTTTATGTATGGTATCTTTTTTTTTTTGAGCAGCAAATAAAAAAGGAGGAAAAAAGGTGTAGTAGTGCTATTTTAAAAAAATCCTTCTATAATTTTTTTCTTTCCACCTTTCCTTTCATTATGTTATTCTTTGATACCTTTTATCATCTTGTCTTCTTCTCTCTTTCCTAATGTTACTCCTTATATTTATTCTTTTCATCCTATCTTTTTTTTTTTTAATTTCCATCTTTACTTTTGTTACGTTATCCTTTGATTCCTTTAATCATCTGGTCTTCCCTCTATCCTAACATGTATGTTACTCTTTATATCTATTTTTTTCATCCTATTTTTTTAGGTGGTTTGTCATAGACAGACCACCTCTTAATTTTGTCAGAATTTTCTTTATTTTTATTTTTCCATCACTTTCTTATGTAGACAATTTCTCAAAATCGGCTCAGTCAATTTTCATCAAATTTCAGTCAGTCATCAGGCCTATCAATGTCAAGGTCATGTCATTGTGACGCCATCCGGGCGCCATTTTGTAAAATCACATTATCGATCATATCTTCATAACGAGTCATCAAAAATGAACCATATTAACACATATGAACTTCAGGTCAAGGGTCAATGTAACATGTCAGCAAAATCCACGCGCGCATCATGATGCGCACATATGCGTGCGTCAAAATTTTAAAATGCTCAAGATTACTTTTTAATCAAATTAGAGTACGGTTCAGGACATTTTAAGCATTTCAAAATTTTCCGTCTGTGCGCGCGCACAGCACGTACAGAACGTAAAAACACCGTTTTTTTTGTTTGCATGGTGTATATTCCTGACACTATTCTTGACAATTTCCAACTATTTACAGTCATTCTCGACCTTCCATAATCTACACACGCACGTCAAACTTTCAAATTCGTGTGCGCGTCAATGGGCAATATAATGTAAAAAGTGGTAAAAACATGTCTATATAAAATCCGCCATAGCTCGTCAGAATGCGTGGTAACCCCCCAATTGTTTTACATATTCTGAAAGCCTATGAGTTGTAGATATTAATTCATGAAAAAAAATTTGGGTGTCGATCGATCGGAACGTCGTCATATTTGCATATGAACTCAAAAATTCGATTTTGAAAAAATGAAGTCCTAATTTTTGTATTCATTTGACAGTATTTCAGTAATAGGTTGTCGATTTTCTTCTTAAGTTTGATATGTTGTAGCTGAGACAATTCTCTACCAAATCAATTCCCACCATTTTTCATTTTGACAAAGGGATCATGGCGTATTTTTGCGATTAAAGGAAGCATGTCAATTTTTCACATTTTGCGTGTATGCTCTATGGGACATGACTTTTTTCAAATCTTGATTCTACACTCCAGTCTTCTTTGAGCAGTATCTCTGTTATTTCTGCTAGATTTTCTTCCAAATTTTAGTATGTTATCGCTAAGACTATAAGCTTTCATATATGTGCCCTCCAATTTTTGATCAGATGTTGGGATCATGCCCATTTTTTAACAACAAAATGTCATTTGAGAATCCCCTTTTTTTTTTTACGTTTTCTCTATAGGAAAAATTTTGGTCTATTGGAAAAGCACTTGCCTCCCATCCCGCTGATCCAGGTTCGAACCCCGGTTGGTCCATTTTTTTTCTCAATTTTTTTCTCTTCTTTTTACCTTGTATTTTACCATCTGCTTCGACTACTATATTATATATGCAATCACAAACAATGTAATAAACTTTTTTATTTTGCGTGTCCATCTAATAGAATGTAGTGTAAAGTAGTTGGATCCAGTGTCCGAACACTTTTCAGAAAATCAACGATAGCAAATTAAATAAAAAAACGAATATCTGTCAAACTTACATAATGAATGCTCAAAGTCCTACAGAAAAAGAAGTTGATGAAATTTTAAAAAGACAACGTAGATTTAGATCTAATACGATATTCCCTTCCGAATGAACCCCTTCCCAACGACGCGGTGTTTTGGTCCCTTGAAAAAGGTACTGACTGTATTTCCGAACGTGTGAAACCTATGGCTATGGGAAAAAGACACAACCTTTGTTTCAATAGTGTGGTTTTCATACGCGTAATCCCACGCGTATGAAAACCCATTTTAGGAGCTTAACTGTACCCATTCGGTAATACAATCTGTTCGGAATTACAATCCTTGACTATATGTGCAAAGTGTGCAAAGTATCGCACACTTGCTACCGTATATAGTCAAGGATTGTTATTCCGAACAAATTGTATTACCGAACGTGTAGAGTTAAGCGCCTAAAATGGGTTTTCATACGCATGGGATTACGCGTATGAAAACCACACTATTGAAACAAAGGCTGTGTCTTTTTCCCATAGGTTTCACACGTTCGGAAATACAGTACCTTTATCAAGGGACCAAAACGCTGCGTCGTTGGGAAGGGGTTCACTCGGAAGGGAATATCGTATTAGATCTAGATCTAAATCTACGTTGTCTTTTTAAAATTCCATCAACTTCTTTTTCTGTAGGACTTTGAGCATTCATTATGTACGTTTGACAGATATTCGTTTGATATTTTATTTGCTATTTTATTTGCTATCGTTGATTTTCTGAAAAGTGTTCGGACACTGGATCCACCATATATGACAGGCAACTCATCGGATGCGGGCTAACTCGGCACTAGGGCGAACTCGGCCTTGGCGGAAAATCACCGCGGAGTGAGCCCAGAGAGTTAAAGTGATCGCAAACACTTGTGTTGAATTTCGCATTTAATTACACATTTCAAAACACTTAAATTCAAATTATTTGATATCAATGTGTAAAATGATTAGCAAAGAAGTAATGTTGACAATTTCAAGAAGTAAAATTATGCAAAACATGAAATTTAAGGCTAAAAAAGGGTACGGTGCGTAGCGTGGACTTCAACTCTTGAAACATAGTCACCGCGCAGTGCCGAGTTCGCCCTAGGGGACTAGTGCCATTTTCCGTGAGTCGTGAGTGTAATGTAAGTTTAGCTAACGTCAGAGGTCTACGTCTATTCTTAGCTTCTTAGCTACATACTCACTCAAAATTATTTCAATACGTACCACGCCCAGGCTCTGGTGTACCTCCCCTGATTTTCAATCAACCTTAGGCTTAGCCAGGCCATTCCTAGTCCTGCTTCGCTTTAATTTGCCTCAGCTAGCTAGCTCATAGTCGATCATCGCATCATATAGCCATAGCAAAGAGTTTAAATACGAAGAGTGCGCAGTCCCGAAATAAAGCACGCGTATATGTATTGTATAGTCAAGTATTGTAACTCCGAACAGATTGTATTACCGAACGTGTAAAGTTAAGCGCCTAAAATGGGTTTTCATACGCGTGGGATTACGCGTATGAAAACCACACTATTGATACCAAGGTTGTGTCTTTTTCCCATAGGTTTCACACGTTCGGAATTACGGTACCTTTTTCAAGGGACCAAAACGCCGCGTCGTTGGGAAGGGGTTCACTCGGATGGGAATATCGTATTAAATCTACGTTGTCTTTTTAAAATTCCATCAACTTCTTTTTTTGTAGGACTTTGAGCATTCAATATGTACAGTTTGACAGATATTCATTTCTTATATATATCTTTTATATATGGTAAAGAGGCTAAATTAGCAAATACAGTTTGTAATATTTTGAAACTTTTACATGACAAAGCTATTTATTCTTCCCCATGGTTATTATATATTGAACGTAGTCTCCACGAGATTGGTATGTCTAATATATTTTATGACAACAGAAATGTTTCTTATTCATGGTTTAGTTCAGCGATTAGATTGAGATTAAGAGATATTTATTCGCAAAATTGGAGAAGTAATATCCATGAAAGTACGTATTGCACTAATTATAGAATATTTAAGAACAATGTTGGTCTTGAAAACTACCTTATCAAATTACCTTTTTCAAATAGAGTTCATTTGTCGAAATTTCGTTGCTCGAATCATAAACTTCCTGTTGAAACTGGTAGATATGTTAATATTGCAAGAAAAGACAGAATTTGTACGTTGTGTAGGCAAAATAAGATTGGGGATGAATTTCATTATATTTTTGAATGCTCGGCAACAGATGCTATGAGAAAGAGATTTGTAAAACCGTGCTTCCGAAACAGACCAAGTTCATTGAAAATGGAGCAATTGTTTAATTCTAAAGATATGAAGGTTTTAACTAATCTAGCGAAATTCTGTCAGGGGATAATGTCCCTCCATGCTTAGATATTGTACAATATATAATATTCAAATATGTTTATACAATGTATATACTGATAGGTGCACCTACTATATTTTGGGTTGTTTTGTTGTAGTTTAGCTTTGTTTCATTGCTTCTTACACTTTTATTTGATTAATTTTATACATGTACATTGTTTGTTATAGCCAGGCAATATTCTAGTTTCCATTACACCCACGTTACGGAATAAGTGTCTGTGCAAATCAGTGCATAATATTGTACGCTTGTTGTAGTTGTGTGTTTTTTTTTTGTTTTTTTTTTGGTGTTTTTTTTCTACGCAGACATACTGTAAATATTGTATATATTTGTATATAGTTGTTCTTGTGTATACAAACTGATTGTGAATTATTGTTTCTCCAATACCCTGGAAGGGGTGACATGGGAAATAAAATCATTGTCATTGTCATTGTCATTGTCATTGTCATTGTCCATAGAACCATGTACATTAATCATGAAAAACGTAAATTTCAACTTTTAGAAATACTTATATCTTTTTCACTTTTTAACAATTTAATTCAGTTAAAAAGGAATATGATTATTGAAGAAACAAAGAAGCTACTGAGCATAAAAATGTAATCATCTCATATGTAGAATTCTGGCCAATTTTGTTTGAAAACGGCCTTTTTATGTTGCCTCACAAAAACGTAGAACACCCAAATTACACGTGTTTCTATGGGGAAAGTAATCGACTCGCAGTGAAAAGGTAATTTTGTTAATTGGTTAGCAGTGCTGTTAATGGTGGGAATTAACCAGTTAAAAGGTTTCTTAAAAGAGTAAGAGTTCTAGGTTTGACCCTTCTTATTTTGACTTCTACTGGTTTTGTAGAATTCTGGCCTTTTTATGAATTAATTATGAAATATTTTGTGTTTTTAGACTGATTCTGTGCGCGCGCACCACTTATCTCTACAGAGATCAGTGGCGCGCACGTGTCATTCTGATGACATTCAGGCTTCGCGCAGATGCAACAAATTGCGCGAAACTTATTGACATGTTATTTGCTGTGAAATTTCTATTAATATTTATGTGATGGGGGGGGGGGGAATGGTCCAAACATGTTCCCTGATATTAAGCTCTATATGAGCAAACAATGCGATATCTGACGGGAATGTCGAGAAAAGTAAAAAAAAAAAAATAATAATAATGATAATAAATTTTTAAAATGCTATCTTTATTTTTCTAAATCAGAATATTTCATTTGATATGATTTATGTAAATTTTAGGGATTATAGACGTATAATGTAAATCTATGGCCTTATGTTAAAAGTCAAGACAGAAAAGGCTTTATTAAAATGAGATTGCGTGCGAGCAATTCCTTAAATACAAAGACAGGCGAAGAAAACAGTATAGGGCTATTCAAATGAATTAACTAGTAACCAACAATAGCAGCTGATGATATAATTTATTTATTACCAGTCCTATTCTGTCTTTGTAGGAATATCCCATTCCTTTTGCCCCAGCCCCCTTTGTCTCTCTCTCTCTCTCTCCCTTCCCTTCCCCTCTCACAGGCTTTCATTTTCTAATAATCTCTTATTCTCTTATTCTCTCTTACAACTGATCTATAAAAATGACTCCAATAGAAATGAGGACAAAATAATGATCTCTTGTTTTTTTTTCCCCCTTCAATCGTTCAATTTAATGAGATCGACCACCAACACCATGCAATCCCATTCTTCACATCCATGACAGAATAGCAGGCGCGGATCCAGGGGGGGGGGGGGGGCGAATCGACCGCGCCCCCTTTTTGGAACCCAACTGGCATACCTTAAGTACACAATAAAAAAATTGCCTCTTTAATTGTGTACTTTTCGGCTCTGTGCCCCCTCATCTACAAAATCCTGGATCCGCCCATGGAATAGGAATTACATTCTTTTGAACTACAAACTACAGGTATACACGGACTCTGGTCTAAAATGTAAATAAAACCGGATCGAGCACCATTAGTTTGGGAGCCTACGAGGCTAACAATGTTGGTCTATTAACCCTCCGAGAAAACTTGTAAAAAAGCCCACCCCGCAAGACTGACGTGACAGTCCGGGCATTGACGAGTGGCGGATTTTTTTTTTTTTTTTTTTTTTGGGGGGGGGGGCGCAATCCCGGCCCATGCCCTCTCCCCTTTTTTAAAGAAAGTCATACATCATTGTCCCCGGGGCCCTTTTTTTAAATTGTTTTGGAAGGCCGGCGAGAAGAAAAAAAAAATCTTTTCACCCCTCTCCCCCCCCCCCCCCCCCCCCCCCCCACTGAGCAACTTTTCGAGGACTGGTGAAAAAATTCTCCTCCCCCCCCCCCCTCCCCCACGGAGCAACTTTTGGAGGAATGGTGAGAAGAAAACAATACGAATCTCCCTTCTAGCAGTTCCAAAAAGTTGACAGCCCTGCATTTGTGCCCCCCCCCTTTTTTTTTATACTACATCCTGCATTTGCCCCTGTCATGGACTGTCAGTGTCAGACTCATATCCATAATAGGGTTCAGAAGCACCCTCCCACTACAATGTCGGTCTCGTTGGCTGAAGCCAAAGTAAACGACGATCAGCAAGTAAAAAACTTTGATGAGCGAAGTTTGAGGACACCTTTGGCAAACTGACAGAGTTCCATCGGCAACGTCACCACCTTGATCGGGATCGCAGAGGGGTAGACCTAGCCTAGCTAGAGCTATACACCTTGTCGGTCGCTATTCAGCTCAGCTATTTCATGCTGATTGCATGATCTCACATCAGTCATTTTGGCTAAGCGTAATTCGGTGGTAGAACATTGATTATATGAATTTATGAATTTAATACATTGAATTTTGCCTCTGGTACATTAGAAATATAATAGTGAACTGGAATTTAGTGAGAGTTTCTTCTAATACCGGCTAGGCTGGGCCCCTGGGCGGGCGGACATATCATCTGCTACATGGTCGTCTGCTAGCGCACGATCTCACTGGATGTCGTGATCTCACGTGATCGATACTACACGCCCACATTACCATGATTACGTCATCAATAACAACAAACGGTTTCACGTGTTATATGACAAATTAATTTTTTTGGTCAAAAGCATGCATATTCCCGGGGATTTATGCGGGGTTTAAACGACTCATCGAGCCTTAATTATACACTTTCAGAGCTTTAAATTTCATGAAAAATACATTTTTCATAATTTCAAATAAATACTAGGGGAATTAAAGTCATTTCAAAATCCCTCTTTTCATGTGTTAACCTATGGGAGCTGGAAGGCCAAAAGCATGCATATTCCCGGGGATTTATGGGGGGTTTACTGGACTCATTGAGCCTTAATTATACACTTTCAGAGCTTTAAATTTCATGTAAATTACATTTTTCATAATTTCAAATAAATACTAGGGGAATTAAAGTCATTTCAAAATCCCTCTTTTCATGTGTTAACCTATGGGAGCTGGAAGGCCATAAGCATGCATATTCCCGGGGATTTATGGGGGGGGGGGGGTTACTGGACTCATTGAGCCTTAATTATACATTTTCATAGCTTTAAATTTCATGTAAATCACAGTTTTTATATATCCTTGTTTTCGCGTGTAAACCTATGGCAGGCGAGACTTTTTTGGTCAAAAGCATGCATATTCCCCGGGATTTATGTGGGGTCTTTTCAATTTTTTGAGCCTTATCAGTAAGCTTGTTCAAAGCCTCAAATTACATGTAAATCACAGTTTTCATATTTTCAAATAAGAACTATGGGAATTATAATCATCCTGAAATTCCTTGTTTTCGCGTGTAAACCTATGGCAGGCGAGACTTTTTGGGGGTCAAAAGCATGCATATTCCCTGGAATTTATGCGGGGTCTGTTCGACTAGTTGAGACTTAATCATACATTTTCAGAGCTTTAAATTTTATTTAAGTCACATTTTTCAAAATTTTAATCTAATTCTGGGGGAATTATAATCATTCAAAAACCCCTGTTTTTGCGTGTTAACCTATGGGAGCTGGAAGGCCAAAAGCATGCATATTCCCGGGGATTTATGTGGGGTCCCTTCCACTTTTTGAGCCATCATTAATCTTGTTCAGAGTCTCAAATTACATGTAAGTCACATTTACATGAAATTCAAGGAAATACCAGAGGAACTATAATCATTCTTAAAATCCATGTTTTCACGTGTTAACCCTATATGGCAGATGATTATGTCAAAAAGCAGGCATGATCCCGGGGATTCATAGTGGCATTTATTGATAATAAAGGTTCAATAAATGTTTTTTGAACTATCCATCCTTTCTCTCATGCAAAATCAGACTTGAAAAAGATAGAGTAAGATATGAAATATCTAGAAAAAATGAGACATCTTTTCACGTGTTATACCTATGGCGAACGTATTTTTCCGAGTCTATTTTAACACAGCAATTTACGTCTGCCGAATGTACTACGGAAGTAGGTGACAGTAATCTGTCTTGATACTATTAAAAGTCTTTGGCCATAGCATATAGCCTCGACGGGTGCCAACGACGCCGGATATCCGATCGACCAGATGGCTGATACATACCGATCTGAAGAAGCAAACATCGGATCGCGGACGTCGGATCTAGGCCAGAAGCCTGTCCCGAAATAGTCACCCCATTTTACCCATAATTTTTGACCCCTTAACCCTAAAAAGACTGGGGGGGGGGGGGGGGGGCCTAAAAGGCCCCCCCTCGACATAAACTGCGATCATTTTGTAACGGTAAAAGATTTTGCGCTGCAATTTCATGACTGTTTTTCCCTAGAGTTTTGCGCAACTTTTGATACCAAATTTGCATGCCCCGCGTGCACGGTTACGGAGTTACGTCACCGTTTCACATGGCGTGTCAAGAAGGATTCAGTATTTTGCATTCGTTTGTGTGTAGAGTCAATGGAGACTGGAAAGAACATTACAGATACTGTTTTCAAACTATGTTTTCATTGTGTTTTCTTAAATTAATGTCATTTGTGCATACAAATAACTCTTCAGGATCATAAAACAATGAAATACATTAGATCATAAAACAAAGAAATACATAAGAAATAAAATATTAATTAGTATTAATTAGTATTACGCATATTCATTAATAATTTGCATAATTTCATATGAAATTCAAACATAAAATAACACAGTCAGGCAATGAACACCTTAGTCTTAGTGATAACAAGCTTGTAAAGGGAATTCTAGACTAGACTAGACTGTCACCTAAATAGAAAAAAACACAATTTTTCGAAAAAAACACAATTTTTCGAAAAAATTTGTATATTCGCATAATTAATTAGGAATTTCTGTAAAAATAAAAATATTCATATTAATTTGACTATGGATTCATGTAGAGGACATAATGAACTATCTTCGGACCAATTTTCGTCGTAATCTGACAATCTACAGCCGAGATCTGAGGGGGAGGGGTCTTTAGGCCCCCCCCCCCCCCAGTTTTTCCAGCCTCCAAAATACGGTCTACGCCCGATAGACCGCGGGGCCGATAGACCGCGGGGCCGATGGACCGCGGTGTCTGAAATGCAACGCATTTTCACATCACGTCTTAAATGCATAATGACTCAAATAATTCATGTATCTTAATCCCGGGGGGGGGGGGGGGGGGTATCTTCCATTGAAATCCGTACAGCATCCGCGAACCTGAAAACGAGGAAAAGGGGTAGTTTTTCAGGGTCGGGCCTATTTAATTTGTCTATGGGTCGGGTGCGGATCCGCGCGGATCCGCGTTTAGGGTGTCAAAAACGACAAATATATAATAATAATAATAAATAATAATAATACTTGGTTCTTTTATAGCGCATTACACATAACAACACTGCATGTCCCTATGCGCTTTATAAAGTAAGAACGAAATAACTTAGAAATAAGAAGGTGCATACAATGTAATGTTGGACACTGAGTTCATACTCTAAGTATTAAACAGATATCTTTTAAGGGATATTTTGAACTTATCTAAGTTGCTTTCATATCTCATGATACCCTTTTCATATAAAAGGGTATCAAAATCACACTTCTGACCAAATGCAGGGAAAAGGGTATGAAATTTAACACGTTTCGTTTCGTTGTTTTTTAATCAAGAAAAACGAAAGCATAACGCAATCCCTTATCTTTTCAATAATTTTCAAAACAAAATGAGCTGTGTCCAAAGCAAATCAATATTTGGAACTTGTTCAATTCATAATATTAATCAGGCTTCAAAATCAATCGTCAGTTATGCCATTTCCTCGTTTCTCTTCTGATATTCATTCAGTTTAACGCTGCTTAGTTTGAATTCTTTATATGAATTAGTGATAGTTGTGTATATTTGTTATGAGATGGGTTTGATGAAGGCAATAAGTACTGTTTATATGAAAAAGTTGATTTTTAAAGATGTTATTTAATAAAACTTTGAGTTCCAATGAAAAGTTTCAAATTGCACGTCCTGTTAATTAGCGTTAGTTTCTTTTATTTCAAATAAAAACACAGACTTGAAGTTACTTATTGCATAATCCATTGAACATCAAAAAGTTAATGAGCGCATCCAGGAGGGGGTGACGATCCACCTCCCATTTCTCTTTGAAATTTTTTTTTTTTTAAAGTTTTGCTGTTAGTGCTTTCGATTGCAAGAGGTGAATAGTGATTTGAGCGAATGTGCGGAATTACTGGTGACTGGCGTGTACACTGAGACTGAGACGTAGCCGCCGGGTTTAGCCCCCAGAACCCCCAAAAGAGACCCCAAAGTCGGGTCGATTTCACCCCATCTCCCCCATGCACCAAACTTTGTCAGTACGAAGTACTAGTAGTATAGTCAAGGATTGTATTACCGAACGTGTACAGTTAAGCGCCTAAAATGAGTTTTCATACGCGTGGGATTACGCGTATGAAAACCACACTATTGAAACAAAGGTTGTGTCTTTTTCCCATAGGTTTCACAAGTTCGGAAATACAGTACCTTTTTCAAGGGACCAAAACGCCGCGTCGTTGGGAAGGGGTTCACTCGGAAGGGAATATCGTATTAAATCTACGTTGTCTTTTTAAAATTCCACCAAGTTCTTTTTCTGTAGGACTTTGAGCATTCATTATGTAAGTTTGACAGATATTCGTTAGATATTTTATTTGCTATCGTTGATTTTCTGAAAAGTATTCGGACACTGGATCAACCACCATATAACTGGACATTACAAAACACAAAAAACTGACAAAAATTTCTGTCAGGATGGGGTGTCAGATGGCCGCTAAAAATTGGGGTACATTTTTCCCCTTGAAGCCCAGGGACCAAATTTTGTCAGAATGAAGAGCTATGGATGTACATTCCAAAAATATAAAAACTGACAAAATTGTCCATTGGGAAGGGGGTGTCAGACCCCCAGAAATGAAAACCCCAAAGTGCCCTTTGACAACGCGTTGCCCCCCCCCCCCCAAAAAAAAAAATGCTGTATATGTAAAGAAAAACCGTTTTCTCACCTTCTGACTATAACTCAAAAGTGTTTCATTCAATTCAATTCAAACTTTCATAAAGTAATTTTGAGTATAATAATCTTCTTGCATGCTGTGCAATTTTGGTGTTAATTGGTTTTTTGATGAATAACTTATTAAATTGAGAAAAATGTATTGCTTTCTCAAATGTAGCTAAAAAATATTGTCAGGATTGTGTAAACACACCCATTGTCCCTCTTTACCTGTTTGACAAGGCATAATAGAAGAGCTTTTCAGGTATCTGTGGTATGTGACTGCCAGGCTGAAATGTACTATTCATGTGTTAATTACACAAATACCAAGCAAGCTTCTCTATTATGCCTTGCCAGATTGACAGTGGGTGTGTTTACATAATCCTGACAATACTTTTTGGCTACTTTTGAGAAAGCAATACATTTTTCACAATTCAATAATTTATCAATCAAATGACAAATTAACACCAAATTGAACCGCAAGAAGATTATTATACTCAAAATTATGTTGTTTTTTTATATTTATATGTTTTATTGAATATACTCAAAATTATGTTATGAAAGTTTGAATTGAATTGAATAAAACACTTTTGAGTTATCATAGTCAGAAGGTAAGAAAATGGTTTTTCTTTACATACAGAGCATTTTGGGGGGCAAAATGTTGTCAAAGGGCACTTCGGGGTTTTCATTTCAGGGGGTCTGACACCCCCTTCCCGAAGGACAATTTTGTCAGTTTTTATATTTTTGGAATGTACATCCATAAACCCGCCGGCTACGTTCAGGCTGACAACCTTTTTGTCAATGACTTAGATGGTCTGAACAACTTTATGGGGTCAAATCTTATGGGTAAAGTGGGGTGACTATTTCGGGACAGGCTCCCGGACTAATCGCAGCAGGAATATTAATGCAATGGCTAAGGTTGATTGAAAATCAGAGGCGTGGTACATATTGAGATAATTTTGAGTATGTAGCTAAGAAGCCAAGAATAGACGTAGACCTCTAACTTAAGTCTGACGTTAGAGACCACAGAATAATCTGGCTTCAAGCCCTCAAGGAATCCAGTCTTAACCCCTTCATATTCAAGACAATTGACATTTTGTGGTTTGGCTCAATAACTTTTGATTCAGACTCAGAGCTCTAAAAAATATACCAGATGCATGACTAGAAAGAGCAAAATGTTGCATGAGCCTATTGTGTTAGATGCCAGGAATTTTTAAAAAAGAGAATAAAAGCTTCAAAATCCTGAAGTTGGCAATACATTTAGAGGTTCAAAATCACTGTATCTTTATCAAATTGGCAATATTTTTCAACTTTTCGGCTATGTTTCTATAGATGCAGGCCTATTGTTTTCAAAGACATTACAGTTAGTTATGGCCCGGGCACGAAAAGGAAAATACTATTGTTGCCCGAATTTGAAGAACAAAATGTGATCAAGCTCCCTTGAATAATTCCTGTCATGAAAGGGTAAAAAGGACACGGTGGAGCCTGTGCCGAAATAGTCACATTTTACATATGAGATTTGACCCCTTGCAAGTTACTTAGACCACCCATGTCATTTACAAAAAGCTTGTCAGCCTGAACAAAGCCGCCAGGTTTGGCCCAAAGAGCCCGCCCCCCCCCCCTTCCCCCTAGTCTGCAAGCACAGACCCTAATATGACACTTTATCAGAAAATCATTGTGTCTTGAGAGGAGACTAATCCAGCTACCTACTCAGAAGTAGCTACAGTACATGGCCTATGGTAGTCTTACAGCGCAGACTCTCTTTTATGACTGACCAGGGTTTGTGCCTGCAAACTACTCCCCCCCCCCAAAAAAAAAAGCAATAGGCCTACATTTTTCACAAACACCAAATTGCACCTCAAGAAATTATTACCCTCAAAATTACATTCATGCAAATTTGAATTGAATTGAATTGAAATTAATGCAATGCTTTTGAGTTATCATAGTCAGAAGGTAAGAAAATATTTTTTTCTTTACATACCGAGCAGGGAGGTGGAAGAAAGTTCAGGGACAAAACGTTGTAAAGGGTATACTTTGGGGTTTTCACTTCAGGGTGTCTGACACCCCCTTCCCGAAGGACATTTTGTCATTTTTTATATTTTTGTAATGTACATGTACATGTACATCCATAGCTCTTCCTTCTAACAAAATCTGGTCCCTGCCAAGAGCCACGGAGCATTTTTGAAAGTGGGGGGGGGGGGGGGGGGGGGGCTGATCTGATTTCACTCATTAACGACAATTTTTGAGCCTTTTTTCCGATATTTTTTTTAACTTGTCTACTCAAAAAAGTGGGGGGGGGGGGGCTGAAGGCCCCCCCCTTGCTACATGGCCCATGCCTGGGCTTCAAGAGGAAAAATTTACCCCAATTTTTAGGGGCCCTCTGATACCCCATCCCTTAGGAAATTTTTGTCAGTTTTTATGTGGTTTTTTTTTTTTTTTGGTGTGTGCATGTGTGTGTTTTGTAATGTCCAGTCAGATTGTTTCCTATCGACAATGTTTGTGTATGGGGGAGATGGGGTGAATTCGACCGGATGTCTATGGTCAGGCTGACAACCCTTTTTTGTCAATGACTTAGATGATCTAAGTGACTCTAAGAGGTCAAATCTTATGGGTAAAATGGGGTGACTATTTCGGGGCAGGCTCCTGGCCTAATAGGCGTAGCCCAGATGCTTAGGAAGCTCCCGGGGAATTAGCCCCATATATCATGTCTTGTCAAACAGGTTCAGATGGATAATGGCTGTGCTTACATAATCCTGACAATATTATACGACTAATTTTGAGAAAGCAATACATGTACAATTTCATAACTTATTGAAATGATCATTTGACACCAAAGTGTACCCCAAGAAAGTTACAACACTCATTGTACTCCGTAAATTTGACCTGAATTGAATGAAACACTTATGGAGTAATATATAAGTATTAGGCTTAATTGTAATGCCAAAAAAGGGTTTTCTCTACATCCACAGAGCATTTTTGGTGGCAAAGCTTGGCTTAGGGGCACTTTGGTGATTTTTCAAGGGCGTCTTACACCCTCTTCCAGGTGGAAATTTTTCTCGAGCTTTTATATTTTTGTAATGTACACCCATACTTCTTCCTTCTAACAAAATTTGGTCAATAGGCCTTTTCTCTCTGTCTCATTTTGCCTCCTTTCTCCCTTTTTTTTCCATCCCAACTTCCTTACCCAATTTACCCCAACCCCCCCCCCCCCCTCTCTCTCTCTCCCTTGACTCCTTTATACCCTCTCCTGATTTCTCTCATACAATATTACACTAACACCTCTATCCTCCTCTCTTTGCCTTTTTTCCCCCAGGCTAAATTCTGAACTATCACACTCTCATACCACTGTTTATTAAGTGTATAATAAAAATGTAAAAATTACAAAATAAAGTCACAAGTCATCTTTTTTTTCTTCTTTTTTTTTTTCCATTGTTGAATTATAAGTTCATGACATGCCTGGCATCAAGTATTCTACCATATCAAATATGGAGAAAATATACACTAACAACAAACAAGGGGAGAAATACAAATACACCACAATAAAAACCTTTGTGTTGCCAGATCGCACTAACGCACTCCCAACCATGTATTAATAGTACATGTATATTAACAAACATGGAGAATATCAAAACAAAATTCAGGAAATATGGACATCCACTTAAAATCTTTACTGTCTTTGTTATAACATAATGATATTCACATAATGCGCTATATAAATGTAGTATATTCAGGGAGCTGGAAAAACCTCCCTGGGTACTCAAATTAAAGTATAAGCTATGCTTGATTCAATTCTAAAGAAATGTGTCATTCCATCTGACCAAATTAAAGCTGATATACCAAGTGGTTCATGGGGTTAAAGATCACAAGCACAGGTGCATATGGCATGAATTCCCTTATCTAATCAGATCACAGTCACCCTAGTATGCATAAATTACATGTACCCAGAGACGCCAAGGTCAAAGACTAGCAAAGCTTGAGATTTTCTGTGCATCATCACCAGGTAGGGAAGGAACTGTGCACTTGCCACGTGGTATGTATAATATGGAGATAGGCTGTGAGGCCAGGCGTGAGACAGAGATTTTTGGGCGTAAGAGCCCTAATGCGCGACTGTCAAGCCTGATGCGTGAGACTTGGTAGGTCTGTGTACCAAGTTTGAAGTTAAAATGTCAAACTGTGCTCAAGTTATTGCAAGACTCCCAGTCTATTTACAGGTATATAACATCCCCTGCGACCTTTGACCTTCGACCCCATGACCCCCAAATCTAATCAAATCAGTGTCACATACACCCAATTATACTTGTGTGCCATGTTTGAAGTCAATCCATTTAATTGTTCCCGAGTTATTGTGAGAACCATCTATTTCCAGGTATATAATGACCTCTCTGACCTTTGATCTTTGACCTCGTGACCCCAAGTAATTCTAATGTCACACACATGACCCCAAAACATGAAATATTTATGTTATTTGAAAAATGCAATTTGGATAATGTACATTTTTCCTGTCATAAGCTAACTTGTATGTGTCCTCCATCTCACAAAATATTATTCGAAATACGATTCTCGTTCTTCACTTTTTGTGTTCATCTTGGCATGCTTAATCCTCTGAATTGTTTGCGTAACCCTATACAATTATGATAAAATCGTAATTAGCTATTGTATATTTATAATTTAATTGGCCAACAGAAATGTGCTTCTAAAAATAGTAAATAGTTTATAAAACAAGCTGAAGATGAATATACTTGTATATCAGAATGGAAATTCTTTGAAAACTTTTGATTTGTTTAATTCTTTGGTCTGAACATCAAAAATAATGATAATACATAAATATTAAAGATAATATTTAATAATAATGATAATAACAATGATAATCCCAAACTTCAAGCATGTTGAATTAGGGACCCACCCTGATTGATCTGAAAATATAAACGGAGCTAGAGACACTTCCATTTTCTCATCAACAGTGTCTTTTTCATGTGAGATAACAGGACAGTCGTTTGTTACAAACAGAACTATGATTGTAAGCTATTTTTATTAATTCATTTGGATACAGACAAAAAAAAAGTGAATTCAAAAAATGACATGGCATATCATCTTGTCTGGAAATCTTATGGTACAAACCGTACATTGGCAAGAGTTCTCTCCAGGATGGCTTTTCATGTGGACTAAGAAAATGTTCCTCTTGGAAAATCTTTCGTTACAAACTGAACACTGATAGAGCTTTTCTGCTGTGTGGGTCTTCATGTGCAATGATAAATAACAATTTTCAGTATTTTTGTTTCGCCACAAACAGAACAGTCGTAGGAATTTTTTTCGCTTGTGTGATTTTTTACATGTAAAGTCAGACTATCTTCATTACAAAAGCTTTCCTTACAAACACTAAGTGGTTTTTCTCTTATATGGGTTCCCGTGTGTTTTCAAATTGCTTTCACAGGTAAATCTCGTTACAAACAGAACACTGATATTGCTTTTCTCCCGTATGGGTTTTTCTGTGTATCTTTAGGCTCTTCTCATACAGAAATCTTTCGTTACAAAAAAGACAAAAACACTAATGGCTTTACTCCTATGTGGATTCTTACGAGGACTGAAAGATGAGATTTTCATGACAATGTTTTGTTACAGACAATATACAATTATAAGCCTTTTCAGCAGTATGGATTTTTCATATATGTGCAGAGCGACTTCTCTTTGTGGCAAAGTTTTCCTTATACACTTATACACAGAAAACTGATGTGGTTTTCCTCTTGTGTGAGTTTTCATGTGGTAAATCAAACTGCTTCTATGGGATAAGCTTTTCTTACAAACAGGACATTGACAAGGATTTTATCCTGCATGGGTTCTTCTTACATGTAACTTCAGACTCTTCTCACAGGTATATCTTTTGTTACAAACAGAACACTGATATGGCTTTTCTCCTGCATGGGTTCTTACATGTATCTCCAGACTCTTCTCACAGGTATATCTTTTGTTACAAACAGAACACTGATATGGCTTTGCTCCCGAATGTGTCCTCGTATGTCTCTTCAGACGGTACTCATAGGGAAATACTTTGTTACAAACAGTACACTGATACATGTATGGCTTTACTCCTAGGTGGATTCTGACATGTACTGAAAGCCAAGATTTTTGTGTAAATGTTTGGTTACAGACAGTACATTTATAATTAGCCTTTTCTCCAGTATGGATTTTCATATGCGCAGAGAGACTTCTATTCGTGGCAAAGCTTTCCTTACATTCAGAACACTGATATGGCTTGCCTCTTGTATGAATTTTCATGTGGTTATTCAAACCACTTCTATGGGATAAGCTTCTATTACAAACAGAACACTGATAAGGCTTTTCTCCTGTATGTGTTCTCATGTGTACCTTCAGATGACTCTTATAGGGAAATTTTTTGTTACAAACAGTACACTCATAAGACTTTTCTCCTATGTGGGTGCTCATATGCTTTGAAAGAGAAGATATTTGTGAAAATGTAATGTTACAAAGAGAACAGTGGAAGGGCTTTTGTACACTGTGGATTTGTATAGATTTGGATACATTGTTCTCTGTAGGTAAATGCTGGGAAGACTGTGCGATACTTTCACCACATGAGGTAATTTCAGATTTCTCATAACATGCCTTTTTCGTTTCTGCATTTGTCCCTCCGTGCTTTTGACGAGACCTTGCAAATGTCTCCCTCTCACCAGCACATTGTCCTGAGATAGAAACACTATGGTCTGGTTCGTTGCTAGAACAATACTCACTCATGGAATGCTCTCTTTCAGATGACTCACATTGGGTTCCTAGCTCAGCTTTTGAAGAGGACAGCTCACCAATATGTCTCTCGCCCCCATTTACATTGTCACCTGAAATTAGATTAAAGAATCTCATAAATATATTGCTTTGAATGGGGAAGAGGGGTTCTATTCACAAGCTGAAAAACCCTGCTCACAATATCTAGCACCGGAAGAAATTGCAATAGTCCAAGTGAGCATCTTAAAGGTACTGAAAAGGCGCCAATCGTGTTTTGGAGCTTGGCCCCGCTTGGGTAATATTCAGGAATCTCCATACATCTTTGGTATTGGTTATTTTTTAGGTATATTTTACTTAACCATTAATTTTGTTTTGCACAAGTGATAATTGCTTACGCCTGACACCGAGTTATGAACGTAAGATTTTTGGAACAGTGAACTTTGGTGACTTTTTGCCGAATATTGATGAAGTCTGGAGGTCCAGCACTTCAGATGTCTACTGCAATGTTTGAACATCAAGTTCATAACACTTTAACTGTATCGCAGTGAGTTTGAAATTTTACCTCATATAACACTAGGGTACCCTAGATCAGAGCCATGCACATACATGCACATGTATGTATACAAGTGCATGTACATGTCCATGTTACATGTTCTAAATAGCCTTTGATTTGGGGAAAAGCTTTTGTCATAGAAACTTTTAAGGCCTTCTTGTGTTGGTATAATACATATAACGTATATGGCATCCTAGATTAGGGTGAAACCCTGCAATGTGTACCGTACATCATAAGTCTTTTATCCATTTATTTCATTATCCAAAAATGAACATCACTTGATACAGCCTTTGACTTTCTGGTATCATTTCCATTTAATATTTACAGCACAGAATTGTTGGATAAAAGACCATGTTGTATGGAACATACATATTCATCACAGAATTGCCCAACTGAGATTTGGAAAATACCTTCATACAAACAGAAGAATGGTTGGAGAATCGTATGGTACAAACCAAACACTGTAATTTAGGGTTTTCTTCTGGGTGGCTTTTAATGACTTAAGAGACTATATTTCCTCAATGGAAAATCTTTTGCTACAAACTGAAATCTGATAGGGCTTTTCTCTTGTGCAGGCCTCCATGTGCAATGATAAATCAAAATTTTCAGTAAACATTTCATTACAAACAGAACAGAGGTAGTTTTCACTACATGTTCTCATGTGCATAGACAGAATGCTCTTGTGGGCAAATCTGTTGTTACGAACAGTACACTGATATGGATATTTTCTTGAATGGGTTCTCATGTGTCTTTTCAGATTGATTTCAAATGAAACCCTTCTGTTACAAGCAGAACATTGATATGACTTATCTCCATTATGCACCCAAGTTGTGTTACTCTAGATGACTCTTGCTAAAAAAATATTTTATTGCAAACAATACATTCATAAGGACTTTTTCCTGCGGGAGTGCTCAGACGCTAAACTATTTGAGGTTCTGACAGTCACAGTATTACCTAACGGAACATACCTCCATATCTACCTATAGGTTAACTGTAATCAAATACAACCCCCCTTTTTAAAAAAAATCAAATTAAACACAATCTTTCTTTCATTCATTTCATTCATATTTAAACCTGTGTTAAGTGGGTTAATATGGGGAACATAACATCCATTCGAGTGCAAGTCCAGGTTGCCAAAAGACAGGGGTGGTATTCTGAGATTCATTTTATCCGAGATAAAATCTGATATTTTAAGTCAGTGAGATAAAATACCATTACAATCTTTTTAAAGTAGATATTCATTGATTTTTAAAACTGACTTAATTTTCATTTTTGCGTAGGTGAAGCTTAGACCGGACAAGTTTGTCAAAATTCGACACTTGCAAACATTCGAAGTAATGATTATTATCAATTACAAATTGCTAAAATACAGCCCCGACATAGCACCTGAACAGCTCTCCGAAAGCCGCTGAAATGTGTGACGTCAAAGGGAGGACGTTAATTGCACAAGCAGACGATGTCCCATAACATCTCACATATTTTCAGTGCCTGTTTTGTCATCTTCTCCTCAGTTATTTCACTTCACTAGCATTAGTCTATTACGTTTAATCCATACAATGTATATTGCCTCACTCTAAACCCCGTGCATGGGTTTATTTGGATGGAAAATGAAGCGTTACAAGAATAAAGGAATCAGTTGCTTGTAAACAAAATATACGCCATTTCATTCACAGCTGCATACACCGCTGGACGTTCGGCGTTGAATGAGGGATAAATACCGTCCTTGCAATCATTCAGCGGGCATTTCAATTTGAAAGTGTGGTTTCTTTGATTGTTCATTAACCCTCATCCTATATATTTACAAACAAAAGATTTCAGTAATCAGAATCTGTTTCATTCCCATTTTAGAATGGTGAAATATGGGCACGTTTGAATACACTAAATTCTTTATAATTTGAGAAATAACTGCACTGCACTTATGTTCATTCTTTATGGGACGTCGTCTGCTTGGACAGGATTGTTCCCTTTATTGACGTCATTGAAACATTATTTTTTTGGCGAAGCGCTTGTATATCGCAGATGCTGGGAGGTAGTTTTATTTGTATTATTGTTTAATTACCTGATATGTAGTTGACTTTAAACTGATACGATTGCTGTTAACTTGCCAGTTTCTAGTGATACATTATTTATCATATTTGTGATTTTCTTTGAATGTGTACTTTAAATCGGTATTCTGAGAACCATTTTAGCGAGATTTGATCTTCTAAGACACGCCCATTTATATGTGATACCCAATAAGAAATATTGTTAGATTTACTTTCATCATGCTCAGTCAATATAATTGCTCTCTGCCAGTATCTGGGTCAAGAAAGCGCGAATGCATTATTTTTACAATTTTCAATATGCGTGCCTCAAAGCGCATACCCGCTTTTGTTAAGATTTCCTTGAAAAGGGCTGATGAGATACTTTCAGAGGTTTTAGAACTACATCACAAGCATCACTGCAAGTATGATATTGGTTGACAAAAATCTTGAAATAGAATTCGATAATCATATGAGAATGTTGCTCGAGAAATATAGTCAATACTCAATATTTTCTTTATTACTTTAATCGCACGACTAGCAGTATACTTGTCCAAAAATGTTGTACTTTTCATGCGTCCTAGAGATGAAAAATAACCCCTGCCCTATTTTAAGTTTATTTTATCCTTCCCCCAAAAATGACGGGCGTAAGTGTTTAAGGGTACGCGTATCATGTGTACAACTGTATATAGGCATGCGAGAGGTAGGAGACAGAGAGAAAATGCGAAGCAGAAAGTGGTTTCAGAATACCAATTTTTTTCAATGAAATAAAAAATTTTAGAGATAAAACGGTGCTCAGAATACTACCCCAGGTCTATGTAATGGGTTCTAATAATGTAAACATTTCTTACAACTCATTCACATATGATGCAACTTAGTATAGATATGTGAGTACAGGTAGGACCTTTCCTGCGCACAGCTTCTTTTTCATTCCCAATTTCCATTTTCTAAATACTGGAGGATATATATGAGGACGAGCCTTAGTTTGCAATTGTACGGTATGCTGCTGTCTATGGCAATAGCTGAGAAATCCCAGTGTAAATGAAATATGTAAATTATACAAGCAGATCTGAGTATGATTTTCGTTAATCCTTTTAATTGGGGGGGGGGGGTCACATTGTGAAGAAAAAAAAAAAATTTAACACCTAGCAGCAAAAGGAAAAAAAAAAATCTGCATTTCTGTAACTGCTGTACAATTTTTGTACATGTATGTACATGTATAACACGATAAAAACTACTTTCGAAAAATAAACTCAAGGGTAATTTCAAAGGCCTATTGTACTGCTCATAGAAATCAGGTTCGGATTACGTAATACACCTTTGTAATGTTCGCACATATCTAAAGGTGATAGACGGGGCTATTGAAATTGTCTTGAGTTTATTTTTTGAAAGTAGTTTTTAGCGTCTTTTATGTTGATTTTTAAAATATTTTTTTCAGTCCTGCTTTGAGAATTTTCTGTATCAAAATGACCTACATTGAACAGGGTCACATGGTATTGTAGCATTATACTTGATTTGAAAACCTAAGAGGAATTCAAAATCCTCGCAGATCAAAGAATTTACAATCTTACGGAGGCCAGTTCAAGAATTTTCATGAAGTATCAATCAACTGTCACCCAAAGAATTAATATATTTAATCAATTACCTTGTTTTTGTGAAGACTGTGGTGTTGTCTTCATAGTTCTGCTGTCGTCTGTACTGTCACTATCCACAGGTTCGTCCTTTACAAGCAATGTGTAAGTCCGGTAACCTGCTTCTTGTGGTAGTTGTGTCTTCATCTCTTTAGCATCATCATCCTCTGTCCTATCATGTTCTAAATTTTCACTGTGGAAGGAATCAGAATGGTATCCTCCATGAACTTCTTCATCTGACTGAGCCTCTTCAGATGTCTTTTTGGCTTCTCTGTCTTCTGTAGAACTGGCTTCAACGTCTTCTTCCTTTACCATGGAAGTCTCAGACTTCTGTTGCACTTGAGGATCTTCAGCTACATGTACCTCTTTGGCTCTGTTATCCTCTGATATGGTTTGATATGATTTTCCTCTTCTGTGAGTTTTCATGTGATAATTCAACTTGCTTCTATGGGATAAGCTTTCATTACAAACAGAAAACTGATAAGGCTTTCCTCCTGTATGTGTTCTTGTGTGTATCTTCAGAAGGCACTTATAGGGAAATCTTTTGTTACAAACAGTACACTCATATCTCTTTTCTCCTGCATGGGTTCGTAAGTGTATCTTCAAACTCTTCTCATAGGTAAATCTTGAGTTACAAACAGAACATTGATATGGCTTTTCTCCTGCATGGGTCCTTACATGTATCTCCATACTAATCTCACAGGTATATCTTTTCTTACAAACAGAACACTGATATGGCTTTTCTCCAGAATGTGTTCTCGTGTGCCTCTTTAGTCTGGACTTAAAGGGAAATCTTTTGTTACAAACAGTACACTCATATCGCTTTTCTCCTACATGAGTTCTTATGTGTACCTTCAAACTCTTCTCATAGGTAAATCTTGAGTTACAAACAGAACATTGATATGGCTTTTCTCCTGCATGGGTTCTTACATGTACCTTCAAACTCTTCTCCATGGTATATCTTTTGTTACAAACAGAACACTGATATGGCTTTTCTCCTGTATGTATTCTCGTGTGTATCTTCAGAAGGTAATTATAGGGAAATCTTTTGTTACAAACAGTACACTGATATGGCTTTTCTCCTGCATGAGTTCTTATGTGTATCTTCAAACTATTCTCATAGGTAAATCTTGAGTTACAAACAGAACATTGATATGGCTTTTCTCCTGCATGGGTTCTAACATGTATCTTCAAACTGTTCTCAAGGGTATATCTTTTCTTACAAACAGAACACTGATATGGCTTTTCTCCAGAATGTGTTCTCGTGTGCCTCTTTAGTCTGGACTTAAAGGGAAATCCTTTGTTACAAACAGTACACTCATATTGCTTTTCTTCTGCATGAGTTCTTATATGTACCTTCAAACTCTTCTCATGGGTAAATCTTGAGTTACAAACAGAACACTGATATGGCTTTTCTCCTGCATGGGTTCTTACATGTACCTTCAGACTCTTCTCAGAGGTATATCTTTTGTTACAAACAGAACACTGATATGGCTTTTCTCCTGTATGTATTCTTGTGTGTATCTTCAGAAGGTACTTATAGGGAAATCTTTTGTTACACACAGTACACTGATATCGCTTTTCTCCTGTATGAGTTCTTCTGTGTACCTTCAAACTCTTCTCGTAGGTAAATCTTGAGTTACAAACAGAACATTGATATGGCTTTTCGCCTGCATGGGTTCTTACATGTATCTTCAGACTGTTCTCACAGGTATATCTTTTCTTACAAACAGAACACTGATATGGCTTTTCTCCTGAATGCGTTCTCCTGTGTCTCTTTAGTCTGGACCTAAAGGGAAATCCTTTGTTACAAACAGTACACTCATATCGCTTTTCTCCTGCATGAGTTCTCATGTGTATCTTCAGGCTCTTCTCACAGGTATATTTTTTCTTACATACAGAACACTGATATGGTTTTCCTCTTGTGTGACTTTTCATGTGGAAATTCAAATTGCTTCTATTAGATAAGATTTTGTTACAAACAGAACATTGATAAGGCTTTTGTCCCATATATGTACTCATGTGTACCTTCAGATGGCTCTTCCAGGGAAATCTTTTGTTACAAACAGTACATTCATAAGACTTTTCTCCTATGTTGGTGCTCAAACATTTATGCTCTGAAAGAGAAGATATTTGTGAAAATGTAATGTTACAAAGAGTACAGTGGAAGGGCTTTTGCATACTGTGGGTTTGCATAGATGTAGGTTTGGATACATTGTTCTCTGTGGGTAAATGCTGGGAAGACTGTGCGATATTTTCACCAGATGAGGTAAATTCACATTTCTCATAACATGCCTTTTTCCCTTCTGCATTCGTCCCTCCATGCTTTTGATGAGAACTTGCAAGCTCAAATATCTCCCTCTCACCAGCACATTGTCCTGGGATAGAAACTGTATGGTCTGGTTTGTTGCTAGAACAATAATCACTCATGGAAGGCTCTCTTTCAGATGACTCGTATTGGGTTCCTAGCTCAGCTTTTGAAGAGGATGGTTCACCAAGATTTCTCTTGTCCACATTTACATTGTCACCTGAAATTAGATTAAAGCATCTCATAATTTTAGTGCTTTGAATGGGGAGGTAAGGTTCCATTCACAAGCTGAAAAACCATGCTCACAATATCTAGCTCTAGAAGAAATTACAATAGTCGAAGTGAGCATTTTAATATGTCAGACATTCCTCCATATAATTGTGGTTCATCAAATCACAGAGCTTCAGGTCAGAAGAAATGCCTCATTGGCTATGAATCCTACAGACATCAGACAGGAAGTCAAAAGAATGGCCAAATTCAAGCGATCGCCAATAGGGTAAAAATGCCCGGATGCAGGTATCGGGGCACGTTTGCAATGCAATGTAGGACAGCTTTTGTGACCTAGTCACTTCTGGAATCTGACTAGTCGGTGAATGATCCAGTGGCCGCGTCATGCATTATTAATTATGTTTACAGTTTAGCTTGCTTCTCCAGGCTTTGATGACACGCGAGAGTTCTCAAGGTTGGAAATTCATCAATTGTAGAGACAGATATATTATAATTCATCGATAATTGACCAAAGTATTTTAGAACAGCTATGGGGAGATATTGCGAAGCAACAATGTGCTGGTCGCAAACAACTACCGTAAAGGAAAAATTCAACAAAGTATCCTTGGATGAAGGGCGTATACTGGGTTCAATAGCGCTGTAACATTCAGCGGCTCTCTGTGCTAGCAATTCCAGTTCGAGTTTGCATTTTCCATTGCATGGAATGCCTCTTTCTGTCAGAAAAGCTTTCAGCTGCAAAACAGTCATATTCTTGAAGTCTTGAGAAACGCTCGCCATGACAATTCTACAGTCACTTTAACTTTTATTAGATAAGGTGGAAGAAAAATTCCTGAAGTGAACCTCTATTACACTGTGTACTTATAGCATACGCGCCGGAAGTACACATGTGCCGGAAGTTGAATGAGAATTCGCCAAAAACGGTACATCTGGGCATTTTTACCCTATTGGCGTTAGCTCGAATTGTGAAGTCAACATGGTGTTTTCTCTGAATCAACATCTACAAACCTGGAAATGCATTTTACAGTTCATATGACCACTGAGGACCTCATGGAAGGATATTTATGTTTAAAGTTTTATAACTTATGATACTGAAATTCTTCAAAAAAATGAAATCACTGTTGGATTAAAGGTAAACGATTTAGGAACCCAACCTGATTCATTTGCAAATTACAGAGCTAGTGACACCTTACATTTTCTCTTCTTTGGTTTCATCACATCTACATGAAGACCAGACAGTAAGCAGAATAATGATTGAAAATGAGCTTATCTATTTCTTCATTTTTGTTTTCTGTGAGATGTTCACTTTACATACAAGTACATTTATGTGTTTCTAAATAACCTTTGATTAGGGGAAAAGCTTTTGTCATAGAAAAGTCTAAACTCATAAGGCCTTCTTGGGTATAATACATGCACATGGCATCCCAGATTAAGGTAAAACCCTGTAATACATGTACAGTATGTGCCATACATCATAAGTCTTTTATCCATTTATTTTATAACCCCAAAATGGAAATCACTTGATATAGCCACTGAATTTCTGGTACATGTATCACTGACATATCATAAATGTTTACAGCACAGTATTGATTTTTTGATGAAATGGATAAAACAACATGTTGTATGGAACAATATTTACAGCACAGAATTGCTGATTTTTGGATGAAATAGATAAAAGACCATGTAGTATGGAACATACATGTATGTACATCACAGAATCACCCAATTGAGATTTGGAAAATACCTTGTTACAAACAGAAAGATAACGTGGCATATCATTTTGTTTAAGAATCTTATGGTACAAACCAAACATTGTAATTTACATTTTTCTCCTGGCTGGCTTTTCATATATGACTTAAGAGACTATTTCCTTTGGAAGATCTTTTACTACAAACTGAACACTGATCGGGCTTTTCTCCTGTGTGGGTAAATGATAAATCAAAATTTTCAGTAAACGTATTACCACAAATAGAACAGAGATAGATTTCACTACATGTTCTGATGTGCATGGTCAGAGTGCTCTTAATTTACAACCTTATGAATGCCAGTTCAAGCATTTTTATGAAGTATCAATCAACTGTCACCAAAAGAATTAATTTATTTCATCAATTACCTTGCTTTTGTGAAGACTGTGGTGTTGTCTTCAAAGTGCTACTGTCATCTTCTCTACTGTCACTATCCACAGGTTCATCCTTTACAAGCAATGTGTAAATCTGGTAACCTGCTTCTTCTAGTAGTTGTGTCTCCATCTCTTTAGCATCATCATCCTCTGTCCTATCATGTTCTAAATTTTCACTGTGGAAGGAATCGGAATGGTATCCTCCATGAACTTCTTCATCTGACTGAGCCTCTTCAAATGTCTCTTTGGCTCCTCTTTCTTCTGTAGAACTGGCTTCAAAGTCTTCTTCCTTTACCATGGAAGTCTCAATCTTCTGTTGCACTTGAGGATCTTCAGCTACATGCACCTCTTTGGCTCTGTTATCCTCTGATACGGTTTGATATGATTTTCCTCTTCTGTGAGTTTTCATGTGGTAATGCAAACTGCTTCTATAGGAGAAGCTTTTATTACAAACAGAACAGTGATAAGGCTTTTCTCCTGTATGTGTTCTTGTATGTATCTTCAAACTCTTCTTGATGGTGTATCTCTTGTTACAAACAGAACACTGATATGGCTTTTCTCCTGTATGTGTTCTTGTGTGTATCTTCAGAAGGTACTTATAGGGAAATCTTTGGTTACAAACAGTACACTGATATGGCTTTTCTCCTGCATGAATTTTTATGTGTACCTTCAAACTCTTCTCATAGGTAAATCTTGAGTTACAAACAGAACATTGATATGGCTTTTCTCCTCCATGGGTTCTTACATGTATCTCCAGACTCTTCTCACAGGTATATCTTTTCTTACAAACATAACACTGATATGGCTTTTCTCCAGAATGTGTTCTCGTGTGTCTCTTTAGTCTGGACTTACAGGGGAATCCTTTGTTACAAACAGTACACTCATAAGAATTTTCTCCAGTATGGATATTCATATGAACAGAGAGACTTCTATTTGTGGCAAAGCTTTCCTTACACACAGAACAATGATGCTGATAAGGCTTTTCTCCTGCATGGGTTCTTACATGTTTCTTCAAACTGTTCTCAAAGGTAAATCTTTTGTCACAAACAGAACACTGATTAGGTTTTTCTCCTGCATGGGTTCTTACATGTATCTTCAGACTCTTCTCACAAATATATCTTTTCTTACAGACAGAACACTGATATGGCTTTTCTCCCGAATGTGTTCTCATGTGTCTCTTCAAATTGTACTCGTAGGGAAATCTTTTGTTACAAACATTACACTCATATAAAGACTTTTCTCCAGTATGGATTTTCATATGTGCAGAGAGACTTCTATTTGTGGAAAAGCTTTCCTTACATTCAGAACACTGATATGGCTTGCCTCTTGTGTGAGTTTTCATGTGGCAATTCAGACTGCTTCTATTAGATAAGCTTTTGTAACAAACAGAACACTGATAATGCTTTTCTCCCTTATGTGTACTCATGTGTACCTTCAGATGGCTCTTCCAGGGAAATCTTTTGTTACAAACAGTACATTCATAAGATTTTTCTCCTATGTGGGTGCTCATATGCTTTGAAAGAGAAGATATTTGTGAAAATGTAATGTTACAAAGAGAACACTGAAAGGGCTTTTGTACGCTGCGGGTTTCCATAGGTTTGGATACATTGTTCTCTGTAGGTAAATGCTGGGAAGACTGTGTGATACTTTCACCAGATGAGGTAATTTCACTTTTCTCATAACATGCCTTTTTCCTTTCTGCATTCGTCCCTCCGTGCTTTTGACGAGACCTTGCAAATGTCTCCCTCTCACCAGCACATTGTCCTGAGATAGAAACACTATAGTCTGGTTCGTTGCTAGAACAATACTCACTCATGGAATGCTCTTTTTCAGATGACTCCCATTGGGTTCCTAGCTCAGCTTTTGAAGAGAACGGCTCACCAAGATGTCTCTCGTCCCCATTTACATTGTCACCTGAAATTAGATTAAAGCATCTCATAATTTTAGTGCTTAGGTAAGGTTCTATTCATAAGGTGAAATACCCTGCTCACAATATCTAGCTCTGGAAGAAATTGCAAAAGTCTAAGTGAGCATATTAACATGTCAGACATCCCTCCATATAATTGTGGTTCCTCAAATCACAGAGCTTCAGGTCAGAAGAAATGCCCCATTGGCTATGAATCCTACAGGCATCAGACAGGGAAGTCAAAAGAATGGCCTAATTGTGAAGTCAACATGGTGTTTCCCCCGACTCAACATCTATAAACCGGGAATTGCATTTTACAGTTCATACATGTATGACCATTGAGCACCTCATGCAAGGATATTTATGTTTAAAGTTTTATAACTTATGATATTGAAATTCTTCAAAAAAATGAAATCACTGTTGGATTAATGGTAAACGATATAGGAACCCAACCTGACTAATTTGCAAATTACAGAGCTAGTGACACCTTACATTTTCTCTTCTTTGGTTTCATCACATCTACATGAAGACCAGACAGTAAGCAGAATAATGATTCAAAATGAGCTTATCTATTTCTTCATTTATGTTTTATGTGAGATAGTTCACTTTAATACACATACATGTACATTTATGTGTTTCTAAATAACCTTTGTTGAGGGGAAAAGCTATTGTTATAGAAAAGTTTAAACTCATAAGGCCTTGTTGGGTATAATACATGCACATGCCATCCCAGATTAAGGTGAAACCCTGTAATATGTGCCACACATCGTAAGTCTTTTATCCATTTATTTTATAATCCAAAAATGGAAATCACTTGATACAGCCACTGACTTTCTGGTATCACTGCCATTTAGTAAATATTTGCAGCACAGAATCGGTGATTTTTTTATGAAATGGATAAAAGAAGAGGTTGTATGGAACATACAAGTACATCACAGAATCGCCCAATTGAGATTTGGAAAATACCTTGTTACAAACAGAAAAAAAAAATTGCATATCATTTTGTTCGAGAATCTTATGGTACAAACCAAACACTGTAATTTACATTTTTCCCCCTGGGTGGCTTATCATATATGACTTAAGAGACTATTTCATTTGGAAAATCTTTTACTACAAACTGAACACTGATAGGGCTTTTCTCCTATGTGGGCAAATGATAAATAAAAATATTCAGTAACAAATAAAAATTTTCAGTAAATGTATCACCACAAACAGAACAGAGAAAGCTGTCACTACATGCTCTGATGTGCATGGTCAGAGTGATCTTAATTTACAATCTTACAAAGGCCAGTTCAAGAATTTTTATGAAGCATCAATCAACTGTCACCCAAAGAATTAATTTATTTCATCAATTACCTTGTTTTTGTGAAGACTGTGGTGTTGTCTTCAAAGTGCTACTGTCAACTTCTCTTCTGTCACTATCCACAGGTTCGTCCTTTACAAGCAATGTGTAAGTCCGGTAACCTGCTTCTTGTGGTAGTTGTGTCTTCATCTCTTTAGCATCATCATCCTCTGTCTTATCATGTTCTAAATTTTCATTGTGGAAGGAATCGGAATGGTATCCTCCATGAACTTCTTCATCTGACTGAGCCTCTTCAGATGTCTCTTTGGCTCCTCTTTCTTCTGTAGAACTGGCTTCGAAGTCTTCTCTCTTTACCATGTAAGTCCCAAACTTCTGTTGCACTAGAGAATCTTCAGCTACCTCTTTGGCTCTGTTGTCCTCTGATATGGATTGATATGGTTTTCCTCTTCTGTGACTTTTCATGTGGTAATTCAAACTGCTTCTACAGGATAAGCTTTTATTACAAACAGAACACTGATAAGGCTGTTCTCCTGTATGTGTTCTCGAGTGTCTCTTCAGAAGGTACTTATAGGGAAATCTTTTGTTACAAACAGTACACTCATATCGCTTTTCTCCTGCATGGGTTCTTACGTGTGTCTTTAAACTATTCTCATATGTAAATCTATTGTCACAAACAGAACACTGATATGGCTTTTCTCCTTCATGGGTTCTTACATGTATCTTCAGACTCTTCTCACAGGTATATCTTTTCTTACAAACATAACACTGATATGGCTTTTCCCCAGAATGTGTTCTTGTGTGTCTCTTTAGTCTGGACTTCGAGGGAAATCCTTTGTTACAAACAGTACACTCATAAGAATTTTCTTGAGTATGCATTTTCATATGCACAGAGAGACTTCTATTTGTGGCAAAGCTCTCCCTACACAGAGAACAATGATGCTGATAAGCCTTTTCTCCAGTATGGATTTCATATGCGCAGAGAGACACCTACATTTGTGGAAAAGCTTCCCTTACACACAGAACACTGATATGGTTTTCCTCTTGTGTGACTTTTCATGTGGCAATTCAGATTGCTTCCATATTAAGCTTTTGTTACAAACAGAACACTCCTAAGACTTTTCTCCTATGTGGGTGCTCATACATGTATGCTTTGAAAGAGAAGATTTTTGTGAAAAAGCGATGTTACAAAGAGAACACTGAAAGGGCTTTTGTACACTGTGGGTTTGCATAGGTTTAATACATTGTTCTCTGCAGCTAAATGCTGAGGAGACTGTGCGATGCTTTCACCAGATGAGGTAATTTCACATTTCTCATAACATGCCTTTTTCCTTTCTGCATTTATCCCTCTGTGAGAACTTGCAAGCTCAAATATGTTCCCTCTCACCAGCACATTGTCCTGGGATAGAAACTGTATGGTCTTGTTTGTTGCTAGAACAATACTCACTCATGGAATTCTCTCTTTCAGATGATTCACACTGGGTTCCTCAGCTTTTGAAGGGGACGGCTCACCAAGATGTCTCTTGTCCCAATTTACATTGTCGCCTGAAATTAGATTAAAGCATCTCGTAAGTTTATTGCTTTGAATGGGGAGATAGGGTTCTATTCACAAGCTGAAAAACCCTGCTCACAATATCTAGCTCCGGAAGATATTGCATTAGGCCAAGTGAGCATTTTAATATGTCAGACATTCCTCCATATAATTGTGGTTCCTCAAATCACAGAGCTTCAGGTCAGAAGAAATGCTCCATTGGCTATGAATCCTACAGACATCAGACAGGAAGTCAAAAGAATGACCCAATTGTGAAGTCAACATGGTGTTTTTTCTGACTCAACATCTACAAACCTGGAATTGCATTTTACAGTTCATATGACCATTGAGGACCTCATGCAGAGAGATTCAATAGGTTTAAAGTTTCATATCTCATGAAACTGAAATTTTAGTACATGTACATTGATTTTTAAAATATTTTTTTCAGTCCTGCTTTGAAAATTTTCTGTATCAAAATGACCTACATTGTACAGGGTATTGCAGCATTATACTTGATTTTAAAACCTAAGAGGAATTCAAAATCCTCGCACTCCAAAGAACTTACAATCTTACGAAGGCCAGTTATCTTACGAAGGCCAGTTATCTTACGAAGGCCAGTTAAAGAATTTTCATGAAGTATCAATCAAGTGTCACCCAAATATTTAATTTATTTAGTCAATTACCTGTTTTTTTTTTAAGACTGTGGTGTTGTCTTCAAAGTGCTACTGTCATCTTCTGTACTGCCAATATCCACAGGTTCGTCCTTTACAAGCAACTTGTAAGTCTGGTAAGCTGTTTCTTCTGGTAGTTGTGTCTCCATCTCTTTAGCATCATCATCCTCTGTCCAATCATGTTCTAAATTTTCATTGTGGAAGGAATCAGAATGGTATCATGCAACCTAGTTATTATAATAATTGCACATGTAAACAGCCATGTATGAAACCTTTTGTATTCCTTCATCTGTTCAACAACTAAGAAAATGAAAATTAATGAACTTTTTGGTGCAGACCAAATGGGAGAGGAGCTCGCAAGTTACAGAGTAGCCAATTTGTGTTTGATTGATTACAAACTGTGTAACTTTAAAAATTCAAGTTCTTTCTTATAGGATTTTGCTCAAACTTCCACTATTCTGTTTCTCTAATTTTTCTGCTTTTATTCAAATCAACTACATCTACATCTACTGTAAATACCGGGGCACTCACACTTGTGCGAGATCCACTAGGGTGGACTTCCCCATTAAAAGGAAGTACATGGCCAAGTCTCTGCTAGACTTCTATTGCAAATTGTTTTAACCAACGCACGCTGGTTTTTCTTGGTTCCTGAACCCCAGGTAGATTACGCCATATTTTATTCAATGATTTTGACACCATTGGGAAGAAGAAAATCTACTCTTTCTACAGTCTTACAGACAGCCTAAAAAAAATTTTTTTTTGTAGGGGGATACTTTTTTTTTTAGCCTTGTGGTTACTTTTCCATTTTTATATTAAAGGGTCTCTGAGGCTCAAAAAAATTCAAATTCAAAGATTCAAAGTTTATTTCACATCGTTTTAAATAAAAACATCACAAGATATACATTCAACAAAATACATAGGAAAGAAAAATAATGATCATGGCCGGTATTCTCGAAAGTGGCCTAAGTTAAGCCTGGCTTAACTTAGGCCACTGCTTTATGGAAGGCCATTCGTCAACCCTAAATCCTTAGGGACACTGATTTTCCGCGATCACGGAAAACGGACGGAATTCACGGAAATGACCATTTGAAACGGAAAATGCAATTTGGAACGGAAAGTCGCGGAAAACCCCTTTCACCTCAAAATTTTTCATTTTTTCAAGCATAAAATCGTAAAACTTACACTATTCTTGTGATTTGTTATGCAGTGAAAAAATATTGGGCCTAAAATCATGGTAAATAACTCCGAATACTTAGCGATATTTGTCAGATTCTTTGGAGACAGGGCGCTGCCATTTTGTTTTGCTGGACCAATGGAGATCGTGACATAAAACACGGTACAATAGGAGCAGCAAATCCCTATTACGCAAGTTAGGCGCATACTCATGCGGCCGAGAGGGAAGTAAGGCGGGATTGCCGTACACAGCCAGCACTTTTTTAGTAAAGGGGCTGGCGTGTGCGCCTAGTATTACGTAGACGTAAACTAGGCACGCACACGCCAGCAGCGGGCGCTAAGTGCGGCGAGATTGTACACACGCTGTTGTACAGTTCGAAAAAGGGGCTGGCGTGTGCGCCTAACATCGATCGATCGCTGACATGACAGCCAAGACTGAAATGTTTTCGTCGACGTCGGTATACGGTGCGATAGATCGAGTGCTCAGAAATCGTAAGAGTTCTGTGCATCATGTTGAAATAATCTGCTTCCTGCATGGGTACTACACAGATTTTCATGGTTTGTCATGTAAGATCCTTTTTGATCCAGTCATGATTATGAAATGCAAGTCGAATACCTGAATTTTAACTGACTCTGTAATGTTAGAACATTTGTACCCTACAAGTTCATGTTTGTACGCAAATCTTATGTAAATGGAATTTATTTTTTTCATGTGTACAAAGTCTATGGCAAAACGGAATTTACGTTTTTCAGCCCATCTGAAACGGAAAAGGCCATTTTTTGAAACGGAAAATCAGTGTCCCTAAATCCTGTATGAATTACTATATATGTAACAAAATAAACAAAATCATTTTCTGCCACGAAATGAGCATCAGAATTCAACTCTATCATGTCGGTTTTTGTTTGCATTGAGTCCTAGAACTATGATGATTTTGTAGGATCGAAAGGGGGTGACATTTGGCTCTCCATAATTCGGTGGCCTAAATCTACACACATAGGCAGGGGTTTAAGTTACGCGCCTTTCGAGAATACGGGCCCATGATAACAGCATATGATATAGATAGGGCTCGACACTAACTGAAAATTTTGGTGGTCCAGTTGGTCCATCAAATTTGACTTATTTTCATTTGTGGTGGACCACAATCAATTTTGGAGGTCCACATTAAATAATAAAATAAATAAGATTTTTTTTCAAACGTTTAGAATTATTTGTTTGCGGTATTGCTTTCAATTTCATGACATGCGCTTAACCTTTCACTTTCACGTACTGTATGTAAAAGCCGTAATTTTAGGGGTATTTTGCGAGTTGATGTTGGGATGCGAATTTCACAGCTCGCGAAAATATTTCCAGTTAATTAACGACTGCACTAATTTGCGCCGCAAAAAAGTGAAGCCTGAGAAACCGGACCTCAAATCGCTATGATCAGGGAGGTGATGATGATTGAAGCTTAAAGGGGAAGTTCACCCCGAAGATTACTTGAGTTTAAAAAATGCAGAAAAAATAAAGAAAAATATTGGCGAAAGTTTGGACAAAATCCGTTAAAGAATAACGGAGTTATGGACTTTTGAAATTTTGATTTTGTGACGTCACATGCGAGCAGCTCCTCCATTATGTAATGTGATAAATATTCCATAAAATACAGTTTTCTCAGAAAATTTAGAATATTTTCGTCTGTGCATTTGATATATTGTCAGAAATGTTATTCAATACTAGATTCTGAAAAGAAACAATATTAATTTATCGTGGAACGTAAAAAAAATGCGAATATATGGAATATTTATTACATGACCAATGGGCAGCTGCTCGCATGTGACGTCACGAATCCAAAACTTTAAATACTCATAACTCTTTTATTATTTGACCGATTTTCATCAAACCTTCGCCAATATTTTTCTTTATTTTTTCTGCATTTTTTAAACTCAAGTAATCTTCAGGGTGAACTTTCCCTTTAAATTTTCACCTTAATCTGCTCTTATAAAATGCTAGCACTTAATCTACATAAATTCTGCTACATAAAAGTTGGTTAGACAATTCAAAAATTGACTTGAATTTCACTTTTATTCTAGCTCAGAGTTAAAGTCTTATGCCTTAATTCATTCTCCAGTAAAAGACATTTATATTCCTTCATTTAATATTGAATTCCTGTTGCAATAATTCAGATTTGGTGTCAAATTATTGAATTTCTTCAATTATTCTTCATTCTCAAGTACATGTATCACATGACCAATGTTAGTTGGGTTGTGATCGCGATCACAAAAATCTGCTATCACGATTGCGATTGTAAAATCTGCTTCATTTTCCTTATCTTTGTGCGGCAAATTTTCTGAAAATCATTTCCTTTCTGAAACGCAATATCACTGTTACGATGCGAGGTCGAAAATTATCATGTGGAGGTGCCGTGGTCCAGTGGTTTAAGGCGCTTGACTGGAGATGCGAGGATCGGGCGTTCGATCCCCGACACGGCACTTATGCCCTTGAGGAAGGCATTTTATCTACATTGCTCTTTTATCATACATCAAATAAATGAAGTGCTAAAGGCATATTGATACCAGGGTGTGTGTGTTATTAAAAAAAAAAAAAAAAAAAGCTATCGCGATCGCGAATGTGAGTCACGTGACTTATACGTGTTTGAGAAGGAGGGATATTCAGAGAAATTCAGTATTTTGACACCAAAACCAACTTTTTGAATCAGGAATCTAACTAAAAATCAAATTGAATAAAATAATACAAATGTCTTTTCCTAGAGATCTAATTGTGGCATGAGGTTTCAGCTTTGAGCTATAATTAAAGTGAAATTTAAGCCAATTTTTTGAAATGTCTAACCAACTTTTACATGGCAGAGTTTATGTTCAAATAAAATGCAATACTTCAAAATAGCAATTTAAACAATCATGATACACAGTACATGCACATCACTAGCACTCACTGATATCTTCAACACGTGAACGTGTTGTGAAAATGTGTGACGCATTTGATCATTGCGTTGAGCTCTTTCCTTGACTTGGGAGGGGATCGGCAATTTAAAATTTTTGGTGGTCACCATGGGACCTCCATTTCCTTGTTTTTTCCAAATTTGGTGGTCCAACACATTATTTGGGGGGACTTTGACCTCCGGACCTCCGCCAGTGTCACAGATGTGAGGGATCAGCAAAAGGCCAGGCTGCCAAAGCCAAAGGCCATTGGCCTGTCTAGGCTGATCCCCTTTGTACTGCTTATGTATTACTAACTCACTAGATATATATATATATATTAGTGCTGGTGTCGGCATGGAAAATCTATGTCGCCATGTCGCAATAAAATTAACGCCGATGTCGACATGTGTCGACATCTGGACAAGAGTCAAACAAGTCTAAATTCGGGTCGCTCCCGTAGTGACCGTACACTATTAAACCAGAGTTACCCGACACAAATTCACAAGAGCTTTACATGGAATACATGCACTATGTCCTCACGGGCTCACACTCGCAGTCATACTCACTTACAGTTCTCAAAGATGCACACTGTCAACTATTTGCCCCAAAATTTGTTTTGTATGATCCAATTTATCAAGCATTAATGAAAGTCATGCGGTGCGAGTCAGCTAGTGTTGCATATCTATAATCTAGGCATGTACATGTACGTAATGTATACCGGTCGCAGCTAGATACGCAGCGATCATGTCGCAGCTAGATATGCAGCGATCATGTCGCGCGCGCGCGCTGCTAATGCGTATGTGAAACAAATCACGTACGCGCGCACGACGCCACGGCGAGGTACATGTAAACCTAGTCTACGCGACACACTCGTTGACTCGTAGACGCATAATTGTCATTTTAATCAATATGTTGTTTTCTTGTCTCTGATCAGATCAGTCTGATCAGTGCAAACATGCGGCGTGCCATGATAAATTGCTGTCTATGATTTGTGTGGATGATTGTTTGCAACTTTTCAGGTAAACTTTAGTCTTCTTGTGAGTGACCATGACGTAGATTGTATAATATGTAGAAAGGTCTATATAGACTCTAAGACCCATTTTATGTCGCCATCGGAGCATGCGTGTCGACATGTCGGCAAAGTCCAAAACCAGTACTTTAGTTTTGTCGCCATAGTGGCGACATCAGGCGTGTCGATACCAGCACTAATATATATATATACATGTAGACCTACATATACATGTATGTTATCTGTATCGTTTGGTCAGCAATATGTCGTGTCTTGACATATTATGCATGCTAATTATCATAAAAGAAGAGATCATGTTTAAAGACGGTATACATGCATATACAGACAAGGGATTATAAATTATATATTAAAGGGATACTTTGGTAGGCCTGCATGGGCGATTTCCGATGAGAGAGGAAAATATACTCGGAGCTTCGTGTCACTTCGATACAAGGACTTCCATCGCACGTGCTAAAACATGTGATTCATATTGGACCACCTCTGAGATAAGACTGGCTTGTGTTTTAAATTTCGCGCGGTGGGAAAGTAATCAAACATATGGAAAAGTAATTACAGAGCCAGCTCTCTGGTAGAGCCTGGGATTAGTTACGTAATCGTGGCGACAATGAGTCGCGGCAGGGCAGTGCAGAAGCGATGGCTAGACTAATCAACCAGAAGTTAACCGTGTTTTGTATTTGGAAATATTTCAGCATTAGACTACACTAAACTTGTTTGGGGGAACGAGGTTACAACCAGTTACAAGACTAAGACTAAGAGCCCGGGACTGGTTAAACCCGAAGTATTCGCCGAGCTCCAGTTCGGTCAACTTCGTGCCGTCCGATCATTTATGTCTTATGACCTTAGTCATGTTAGTCCGACGGCCTCGCACAACGGGCGTGCTATGTGTACAAGTAAACGAGCCTTTTGCAAATTCCGCACGATTTCACTTCCCCATGAGTTCTCATTAGACTGCCCCTTTAAGAGTGAGGGGAGGGGGAGGGGTATAATTGTATATAAAAGGGTACGGTGCGTAGCGTGGACTTCAACTCTTGAAACAGATCTAGACATAGTCACCGCGCAGTGCCGAGTTCGCCCTAGTGCCGAGTTAGCCCGGCCCGACCCCGCCACAGAGCTCGTATAGATCATAGACTATCTTCAGATAAGTAGAGTGGGACACACAACCCCCCATCCTACGAGATTTTTGTTAACTCACATTTCGAACAAGTTGAGCTGTTTTCACAGGAATCCACTTGGAGAAATGGTGATGATCATCAATCATTCTTTGTCATGTCATGTCCGATCGATAATATTTACGCTCCTTGAAACTGTACTAGCGACCAATTATAAGCCAGCGCGCGACCAATTATAAGCCAGCGCGCGACCAATAAGAGGATTATGATGTCGTCAAAATCTCCAATCAAAAAGGAAAAAGAAAATTTTCCGGATCTCCGTTGGCGATAACGTCAATGGGAATGAAGGACTAGATTGGAAGGCTTTTAAAACTATCGTATGACATTTTTACTAGATCATGACCTATATGAGATTAAAGCTGAATAGTTGCTCTTTACTCTCATATATGTCACATGCCGAAACTTTTTGTCTGGGTCTTACTGTTTTAAATTGAAATCAGGGCTCAAAACAGCATACCGGAGGTCTTAACCGCACTATATAGCGGAAATGTAAAGAATTCGTTTTTAACTTTGAAGCATTTTAAAACAATCGTATGACATTTTAACTAAATCATGACCTATATCAGATTAAAACTGAGTAGTTGCTTTTTACTCTCATATAATATCACATACCGAAACTTTTTGTCTTGGTCTTACTGTTTTAAATTGAAATCAGGGCTCAAAACAGCATACCGGAGGTCTTATCCGCACAATATATAGCGGAAATGTAAAGAATTCGTTTTTAACTTTGAAGCCTTTTAAAACTATATGACATTTTAACTATAAATCATGACCTATATCAGATTAAAACTGAGTAGTTGCTTTTTACTCTCATATAATATCACATGCCGAAACTTTTTGTCTGGGTCTTACTGTTTTAAATTGAAATCAGGGCTCAAAACAGCATACCGGAGGTCTTATTCCCACAATATAGATTAAATGTTGAGAATTCGTTTTTTAACTCTGAAGCCTTTTAATACTATCCTATGACACTTTAACTAAATCATGACCTATATCAGATTAAAACTGAGTAGTTGCTTTTTACTCTCATATAATATCACATGCCGAAACTTTTTGTCTGGGTCTTATACTGTTTTAAATTGAAATCAGGGCTCAAAACAGCATACCGGAGGTCTTATTCCCACAATATATAGCGGAAATGTAAAGAATTCGTTTTTAACTTTGAAGCCTTTTAAAACTATATGACATTTTAACTATAAATCATGACCTATATGAGATTAAAGCTTAGTAGTTGCTCTTTACTCTCATATATGTCACATGCCGAAACTTTTTGTCTGGGTCTTACTGTTTTAAAGTGAAATCAGGGCTCAAAACAGCATACCGGAGGTCTTATCCGCACAATATATAGCGGAAATGTAAAGAATTCGTTTTTAACTTTGAAGCCTTTTAAAACTATCGTATGACATTTTAACTAAATCATGACCTATATCAGATTAAAACTGAGTAGTTGCTTTTTACTCTCATATAATATCACATGCCGAAACTTTTTGTCTGGGTCTTATACTGTTTTAAATTGAAATCAGGGCTCAAAACAGCATACCGGAGGTCTTATTCCCACAATATAGCGGAAATGTACAGAATTCAATTTTAACTCTGAAGCCTTTTAATACTATCCTATGACACTAACTAAATCATGACCTATATGAGATTAAAGCTGAGTAGTTGCTCTTTACTCTCATATATGTCACATGCCGAAACTTTTTGTCTGGGTCTTACTGTTTTAAATTGAAATCAGGGCTCAAACCTGCGTTTTCTCCCTTTTCTTGTCATTCCTGGACACAAATCGGGGTTGTTTTTTTTTTGTTTTTTTGTTTTTTGTTTTTTTTTGTTTTGTTTTGTTTTGTTTTTTGTTTTGTTTTTGTTTTTTTAGGGCTTGATCTGGGCATGCAAGGGCGTTGCAGGGATGCAAAGATTTTATAGGGGGGATGTCAAGTCTTCTTTTGAGAGGGATATGCCCTCATCGATCCTTCCGTCGGATCATCACTACGTTCCTGGTGACAAGAAACGCCATCCTAGCAATATGTCTTTAGTTTTACCCACAGATGTCATGAATATCGAGAACATAATTCCCACTATATAGCATTTTGGAATTTGACATAAAGTAATTACAAACCTATATAGACATTTTTACTAGAGGGATATATAGAGCAGCTATATAGTTTATTTAACAGGGACATGATTCTTAAATGCAATATTGCGCGGGAAGGGGATATATAAACAGGGAAAATTGAGAAATCCCATGCACAAGGGGGCGAAAATGAGAAATGTTTTTTAGCGAGGGAAGGGGCTATACAAAAGGGACAGAAAAACATAAGTGGTATAGCGCGGGAATGGGGGAGGAGCAAAAAAAACTGTTAGTAAGAAAGGAGTGGACATAAATGAATAAATCACTATCGCCAATGGAGGCCAAATTAAATTATGACGATAGTATAAGAACACTGGTCTACTGGGGGGCATGGGGAGGGGGGGGGGGGGGGGGGGGGGGGGCTTGTGGGTGTTGCAGCCCCCCAAATGTCCACCCCCGGGTCTCTTATAATAACTAAATGGTTAAATTCTCTTAGTACTACCCCTTCCATTTTTGCATGCAAGAAATATTATTTTATTTTATTACAATTTTCTGGAAATAAGAAGAGGAACTTTATTCTCATTCCCAGGCCGAGGACACTTTTCTTTAGGCCTTTACAATATCATGACATTTCTTCGAAAATGGAAGGATAAGATTGTGAAATAAAGCAGAAGCGGCAATTCCAGGGGGAGCTGCATGGGACAAACGTCCCCCAGAATTTTTCCAGAACAAAAGGAGAAAATATAAAGTAATAATAAATCAGGGCTACAGCCACACTATAGGCCCTGAAGTGCTCTGGAACAAAGTTTTACTATATGCAAATTTTTTAAAAATCTTCTTGCTCGGTCGCTACACTTCCCATAATATACAATAACTTTCAAATAAAGAAAATATGTAACCCGGTACATAGGAAGAAAGGAAAAAAGAAAATTTGTTAAGATTTAGTAATTTTGTCTCAAAGTTGAATATTGTCGTAAGATAAGAAAAAAAATGGTGGATATTAAGCTTAGACTGTGATTCGCCTGTTCATCAAAAGTGCTCTTAGATGCAAAGCTTCAAAGTACGAAACATAATTTTTTCTCGCGGGCAGCTATACAATGCGACATTTTTGGGGTACAGGGCAATTCCAAGCAAAACAGAACATGACCCCCCAAATTTCAAATCTGTTGATCATACAAAATTTGGTGTCAAAATGATTGTAAATATTCAATTTTTTCACAATCTGATAAAATTTAGACATTTAGACCTGATCTTGAAATCATTAATTGATTGATCATTAAATGATTTATGATAAATTGTAAAAGAAGAGTAAAGGTCATATTATAATATGACCTGTTTGTTAAAATACACTTGATATACAGAAATTTAAAATAACATAGTAACGAAGAATGGCATTTGTTTCTGTTCTCCATAATTTCTCATTCTTCAGTAACCATGGAAACTTAAACTCCAAAACCTGTCATTCCGTAACGCCCAAAACACATAATTTCAACTTATTTTTTAAAAGGACTTTCATTTTGTTATGAAAGTTGATAGATAAATCAAGGTACCTATAATACCTACAAAATATATGTGTTTTTGGTATGAAAAAATATTTTAAATATGAATTATGATATGATTAATTATGTCATTCCGTAACGAAATAATATCACGGAATGACATTACATTCAGTTTTGTGAAAATTTATTCAACCCTGAACATATACATTAGTTCGGCTTAAAACATCAGACAATTATCAACTGAAGTAGAGATGATGAACTTACTTTTCAGTATGAAGATTATATGAAATTTAATAATTTTGATACTTTGTGTTTTGTGTACAAAAAAAAATGGGGGAAAAATGGTGTTTTTTGTCTTTCTTTCCTCTATAGCTTTGGTTTCTTGTATTTTAGACCTAAAATATCGATCTAGATGATAGTATCAAGTAGATCAAATCATAATGAAATTTATGAATATTGAAAAACAACAGAATACATAAGAAATTCATAAACAATGAAAAACATGCAATATAAAATATAATGTAATGATTAAATCTATCTGAATGTCTTTAAAGCTTCCCCGAAGCCTTTTTAAAAATCAATACTCTTCACAATTTTTCAAAAATCTAATTGTTAACAAATATAAGAATTTCTGAAAAAAATTTGCATAAATTATAAAATCTATGAACACAATAAGAGAGCTGTTTTTAACACAGATATCTTAGTTCATCAAAAATTATCCAATCGTTTGCTCAGTCTGTTTTTCAATCTATGTTTTAACTACTTATTTAGATAATATGAATTTCATACACTTTTTCCCGATGACTTTCATAAGTCATTCCGTAACAGACATTCCGTAAAGTTGTTTCATTTCATATTTTGCATCATATTTCAAATATTTTCAAATAGATTTCCACGAACATGGTGACATATCAAAGCTAACATGCAGAATGACACGGCAATCTTGAAAACTGGATACATATTCAAAGTTTACAGTTTGAGCAATGTTTATTCTGGTTGAAAAGTCATGTCCTTTTTGTGTTTTTTCTGTAAAGAAGCAATAAATACTTAATATGTCATAAATCTGATGATGAATGGTTGACATGAAACTCAACAGTTGTGAAAGTACCTCGTATTAGTTTATGTATTGTACTATCAATTTGTAAAAAAATAAAAAATAATATTACGATATTAATAATATTCTTCTTTCAGACTTGAAAATTCTTTGTGAATGTCATTCCGTAACGCTTGAAATTACCCTACAGCAAAATAAAACGTGTGCCCCCCTCGATTCCTTTGTGGCCCAAAAATCTTACCCCCCCCCCCCCGGTGTCCGGTGATATGCCTTGAAGGTCCAACTTTCTTTTTCTTTTCATTTTACTCGCGCCCACCCTCTTGACGGCTTCCTTCTCTGATTATCCCCCCCCCCAACCCGTAAAACAAGATTTGAAAGGAAAAAAAAAAAAAAAAAATCTGTCCTCCCTTCTTTACTTTAAGCTCCCTGTGGATGCGTCCTTTCTCCTTTTGCTCCCACTGAATTCTGATTTTTTATTTTGAAAATTGAAATCCTTTTTTA